>JAENHJ010000528.1:2705000-2720000 GCA_025330945.1 Mucuna pruriens | reverse complement strand
AAGAAAAGAAGATAAAAGACAAAAAAATAAAAAAAAATGTCTCGAAAAATAATTGTCTCTGCTGTTTCTCTCATTCTCGTGGTAGGTGTTGCCATCGGTGTGGTGGTTGCCGTTAATAGGCAGAGCGATGAACCCCATATTCGAACTCAACAAAAATCTGTAAGTACTGTATGTCAAAACACCGACGATCCAAAACTATGCCACAATACACTCAGTTCTGTGGAAGGCGTCGATACCGCAGACCCAAAGGCTTACATAGTTGCAGCGGTGAAAGCCACCACAGATAGCGTGATCAAGGCATTCAACATGAGTGACCGACTCACAACGGAATACGTAGGCAATGATAATGGCACTAAGATGGCCCTTGAAGACTGCAAGGATTTGTTGCAATCGGCGATGCAAAGTCTCCAGCTTAGCACCGACATGGTTCGCGACAACAATATTCAAGCTGTGCATGACCAAGCCTCTGATTTCAAGAACTGGCTGAGTGCAGTTATCTCATACCAACAAGCATGCATGGAGGGTTTTGACGATAGCAAAGATGGTGAGAAGAAGATCAAGGAGGAGTTCCATACAGAGACTTTGGACCGCGTGCAAAAACTCACCGGCATCACACTTGACATTGTGAGTAGTTTATCCCACATCCTGGAGCAATTCGGGTTGAAGTTTAACCTTAAACCCTACTCTCGTCGTCTTCTCGGGGTGGAGGTTGACAACGAAGGATACCCCTCTTGGTTTTCTCCTTCTGATCGTAAGCTCTTGGCTAAGCTTCAAGGCAAAGGATGGAGAGCTCATGTGAAGCCTAATGTTGTGGTTGCCAAGGATGGTTCCGGTCAATTTAAAACCATTGCCGAAGCTCTTGCTTCCTATCCTCAAGGTTATACTGGCAGATACGTTATCTATGTCAAGGCTGGTGTCTATGATGAGTATATCACCATTCCTAAGGATTTGGTGAATATTCTCATGTTCGGTGATGGTCCAGGAAAAACCATTGTGACTGGCCGCAAGAACTTTGCTGAAGGCGTTAAGACAATGCAAACTGCCACCTTCGGTAATTTAATTAATCCATTATTCCTTATAAATATTATTATAGTACTTCTTTAAACTAAATGATATATATATGTGACATATTACAGCCAACACCGCTAATGGGTTCATTGCCAAGGCAATGACATTCGAGAACACAGCTGGTGCAAAGGGTCACCAAGCCGTGGCTTTCAGGAACCAGGGAGACATGTCGGCTATCGTTGGTTGCCACATTTTGGGTTACCAAGACACCTTGTACGCCCAAACCAACAGGCAATTCTATCGCAACTGCGTCATCTCTGGCACCATTGATTTCATCTTTGGCGTCTCAACCACCTTGATCCAGCACTCCGTAATCATTTGCAGGAAGCCCGAAGACAACCAACTCAACACAAAGACTGACCGATTGACGACATCACAGAAGAACATGGCCACAGGAATTGTTATCCAGGGTTGCGAAATCATCCCAGAGCAAGAACTATTCCCCGTGAGGTTCCAAATTAAGTCATACTTGGGCAGGCCATGGAAAGAGTTCTCAAAGACAGTGGTTATGGAATCCACCATTGGTGATTTCATTCATCCTGAAGGTTGGTTCCCTTGGACAGGATCATACTTCGAGGACACCTTGTACTATGCTGAGTACAACAACTCTGGACCTGGTGCCAATGTTGAAGGAAGGATCAAGTGGAAGGGTTACCATGGACTCATTAGCCGTGAGGAAGCTGAACAGTTCACCGTTGCCAATTTTCTCAAGGCTGGACCCAATTCTGGATCTGATTGGTTGAAGGCTCTTCATGTTCCTCACGCCCTTGGCTTCATCAAAGCTTGAAAACTCACGCCTTATGTCTTTCTTAGAGAACTAGTGTGATCGATCGATGATGAGGGTCATAGCCTACAGACAATTTGTTATTCTTTACATTTATATCTTTGGAGGTGTACCAGACAATCTAATGAAAATTATTATTTTCTTCGATTCACATATGCTTCCTTTTCCATTTCTTATTGTCATGTTGATATATATTTTCATCATAGACTTAGCACATATACCTAAAGCTCATAAATTAAAAATCCAAAATGACAAATTTCAAAACCTAAAATTAAATTTACAAATCCACGTAATTGAGTCGAGCCAAGATATGGATTCTCATTCTCCTTCTTTGAAATGTCCAAATTATAATTACAACATCGAGATGAAAAAAAGTCCAATCTTTTAAATATTAATGCATTTAATAATTTAATTTAAATACATATAATAATTTTTTGTTTGAATAAAAAAATATATTGACATATTTATATTGTTAAAATTTCTACAATAAAACACTGAGCATATTATTATAGAAAAATAACATAAATTTATTCATTAATAAAAACAAATAATTGAGTCCACTTTTTTTTCGATACAAATACAAGTTTTAATGATTATATTAATATGGCAGTTATAAACAAAGTTTGTGGTCATCATAATATGTACACAACGTAACAAAATTCGACACTAATTTAATTAAATATGTATCACGTATAAAACTAAATATGACATTTTACGTAAAAATAATGTCTTTCAATTAATGATTCTAACATAAATAATGTTGTAATCATTTTTATATTTTTCAAAATGAATAATATTTTCTTCTATTTAACCTTTAAAATTTTTCCATTGTCTTGTTTAGTAACACTTGTTGTTCTTCAATACATATTATGTTTAGTAAGAAATGACACATGAGTAAAGTTAACTAAAAAATATTGTAATATTCTTTGCCTTCTTTATCAATTATGATAATATTTTATTTTCTTATTATGCATGTTTAAAATAATACATTTTAATTTATCATTCTTCATAATTTTGTATATATAGTTTTATTTGATATCATCTTTGTGCAAATATATACAGCCTAAATTTTTTTATATTTTGACTTCAATATAACTGCCACCATGATCAGCAAACATGACATGGAAATATTGTGATAAAACTACTTTGCAGATATCTGAGACATCTTTATTAAATAATATTTATAAATAAATTATCAAATGATTGTTAACTTTATTCCTACATGATATGTGTACGTAAAAATAAATTAAATAAGATAAATAAATATCTTTTAAATATTAAATAAGGTAAATAAAGTATCAAAATATTGTTTACTTTGTTCCTATAAGGTACATATACATGAAAAAAATTAAAAATGACATTAGTTAATTGTCTCAAATTCCCACCATTCCCATAAAATAGTAAAAAAATATTATTTTTTTATTAATAAATATTAATGATAAAATTGTAATAAAAATATTATATCAATAATAATATATTTATAATGATAATTTAATAATTGGAAAGTATAAAAAATAAATTATTAAAAATTTTAAAAAATATTAAATAAACAATAATCACAATATCCAAACATTGATATCGATATAGTTAGGCCTTATATTTAAGCTTGAAATCATATTAGAATGGTCTAAAGTGGTATGAAAATAATATGGAAATAACTCGCTCACCTTATAGATATATAAATGACAAAAATGATATACAAATAATTTAAGAAAAGTATATTTAAGCTTGACATAATATTAAAATGTATCAAAAGTATAAAAATATTTTTTATAAGAAAATAAAATAATTATAATAAATAATTAACCATAAGAGAATAAAATATTTGAGAATAATTCATAAATAATTTAAAATTTTAATAAAATTATATTGTAAGCATAGAAAAATGTTCAGAATATTTTTTATATTTTTCAAGATAGCGCGTACAAATAGGAGGTGATGGAAGCCTAAAAGTAACCAAGACCGTACAAATAGAAGTAAATGTTTGAGGGGAAAGTTATCTGAAAAAGAAAGCGAAGGCCAGATAACACAACTTTAGGTCAGAGGGTGCCCCATGAGCCTAGCAGAAGTCAGAGAGCATAGGCTGCACCTTAGCGAGATTAGAAATGAACCTTTAATGTCAATTTGTATTGCCTGCGGAAAGCAACCCTCCCCAGGTTGACTATAAGAGCCACTTAAAGAGTGTAAGAGAGTGAACCAAATTCAAGAGAGAGAAAAACACTTGGTAATTGAAAACTTCTATCCAATTATAGATGTGAACATTGGCCCTTACCGTATGGCATGAGAAAATTATTCCCAACGTCCGATTCCTCCAATGAGCAAAAGATGAGAGAATCACTATGCCAATCACCAAGCATCAAGCTAGCTCTATTAATAAGGGAACGATGATACGTTGTAGTGACTATTGCGAGTGGTGACCACATTGTAAGAAAAAAGTGAGGAGCAGGCATGCCTCAACATGGAGGCATTCTGACGTTAAGAGGAGGCAGGGGAGCGACATCACGAAGTATAGGAGTGGCATACTGAAGCTCTAAGGATGACAGAGCAATGAGAGAAGGAGCTAACCAATTAGAGGCCATGCGGGCAGAGGCGAAAAAAGCTCACCTGGCAAATCACTCCAAGACGCCTCCCCTTCCCATTTTCTAGGGTCAACCTTTCTGTGAGAAGATTGATCGCACTGTCATCCTGCCTCATTTCAGGGAGCTAATCATGGATCCCTTCAACGGAATGCAAGACCCTCACTCACTTGCAGACCTTCCAAGCCCAATTGTACATCAGTGGGGGAGATGATTCCCTCAACTGCAAGTTATTACCAAGAACACGTGAGGATGTGGCTATGCAACAATTCTCTAGCCTGCCCTTTAAAGCCATTTGCACTTTCAGTGACCTGGCCATGCTTTTAACATCCCAAATCGCTACAAACAGGGTCAAAAGGTTGGAGGTGGCTGACTTGTTCGATATCAAGCAAATGAAGGGGGAAAACCTAAAGAAGTACCTCGCCCATTTTAACAGTGCAACATTCCACGTCAACGACTCAGACCAGAAGTTTTTCGTAAAGGCCTTCTAGAAGGGCTTGTGCGTTGGGCAGTTTAGTGACTCTTTGGTATTGAGGAAGCCAGCCAACATGGAGTAGATAAGAGCTTTAGTGGAAAAGCATATTGTGGTTGAAGAGGATTTGGCCGACCGCCTTGAAGTAAAGCATGAGGCCCCATTACCTTAGGCAAGGGATGGTTAAGCGAGATTTAGGAGGGCAAACCTGGGAGATGAAGATTACAAGCCCCAAGTTGAATTGAGCCAGTTTATCCCACTAAGGGTAAAATGGGCACAGATACTGAGGGAGCTATATCATACTTGCATGTTGGAGTTTCCTACTCTTACAAATTGCAAGTTTGGATCTAGTCGAAATGAATGGTTTGAGTTCCATCATGCACGTGAATATACCACTAAGGATTGTAGGACCCTAAAGGCACAAATCGAGAAGTTGATCATCATTGAAAAGTGCATTAACATAAATACAGCAGTAAGAAGAGGTAATACAAAAGTATGCAGACTATAAAAACGAGTTAAGATAGATTGTCCCACACTAGAACTTCCGCGTAATAACTCTACCAAAGACGATCCTATTACAGGGATCGCTTCGGGTACGCTTGTTACAATTTTTACTGCCCAATAACCAATTTGGTCCCAAGGTAAGGAATAACCAGTTACACCAAAAGATGCGGTTAATACAGCCAAAACTACACCTGTAGCCCAAGTTAATTCGCGAGGTTTTTTAAAACCACCTGTGAGATACACACGAAATACGTGTAGGATCATCATTAAGACCATCATACTTGCCGACCATCGATGAACTGATCGGATTAACCAACCAAAGTTAGCCTCAGTCATTATATATTGAACAGAAGCAAAAGCTTCAGTAATAGTAGGACGATAATAAAAAGCCATAGCAAATCCCGTTGCTACTTGAACTAAAAAAACAAGTGTAATTCCTCCTAAACAATAAAATATATTAACATGAGGAGGAACGTATTTACTGGTTATATCATCGGCAATTGCTTGAATCTCAAGACGTTCTTCGAACCAATCATAGACTTTATTGAGATAGGTAAACCAACGGAACCCCCCTCTGAGAACCGTATATGAGAATTTCATCTAACATAAATATGTAATAGAAAGTTTGAAACTTCTTTATTTAACCCTATGATTCTCATTTTCTCTGACGATAAGAAAAAATATAAATCCGAAAGCTATTCTTTTTGGTTATAATGCCAAAATCTCAAGTTGGCTCACTCGTCTTTATCTTGATCTTTTCGGGCCTCTTGAATATTCTATTATTTACTTCATTTTTTTTTATTTGTGTGTAATGTGATTTTACTGCTGTCTTCTTTATTATTAATTATTGAGTTTTTATTATTGATAGGAATTCTCTTGTTAGGACCATATGAATCAATTAAAAAAAAACATCAGATTCATACTATAACCACGATGATTCAAAAAAAACCTTTAATCGAAATCCAAAAATTCCCTGAGTAAGAACTGCTGGATCATCACTTATTCAATGAATAGATATAATGAAAAAATCCAAAGAAACGTTTGTCCTTTGATCAAAATAAAGGTAAATTCCAGAAGTTTGAAAGGATGAAAATTCTTCAATTTCTTTTTACAACTCTTTGAAAAGTTTTTCAAATCCGATTGCGAGGTCTAAATATTTAGTATGAATCATAGTTCTAATATTTTTAGAAATTTTCTATATTCTGTGCTCCAGATAGTAAAATAAATATCTGACGAGATAAAACCATCTCTATCAAGATGACAGATCCATTTTTTGTTCTGTACTATCAATAGGATCCATTAAAACAAGTCACACACTAATATTCCGGAAATACAGAAACAAAGAAATTCCACGATCAAACTACCAAATAAAAATGAAATAAGCTAACAAACAATAAGAAACCTAAATGCTTCATTTTCCTTTCTATTGAAAAGATAATTACTCGATTTCGTGAATCTAATTCATAGAAATTTCGTCCAGTAAAATGGACGAATTATAAATCTCCAAAATAATAGATAGAAATATCGCAAATAGAGCCATTGCAACACCCATCAAAGGAGTAGTTCCCCACCCCGGAGCTACTTTACCATATTCTGAATTTAATGGTTTCAATAAATCCCCTACAACAGTTCGTCTTGGACCAGATCTAGAATTATTCTCAACAGTTTGCGTAGCCATAAATACTATTTTTTATTCATTGAAATCTGTTGACTTTGTATATCATTCTGCTGTAAATATACGGATCTTATCCTATAGATCTATTGTGGTCTTGAAACTTTAGAATTATAATAATGGAAACAACAACCCTAATTGCCATCTCGATATCTGGTTTACTTGTAAGTTTTACTGGGTATGCCTTATATACTGCTTTTGGACAACCCTCTCAACAACTAAGAGATCCATTCGAAGAACATGGGGACTAGTTGAAGTAATGAGCCCCCATATGGGGGCTCTTTACTTCAATTAAGATAATATAGAATTATTTCGTCTTTTTCGTTGGAACTTTAGGGGGTTCTCTAAAAAAGACAGCAAAAAAAAGAATTCCTAAAGTCGAGACTAAGAGGAATGTATAAACCAATGCTTCCATAGATTTGATCGTGGTTTACAATTATAGCTTTCATACCTGTTTATTGGGGCTCATTTCCCAGATAAAAAAAGAAAGAACAAGAGTAAATGCAATGATTCAAATCAAGATTTATCTAGTTCTCTATGTGAAATTCAAAATCATAATAAAAAGTCGAAAAGGAACAAAAGAATGTTCTATCAGACTACCTGTCTTCTTATAGTTGGATCTCCAAGTTTTTGGAATGCCCCAAATTCTACTTGAGCATCTAAATCTGGGTCGATACCAGCAAAAATATCTCTGAACCAAGTTCTAGCACCATGCCAAATATGCCCGAAAAAGTAAACCAACCCCTTGGACTGCTACGAAAAGCACCATCTGATTTCAAAGTAGCACGATCTAATTCCAAAATTTCACCCAATTGAGCACGTCTAGCATATTTTTTCACAGTAGCGGGATCACTATAACTGACTCCGTTAAGTTCGCCACCATAGAACTCAACAATTACACCTACTTGTTCGACACTATATTTAGATTCTGCCATTCGAAAAGGAACATCGGCTCTAACAATTCCATCCCCGTCTACCAAAACAACTAGAAATGTTTCAAAAAAAGTAGGCATAGGACGTACAAAAAGTTCACACCCCTCTTTATCTCTAAAGATGGGATGTCCTAACCAACCGACGGCTATTCCATCTCCATTGTCCATTGAACCCATTCTAAATAACCCCCCGTTTGCTGGATTATTGCCGATGTAATCATAAAAAGCTAATTTTTCAGGAATTTTAGACCAAGCTTCTGATAAACTTTGATTTTCGGCTAGTCCAGCACCAACTCTTCGATATATTTCTTGCTGGAAGTATCCCTGATCCCATTGATAACGAGTAGGACCAAATAATTCAATGGGGGTTGTTGCTGAACCATACCACATAGTTCCAACAACGACAAAAGCTGCAAAAAAGACAGCAGCAATACTACTGGAAAGGACGGTTTCAATATTTCCCATACGTAATCCTTTATATAGACGTTGGGGCGGACGCACACTAAGATGGAAAAGACCCGCTAATATGCCCAATGTTCCTGCTGCGATATGATGAGAAGCTATTCCCCCCGGAACAAAAGGATCAAAACCTTCCACACCCCACGCGGGATTTACAGATTGTACCCTTCCAGTTAGTCCATAAGGATCAGACACCCATATTCCAGGACCATACAATCCTGTTACATGAAATGCGCCAAAACCAAAACAAGCCACCCCTGCAAGAAATAAATGAATTCCAAAAATTTTGGGCAAATCCAAAGAAGGTTTTCCAGTACGTTCATCACAAAAGATTTCTAGATCCCAATAAACCCAATGCCAAATAGCTGCTAAAAAGCACAAGCCCGAAAACACAATATGTGCCCCGGCCACACCTTCGTAACTCCAAATACCCGGATTCGTTATAGTTCCTCCTGTGATATTCCAACCACCCCACGAATTGGTTATTCCTAAACGAGTCATGAAAGGTATAACGAACATACCCTGTCTCCACATTGGGTCAAGAACAGGGTCAGAGGGATCAAAAACTGCTAATTCATATAGAGCCATCGAACCGGCCCAACCAGCAACCAGAGCTGTGTGCATTATATGAACAGAAAGCAAACGGCCCGGATCATTTAATACAACAGTATGAACACGATACCAAGGTAAACCCATGAAAATACCCCTTATATCAACAAAAAATAGACACTATGTAATTTTATTGCACTGGAAAAAATTATACTATGGACTCTAGCCTTTCAGTAGATTATCTCAGAAAAAGGATTCAAATTTGTTCTAGTTTTTTAGTAATAATGGAACAATCATATTTGTAGAAATAAAAAAGAAACAGATTTATTCTATACCCGATAAGTAACAATACGCAATGGTGGGAAGACGAGAAGGGTTGACAATTTTCTCTATGAATATTTAAATAAGTAAACGCAGACATATTCGTTTATCACCCCAATGAACCATTCGTAACAACTTTACTTTATTTAATATTTAATTTAGTATTTTTTTTTATTTATAAAAATGCAATATAAAAAAGTAAATCATTTTTAACACGATAAACTAACTCTTACGTTTCCACACTAAAGTGAGATATATGACTTTATTATTTCTCCATTTTATGCCCATTGGTGTTCCAAAAGTACCCTTTCGAAGCCCTGGGGAAGAAGATGCATCTTGGGTTGATATATAGTGCGACTTGTCAGATATAGTAGGTCATATGGGATTTCCCCATTTTCTCCCCCGATCGAGATACCCTCTCTTTCACCCCCAAAAGAGAATGATTGAATCTTGGAGCGTGAAGTGTAATGAAGTACAATTCTATCGATTTTTTTGTTTTTAGAGGGGGTATCCAGATTATTATTCGAAATTATGAATAATTTATGGTTGGCTTGGTTGAACCAATAAAAAAAGTACCCAGGCTCTGTTTAGAAAAAAAAACTAATTGGTAATATATCTACAATCACCACTTCTATCATATCATATACTTTACAGAAAACATTAAATAAGAAATTCAAAAAAGAAAGAAGTTATAACAAAAAGACATAGTATTGTAATATTTGTCCTATATGTGTAAATCCAAATCGGCAGATCTTTACTCAGAGTAGAAAAGAAACCTAAAAGAATTGAATTTTGGGTGAATTGTAGGCATCAAAAGATGCATGTACGACTTTTAAGGAAAAAAATGTAATCCTAATCAATCGACTTTATCAAGAAAGATTACTTTTTTTAGGTCAAGAGGTTGATAGTGAAATATCGAATCAACTTATTGGTCTTATGGTATATCTCAGTATAGAGGACGATAATAAAGATTTGTATCTGTTTATAAATTCTCCTGGGGGGTGGGTAATACCCAGAATAGCTATTTATGATACTATGCAATTTGTACAACCAGATGTACAAATAGTATGTATGGGATTAGCCGCTTCAATGGGATCCTTTATTTTGGCAGGAGGACAAATTACCAAACGTCTAGCATTCCCTCACACTTGGCGCCAATGATTTTTTTATTTGAGAAAATATATATATATAAAGACTATACCTTCGCCATAAAAACATTTAATTTAATAAGTAATAATAGCATGGTATTTCGAACTCCATATGCAAATTTTTGTTTTTTAAACCATTCGATTATATATAGAAAGAGTAGTATGAAAAAGCGGGATTTACAATTTTATCTGATCTATCAGGAACCTTGTTTAATTTTAGTGTCACAGACTTTTTTGTTTTTTTCATACCAGAAAGCTTTTAACAATTTTTATTTTAATTAGAAGAAAACATAACATATGAAAAAAAAGAAACTTTCGGATTGTTCAATAACAAAAAAAATGAAATAAAAAAAAACAACGGAACCATCATAGTATTTAAAAATATATTCCAAAATAAAAAAGAAAGTTGGCTATTGTATTGTTTATTATTGATCTGGATCCAAAAGACCCAGTAGATTTTTTACTTCTTTTTTCTTTGATGGAAGAAAAAAGAAATTTATAAACGGAGAAAAAAATTAATAGAAGAAAAAGTACTCTATACATAAAGAAAAAAAAAAGGAATTGGATACGTGGAAAAGCCGTATGCATCAATACGAAGAAAATGCTTGTACGATTATTGAATCTTATTTTTGCTCATTTCTTTTCTTATTTGTATTTATCCCTTTTACCTTTGTTTTGGGAATAAAGAAAATCTTTACCAATATAGGAGAAATCCTTATCTTGATAAATATCAAGATAAGGGAAACACTTATTAAGTTATATAATACTTGGACTATTTTGTTCAACCTCGAGAGGAAAAGGGAGCGACCTGCCACGAGTCGACTGCACTAGGACACCGAGTAAAGATAGACAAAGAGACAGGAGTCGATCTAGATCCAAACTCGGCCCATCCTATCGAGGTACCATTTCAACAATATCAGGAGGTGACACCAACTGTGGATTGACAACATTCGAAAGGAGAAGGTATGTCAAGACCATGATGGTAGTGTAAGCCGACGCCTTTATCCCCATGACTCGATCATATCCTTTTTGGATGAAGATTATAAAAGATACATTCCTTCTTTAGGACGACCTCATGATCATCTCTGTTATAGCTACAAGGTATAAGGTTGAAAGGCTTTTGGTTGTCTAGGGAAGTTTGGCTAACGTGCTTTACTGGTATACTTTTCAGAAGCTTGGGCTTCTCGGCTCGAACTTGATAGAATGCTCTAGTACTCTATTCGGTTTCACGGGAGAACAGGTAGCGATACGTGGAATGATCGAGCTAAAGACCACTTTCGGGACGAGATCGAACACAAGGACCATCCTGGTCATGTTTCCTGTCGTCAATGCATGGGCCTCCTACAATGTGATCTTAGGATGATTGATGAGTCATATTTTATACACTTTATGTGGGGTTAAGATGGGTGTTGTTAAGAATGTTTAATGATTAAAAGTCTTGTCTTAATCAAGATTTGAATTATGGGCCTAAAAATAGGAGAAATACAAATATGTGCTAAAATGAGGTTTTTAACTAACAAAAATGTTAAGACTTATTTTGCAGGCTTGGCCCAAGCCGGGAACATCCCGACCAGTCCAGTGCTCCTGGTCAAGCCGACATCAGTGACGAAAATCTTGCCTAAAAATCACTCTAGCAAGAATGCAGATATGATTTGCTAAAATTAAGAAATTTATAATGTAGATATGATTTGCTAAGATTAAGGAATCTATAATGCAGATATGATTTGTTAAGATCAAGGAATCTGTAATTTAGATATGATTTGCTAAGATTAAGGAATCTGTAATGAAGATATGATTTGCTAAGATCAAGGAATCTGTAATTCGAGTAACTAGGAATGTAGATATGATTCTGCTAGAAATTAGGAAACTGGGAAACTCCTAAGATTGAGGAGATTGTAATCTATAATTCGAATTGGAATCTTTAGGATTTGAATTTCTGTTATTAGGATTAGATTTAGATTTATCCCGCTTATGTATAAATAAGCACACTAGGCCACGTTTTCAAGTGTGGAATTTTCAACAGAATCTAGAGCTAGCACCGTCAGCAATCGCAGACACTCCAAGCTAGTACAGTGGTACACGAAGCTTCAATACGGTGTCTCTCTCGGTCGAGGAGGTATAGGACCAGGATTTGGGAAGTTGGAAGTCTTCAGAGGTGATCGCTTGGTATAGCCGACGCACTCTGTTGGAGGGAAACCTCAACGTCTGGCCACCGTTGGTGCATCATTGTCGTTCTTCCATTGGCGGTCGTCGTGGAAGGCGGACTATTTGGAAACGTTGATTCTCACATTTGTATTCAATTTGATTTTCAATAAGATAAGTGGTTTGCAATTCTATCTCTTGATTATAATTCCTATGCTTTAATCTGCTTTTTGTAACGTTCTAAAATTTATTTAATTATTTTTAGAAAAATAAATTATATTATTATTATTATTATCAATTTTATTTTAATTATTAATTACTGCAGGAAATTATTTTATTGAATAATTGCATTTCGAACTAAAATGTTATTATTATTGTTATTATCCTTAATGATGGCAGGAAATTAATTTAGTATTTAAATATTTACATTTAATTTTATGTTAGTGAGAGAGTTAATGATTTTATAAATTGATGAGGCATTAATCTGAATTATTTTCATTTATTAATTTAATTAATTGAATTAACGGGGGAGGCTGACGGGTGGGTCGGGTTGGCCCGACCCAGTTAGAATATTAGACGGGGGTAATTAGTTTACCCTAAATTGTGTTTTGCAACGCCGACAACCAGACCTACAGGAGAGAGAACACAAGCTTGCAAGGAGGAGAAGCTAGAGTGTTCAGATCGTCCCGGAAAAGTTCTTCTTCGTTCATCGTCTCTAAGGTACGGGGGAGATTGGTTCGATCATATATGAATGTGGGAGGGTACGAGTAGTGAGGGCAATCCCTAAGTCCCTCTAGGATCTAAATTCTCAATTTTGTTTGGTTATTATGTTATAAAAATATTTTAATCGGTAAAAAAAAATTTGTCAATATGTTCTGTGGTTTGATTAATGTCTTGTCCTCATGTGATTTTGTTGGGAAATCGTAAGGTTAATTGCCCTAATTACTTGATTCTTGTGGTTGTTTATGGTTGTTCATGATCTAGGGCTCTTATGTGCAATGATGAAATTTTGTGAAATTCAATGGTGTTTTATGTGTGTTTCCGTGCTTTTTTTGATAAATGATTTATAGTGATGATGGTTAAATTCATATGGTTGGGTATGGCTATGGATTGTGCAAATGATGTATAAATAAATAATGAGAATAAGAGTGTGGATGAGAATGCATTGAGCATGGACATGAGAGATATGAGATGCATGAGAAGCCAGACGTGGCTATAATACCCTGGCCATATGTGATGTTTAAAAGGGGAGACTAATGATGGGGGACAATCATATGCATGGGCCACAGGTGGTGTTTAACGGTTGTGTGGAATGTCTTCGTACGGGCCATAGGTGGTGTTTAATTGTGCGACACACCGGCCCATACGGGGTGTTTAACGGTGTGGCCATCATTAGTGATAACTAAGGGGATTGTGGAGGTTCGAGCATGGTGTGGAGTTCTGACTGGAGACTCTTAGGTGTGGTGATGAGCATATACATTGTGCAAGCATGTGCATTTTGTAAACATGAATGAATTGTGATTGATTTTAAATGAATGAAATGTGATTGATATATGAGCATCTGTTAACTGTTAGTAATTGAGTACGGTAATGGTGGGATTTGGGGTACTATCTGCCTTTATATATGATTGAATGCGATTTCTCACCGTACTTTCTCTTGTTGTTTTCTTTTAGGTAACGTTGAGGGCACTCATGGTGCCAAGTTTTGAAAAGGCGTGGTCTTGCTATGATTAGTGTGACATCGGAATTTTAGAAGTTAGAATAGTTGCTCTATGTCTTGATGTTTGAATGACTTATTTTAAAGATGATGATTACTTTAGTTTCTCAATTATAATGTTTAGATCAAAAACCTCCTTGAAAACTTTGTGCCTACCTTTTAATTACCATGTGAACCTTTTATCCTTAATATAAATTATGCTTTTTGGTTTTTAACTATTATCCTGTCTTCATTTTATTTATTTTATTAAGGTAATTTAAGTATTCGGGGTAGAAGGGTGTCACACTTTTAACTTTGCTGTGACATATTGTTAGGGGTAGATCACGTTAGACTAGAGCCGGTTGGAACTAGTGTAATAATCTGATTAGGTAGAGAACCTAAACTCAACCAAGTACACACTCTCTGCCAACTGATGAGGTAGCGGTTGTGTAAATCGTCGGTATGGCAACAGACAAACGTTCAACGATTGTCGTAAGAATCTAAGGTTGATTCGGAATATAATTTTAAGAATAGTAAACTGTTGTGTTTTTATTCCCGAATTGATACAATAGTTAGTATAGAGTAGTTTAGCGTAGTTTAGTTTACTTTCAGCACTTAGTTTATTTTCTACACTTAAACACAACCCCCCTTATTTACTGCTTTCTAGAGTTTGAGAC
>JAENHJ010000528.1:2667500-2700000 GCA_025330945.1 Mucuna pruriens | reverse complement strand
CCTACTCTCGTCGTCTTCTCGGGGTAGAGGTTGACAATGAAGGATACCCCTCTTGGTTTTCTGCTTCCGATCGTAAGCTCTTGGCTAAGCTTCAAGGCAAAGGATGGAGAGCTCATGTGAAGCCTAATGTTGTGGTTGCCAAGGATGGTTCTGGTCAATTTAAAACCATTGCCGAAGCTCTTGCTTCCTATCCTCAAGGTTATACGGGCAGATACGTTATCTATGTCAAGGCTGGTGTCTATGATGAGTACATCACCATTCCTAAGGATTTGGTGAATATTCTCATGTTCGGTGATGGTCCAGGAAAAACCATTGTGACTGGCCGCAAGAACTTTGCTGAAGGCGTCAAGACAATGCAAACTGCCACCTTCTGTAATTTAATTCATTCCTTATTCCTTATAAATATTATTATAGTGCTTCTTCAAACTAAATGATATATATATGTGACATATTGCAGCCAACACCGCTAATGGGTTCATTGCCAAGGCAATGACATTCGAGAACACAGCTGGTGCAAAGGGTCACCAAGCTGTGGCTTTCAGGAACCAGGGAGACATGTCAGCTATCGTTGGTTGCCACATTTTGGGTTACCAAGACACCTTGTACGCCCAAACCAATAGGCAATTCTATCGCAACTGTGTCATCTCCGGCACCATTGATTTCATCTTTGGTGTCTCAACCACCTTGATCCAGCACTCCGTAATCATTTGCAGGAAGCCTGAAGACAACCAACTCAACACAGTGACCGCTGATGGCACATCACAGAAGAACATGGCCACAGGAATTGTTATCCAGGGTTGCGAAATCATCCCAGAGCAAGAACTGTTCCCCGTGAGGTTCCAAATCAAGTCATACTTGGGCAGGCCATGGAAAGAGTTCTCAAAGACAGTGGTTATGGAATCCACCATTGGTGACTTCATTCATCCCGAAGGTTGGTTCCCCTGGACAGGATCATACTTCGAGGACACCTTGTACTATGCTGAGTACAACAACTCTGGACCTGGTGCCAATGTTGAAGGAAGGATCAAGTGGAAGGGTTACCATGGACTCATTAGCCGTGAGGAAGCTGAACAATTCACCGTTGCCAATTTTCTCAAGGCTGGGCCCAATTCTGGATCCAATTGGTTGAAGGCTCTTCATGTTCCTCACGCCCTTGGCTTCATCAAAGCTTGAAAACTCACACCTTATGTCTTTCTTAGAGAGCTAGTGTGATCAATCGATGATGAGGGTCATAGCCTACAGACAATTTGTTATTCTTTACATTTATATTTTTGGAGGTGTACCAGACAATCTAATGAAAATTATTATTTTCTTCGATTCACATATGCTTCTTTTTTCATTTCTTATTGTCATGTCGATATATATTTTCATCATAGACTTAACACACATACCCAAAGCTCATAAATTAAAAATCCAAAATGACAAACTTCAAAACCTAAAATTAAATTCACAAATCCATGTAATTGAGTCGAGCCAAGATATGGATTCTCATTCTCCTTCTTTGAAATGCCCAAATTAAAATTACAACATCAAGAGGGAAAAAGGCCAATCATTTTTAAATATTAATATATTTAATAATTTAATTTAAATACATACAACAATTTTTTGTATGAATAAAAAAATATATTGACATATTTATATTGTTAAAATTTCTACAATAAAACACTGAGCATATTATTATAGAAAAATAACATAAATTTATTCATTAATAAAAACAAATAATTGAGTCCACTTATTTTTCGATACAAATACAAGTTTTGATTATAATATTGATATGCACAATTATAAATAAAGTAAGTGCTCATCATAATATAATATGTACACAATGTCGTAACAAAATTCGACACTAATTTAATTAAATATGTATCACGTATAAAACTAAATATGACATTTTACTCATCTAAAAGTAAAGTATTTCAATTAATGATTCTAACATAAATAATGTTGTAATCTTTTTTATATTTTTAAAAATGAATAACATTTTCTTCTATTTAACCTTTATTTTTTTTTCATTATCTTGTTAAGTAACACTTGTTCTTTGTTCTTCAATACATATTTTATGTTTAGTAAGAAATGACACATTAGTGAAGTTAACTATAAAACATTGTAACATTCTATGCTTACTGTAACATCCTAAAATTTATTTAATTATTTTTAGAAATTAATTACATTATTAATATTATTAACAATTTTATTTTAACAGAGGGGTTAATGATTTTATAAACTGATGAGGCTTTATCTGAATTATTTCATTTATTAATTTAATTAATTGAATTAACGGGGAGGCTGATGGGCGGGTCGGGGTTGACCCGACCCAGCTAGAATATTAGACAGGGGGTAATCAGTTTACCCTAATTGATGTTTTACGCGTCAGACAGCCAGACCTAGAGGAGAGAGAACGCCGACCTGCAAGGAAGAGGAGCTAGGGTGTTTAGACCGTCCTAGAGCTGCATCAGATCATCACTATTCTTCGCATCTAAGGTACGGGGAGATGAGTTTGATCATTTATGAATGCGGGAGTGTACGGGTAGTGAGGGCAATCCCTAAGTCCCTCTAGGATCTAAATTCTCAATTTTGTTTGATTATTATGTTTTAAAAATATTTTAATCGGTAGAAAAGATTTGTCGATATGCTCTATGGTCTGATTAACGTCTTGTCCTAATGTGATTTTGTTGAGAAATTGTATGATTAATTGCCCTAATTACTTGATTCTTGTGTTGTTTATGATTGTTCATGATTTGAGGCTCTTGTGTGTAATGATGAAACTGGGTGAAATTCAATGGTGTTTTATGTGCGTTTCTGTGCTTTCTGATGAATGATTTATAATAATGATGATTAAATTAATATGGTTGGGTATGATTGTGGATTGTGCAAATGATGTATGAATAAATCATGAGAATAAGAGTGTGGATGATAATGCATTGAGCATGGACTTGAAAGGCATGAGATACATGAGAAGCCAGACGTGGCTATAATACTCTGGCCATATGTGATGTTTAACAGGGAGACTAATGATGGGGGACAATCATATGCATGGGCCACAGGTGGTGTTTAACCATGTTGCACGCCGGCCATTGGTGGTGTTTAACGGTTGTGTCGAATGTCTTCGCACGGGCCATAGGTGGTGTTTAACCGTGACACACCGGCCCATATGGGGTGTATAATGGTGTGGCCATCATTAGTGATAACTAAGGGGATTGAGGAGGTTCGCCCATGGTGTGGAGTTCCGACTCGAGACTCTTAGGTGTGGTGATGAGCATATGCATTATTCGAGCATGTGCATTTTGTAAACATGAATGAACTGTGATTGATTTTAAATGAATGAAATGTGATTGATATATGAGCATCTGTTAACTGTTAGTAGTTGAGTACGGTAATGGGTGGGATTTGAGGCATTATCTGCCTTTATATATGATTGAATGCGATTTCTCACCGTACTTTCTCTTGTTGTTTTCTTTTAGGTAACGTTGAGGGCACTCATGGTGCCAGGTTTTGAAAAGGTGGGGTCTTGCTCTGATTAGTGTGACATCGGGGTTCTAGAAGTTAGAATAGTTGCTCTATGCCTTGATGTTTGAATTACTTATTTTAAAGATGATGATGACTTTAGTTTTCTCAATTATAATGTTTAGATCTAAAACCTCCTTGAAAACTTTGTGCCAACCTTTTAATTATCATGTGAACCTTTTATCCTTAATACAAATTGTGCTTTTTGGTTTTAACTATTACCCTGTCTTCATTTTATTTATTTTATTAAGGCAATTTAAGTATTCGGGGTAGAAGGGTGTCACATTTAGTGGTACCAGAGCAGGTCGATTCATTCGGCCGTGAGTTATGTGTCTAACATGTTTTGCATTGCGTTTGTTAGCATGGTTGGACTGATTTGAAAGATGACAATAAATTGTTTGTTCTATTTTGCATTGTGTTGAATTCTGGGTGATTCATTCGACCAGTGAGTTATGTGTCTACCATGTGTTAGTGTTTATTTATGTTAAGTGTGATGTACAAGTACAGTAATCTAGTGTATTTTAAGGAAGTGTTGAGGTAATATAGATGTTCCTTCGTTGGTTGTTGTATCAAGCATCCCTATTGCTAACTACGATTTATTGAGCCTGATCACCTGAATATGTTGTTAAAGGCAAAAAGGACTCTTGGCAAGCCGGTGGATCAATTGATTTGAAATGTTTTCTTTTGAAGAATGAACATTTTTTTGTGACTAGCCTAAGTAGCTATTTATTTTGGATGTCTGTGAAGTTTGAGGAATGAGTTCCTCATCCTTGTTCTAATAAAATTGGAAAGTGATGATGTGATTTGTTTTATTGCTGTATTTATTATTGTTTATTGTGTTTTGGGTGCTTACTATTATCTTAATCTTAATAGATTAAGATGACAGTAAAGAGAGTGTGAAGATTCATGCTTCACAACTCATGGCAAGGGCCTTAAGTAATTAATGAGTTAGAGGGGATACTTGAGGGTAGTGTTTGAGACTCTTAGAGATTAACATGCTAAATTATTTGAGTGTAACCTTTGGTTAAAAGAAGTGAGTTCTCTAGGTCATGTAAACTCTAGAAGAAGTATAGGGGTAGATCATTCTGAGGCAGAAGTTGTTCTTAAGAGGGAGATCCCTTAATCGGTGAGTGAGCATAGAAGTTTTCTTGAACTAGTTGGTTATGAGAGAAGGTTTATCTAAGTTTGCTTGACCTTGATGGAGTTGGTTAGGAAGGTAGTTTTTTTGGGTAGAATAGTTAGTGTGGGTATAGCTTCCAAACCCTTAAGGAGAAGTTGACTAGTGCACCAGTTTTAGTATTGTCAAACCTTAGTGAACCTTTTGTAGTATATTGTGATACTTCTAGCATGTGTATAGGTGGAGTGCTGACGCAAGAGGGTAGAGTGGTAGCTTATGCTTCTAATCCACGAGAGGAATTACCCTACCCATGATCTTGAGTTGGCGGCTGTAGTGTTCATTCTTAAGATTTGGAGACCAGAAGGCTTTAAAGTTCTTTAAGTGTTAAAAGAAACAGAATTTCTTCCCTTTATCTCACTACAAGGATTTATGGCAAAGATTCCCTTATCTTCATGGGAACCATTGCTTTCACCCATTGATGACACTGGAGAGAACCCATTAGTGGATACAGAAGGTGACATGCAACAATGGTTCCTTTTAACAAATGAATAAGTTGGGTGACAACATTTTCTGGGGTGATGTCGTTGGTTATTATTCTGTGGTTAGATGGAGGGATAAGGGAACAATTGCAAGCAGAAGGGTTGCTATTAGGGGTATCATTTTTCACTATTGAAAACTCAGTAAAGTTGTTGTAGGGTGAACACAAACAGGTGGAGCCATTTATGCAAGAATGAGAGCTCAACGATGAAAATTCCCGAGAGAGTCGCACAACTAGTTAGATTTCTCTATCAAACATTTTCTGCAATAACAGTCATTGCTTTAAATTTCATAGAATCAAGGCCAGTAAGAAAGGTACGATATTTGTGTGCCATTGTGCATTTAGAAACCATACCTCTTGCTTTGACAGTTTTGCTTTCTCCATTTACTTCATTTGAAAACAGACAAACTCTTTTGGTGGGAGCTATTGAGGCATTTCTTTTAACTCTTCTTGATATTGTGGTGGCCTAAATGGAAAGAGACATAGCGGATTTTGTTAATGATTGTTTAGTTTGAGAAAAGCTTGAGTAGCATTTAAGGATACTAGTCCGTACTATTGAGATGAGTCATGGTATAGTTGTTTAATAAAAGTTAAATGGAAGATATGAGTTCTTTAAGTTTTAAGTTATGTGATCTTTAGTGTGAGAACCCAATAGTTAGCTTTTAAGGTAGGAGTTTCTCTTAAGTTAAAAACCTTGCATTAGCGAGTAAGATTACAAATTTTCCTGGGATTGGACAAATACCATGGTGAAATCCTAGACGTATTTCTTAAGTTAGCATAGTCTTTAACTCAAGAATCTAGGAAGGGAGCAAGGTTTAGGTGGATTGATAATTTGGAATTAGTTCCTAATGTCTTGGAGAAGCATTATATAGCGTGCCAACCTTAGTAATACCTGACCTTAGTTATTGAGAAGAGTGTTGTTACCAGATAGTGAGGATGTATTTTAATCTTACAGACAACTAAGAGTTGTAAGAAGAATTACGTGACCCCTAGCTTGGAGGTAGTAGCAGTAATGGCTACTCTTAAGATTCGAAGACACCACTTGCATGATTTTAAGTTGATATTCTCGATGACGTAGAAACAATAAGTGGAGATTCAACTAGTAGGAGAGGAACCTAAAATAGATGAGGTGATTGGAATTTCCAAATGACCAAGGTTTTAGGAAGCCATCACTAGGTAGAATCAAGACAGTAGAATATGTCATAAATAGGAAATCCTTTCGCATCCTTTCGTGTGATTAGAGGGCATGATCTGTTAACTAGTTAGAACACCCATTTTAGTGGATAGAAGAGAAATCATAAGACGAGGGAATATGATTTTCTAGATGGCATTAAGTAATTTAGAAATGGAGTTATGTACTTAGTAAGTCTTAGAAGAGGACCGTATGGTAGATTTAATATCGAATCGAGGTGGTATAGATGCCTGAGGATCTTTCGAAGATGTTTTGGCAGCTTAAATCATGGGAAGAGTGGATAAGTGTGAGCACCTATTTGGTTGACAGGTTGGAATCCTAGAGTTATTTTAGAACTTGGGGAGAGATTTTGTTAAACTCGAGGAATCTAATTGGATTGGGTTCAGTCTACCACTTCACCCATGTCATGTACACAATAATTACACATGTTTCAACTCTGGACGTACATTGTTATTCTGGCAAGTAATCGAACTAACTTGTTTGAAGGTTAAAAGAAGACTAGGTACGAGAATTGATACTAGAAATTGTGAAAGATTTAAGGTTAACTGGTTTAGAGAGGTGAGATGATTATTTAGCCAATGCAAATCGAGTAAGGACTGTCGTTAGAAACACTAAATGAGTAAGGGGAGGGCAATTGAAAGGGTATGGGAAGTGCTTTCTCTATGTAAATTCGAGGACGAATTTTCTTTTAGGAGGGGAGAATTGTAACATCCTAAAATTTATTTAATTATTTTTAGAAATTAATTACATTATTTTTATTATTAAAAAATTTATTTTAATAGAGGGGTTAATGATTTTATAAACTGATGAGGCTTTATCTGAATTATTTAATTTATTAATTTAATTAATTGAATTAACGGGGGAGGCTGACTGGCGGGTCGGGGTTGACCTGACCCAGCTAGAATATTAGACAGGGGGTAATCAGTTTACCCTAATTGATGTTTTACGCGTCAAACAGCCAGACCTTGAGGAGAGAGAACGCTAACTTGCAAGGAAGAGGAGCTAGGGTATTCAGACCGTTCTAGAGCCGCATCAGATCATCATTATTCTCCGCATCTAAGGTACGAGGGAGATGGGTTTGATCATATATGAATGCGGGAGTGTACGGGTAGTGAGGGCAATCCCTAATTCCCTCTAGGATCTAAATTCTCAATTTTGTTTGATTATTATGTTTTAAAAATATTTTAATCGGTAGAAAAGATTTGTCAATATGCTCTATGATCTGATTAACGTCTTGTCTTATTGTGATTTTGTTGGGAAACTGTATGATTAATTGCCCTAATTACTTGATTCTTGTGTTGTTTATGGTTGTTCATGATTTGAGGCTCTTGTGTGCAATGATGAAACTATGTGAAATTCAATGGTGTTTTATGTGCGTTTCTGTGCTTTCTGATGAATGATTTATAATAATGATGGTTAAATTAATATGGTTGGGTATGATTGTGGACTGTGCGAATGATGTATAAATAAATCATGAGAATAAGAGTGTGGATGAGAATGCATTGAGCATGGACATGAGAGGCATGAGAGGCATGAGATGCATGAGAAGCCGGACGTGGCTATAATACCCTGGCCATATGTGGTGTTTAACAGGGGGACTAATGATGGGGGACAATCATATGCATGAGCCACAGGTGGTGTTTAACCATGCTGCATGCCTGCCATAGGTGTGTTTAACGGTGGTAAGGAATGTCTTCGCACGGGCCATAGGTGGTGTTTAACTGTGTGACACACCGGCCCATACGGGGTGTTTAACAGTGTGGCCATCATTAGTGATAACTAGGGGGATTGAGGAGGTTCGCCCATGGTGTGGAGTACCAACTTGAGACTCTTAGGTGTGGTGATGAGCATATGCATTATGCGAGCATGTGCATTTTGTAAACATGAATGAATTGTGATTGATTTTGAATGAATGAAATGTGATTGATATATGAGCATCTATTAACTGTTAGTAATTGAGTACGGTAATGGGTGGGATTTGAGGCATTATCTGCCTTTATATATGATTGAATGTGATTTCTCACCGTACTTTCTCTTGTTGTTTTCTTTTAGGTAACGTTGAGGACACTTATGGTGCCGGGTTTTGAAAAGGCGGGGTCTTGTTCTGATTAGTGTGACATCGGGGTTCTAGAAGTTAGAATATTTGCTCTATGCCTTGATGTTTGAATGACTTATTTCAAAGACGATGATGACTTTAGTTTTCTCAATTATAATGTTTAGATCTAAAACCTCCTTGAAAACTTTGTGCCTACCTTTTAATTATCATCTGAACCTTTTATCCTTAATACAAATTGTGCTTTTTGGTTTTAACTATTACCCTGTCTTCATCTTATTTATTTTATTAGGACAATTTAAGTATTCGGGGTAGAAGGTATCACACTTACAATATAATTTTATTAAAATTTTAAATTGTTTATGAATTATTCTCAGATCTTTTATTCTCTTATGGTTATTTACTTATTATAATTATTTTATTTTCTTATAAAAAATATTTTTATACTTCTGATACATTTTAATATTATGTCAAGCTTAAATATAATTTTTCTAAATTATTTGTATACCATTTTTGTCATTTATATCTCTATAAGTTAAACGAGTTATTTTCATATCACTTTAGATCATTCTAATATTATTTGAAGTTTAAATATAAGGCCTAACTATATCGATATCAATGTTTGGATATTGTGATTATTATTTATTTAATAATTTTTAAATGTTTAATAATTTATTTCTTATACTTTCTAATTATTAAATTATCATTATAAATATATTATTATTGATTTAATATTTTATTACTATTTTATGAGAATGGTGGGAAATTGAGGTAGTTAACTAGTGTCATTCTTAATTTTTTCATGTATATGTACCTTAAAAGAACAAAGTAAACAATATTTTGATACTTTATTTATCTTATTTAATTTATTTTTCTGTACACATATCATGTAGGAATAAAGTGAACAATCATTTGATAATTTATTTATAAATATTATTCAATAAAGATGTCTCAGATATTTGTAAAGTAGTTTTGTCACAATATTTCCATGTCATGTTTGCTGATCATGGTGGCAATTATATTGAAGTCAAAATATAAAAAAAATTAGGTTGTGTATATTTTCACAAAGATGATGTCAAATAAAACTATTTATACAAAATTATGAAGAATGATAAATTAAAATGAATTATTTTGAACATGCATAATAATAAAATAAAATATTGTCATAATTGATAAAGGAGGCATACCAAGTCAGAACTTCATCATTAATAACTTATAATTAAATATAATGTTTATTATTATTTCATAGGTAAAGATCATTATTTAATTCAAGTAAATTATGATTCATTATGATAAAATGTTAAAATTCTTTTTAGTTAACTTCACTAATGTGTCATTTCTTACTAAACATAAAATATGTATTGAAGAACAAAGAACGAAAGTTACTTAACAAGATAATGGAAAACTTTTAAAGATTAAATAGAAGAAAATATTATTCATTTTGAAAAATATAAAAAAGATTACAACACTATTTATGTTAGAATCATTAATTGAAAGACTTTAATTTTAGATAAAATGTCATATTTAGTTTTATACGTGATACATGTTTAATTAAATCAGTGTCGAATTTTGTTATGTTGTGTACATATTATATTATGATGATCACATACTTTGTTTATAACTGTGCATATCAATATTATCATCAAAACTTGTATTTGTATCGAAAAATAAGTGGACTCAATTATTTGTTTTTAATAGTGAATAAATTTATGTTATTTTTCTATAATAATATGCTCAGTGTTTTATTGTAGAAATTTTAACAATATAAATATATCAATATATTTTTTTATTCATACAAAAAATTATTGTATGAATTTAAATTAAATTATTAAATGTATTAATATTTAAAAATGATTAACTTTTTTCCCTCTCGATGTTGTAATTTTAATTTAGGCATTTCAAAGAAGGAGAATGAGAATCCATAGCTTGGCTCAACTCAATTACATGGATTTGTGAATTTAATTTTAGGTTTTGAAATTTGTCATTTTGGATTTTTAATTTATGAGCTTTATGTATGTGTGCTAAGTCTGTGATGAAAATATATATCAACATCACAATAAGAAATGGAAAAAGAAGCATATGTGAATCGAAGAAAATAATAATTTTCATTAGATTGTCTGGTACACCTCCAAAAATATAAATGTAAAGAATAACAAATTGTCTGTAGGCTATGACCCTCATCATCGATTGATCACACTAGCTCTCTAAGAAAGACATAAGGTGTGAGTTTTCAAGCTTTGATGAAGCCAAGGGCGTGAGGAACATGAAGAGCCTTCAACCAATTGGATCCAGAATTGGGCCCAGCCTTGAGAAAATTGGCAACGGTGAATTGTTCAGCTTCCTCACGGCTAATGAGTCCATGGTAACCCTTCCACTTGATCCTTCCTTCAACATTGGCACCAGGTCCAGAGTTGTTGTACTCAGCATAGTACAAGGTGTCCTCGAAGTATGATCCTGTCCAGGGGAACCAACCTTCGGGATGAATGAAGTCACCAATGGTGGATTCCATAACCACTGTCTTTGAGAACTCTTTCCATGGCCTGCCCAAGTATGACTTGATTTGGAACCTCACGGGAACAGTTCTTGCTCTGGGATGATTTCGCAACCCTGGATAACAATTCCTGTGGCCATGTTCTTTTTGTGATGTGCCGTCAGCGATCCACTGCGTGTTGAGTTGGTTGTCTTCGGGCTTCCCCGCAAATGATTACGGAGTGCTGGATCAAGGTGGTTGAGACGCCAAAGATGAAATCAATGGTGCCGGAGATGACACAGTTGCGATAGAATTGCCTATTGGTTTGGGCGTACAAGGTGTCTTGGTAACCCAAAATGTGGCAACCAACGATAGCTGACATGTCTCCCTGGTTCCTGAAAGCCACAGCTTGGTGACCCTTTGCACCAGCTGTGTTCTCGAATGTCATTGCCTTGGCAATGAACCCATTAGCAGTGTTAGCTGCAATATGTCACATATATATATATATATCATTTAGTTTGAAGAAGCACTATAATAACATTTATAAGGAATAAGGAATGAATTAAATTACAGAAGGTGGCAGTTTGCATTGTCTTGACGCCTTCAGCAAAGTTCTTGCGGCCAGTCACAATGGTTTTTCCTGGACCATCACCGAACATGAGAATATTCACCAAATCCTTAGGAATGGTGATATACTCATCATAGACACCAGCCTTGACATAGATAACGTATCTGCCATTATAACCTTGAGGATAGGAAGCAAGAGCTTCGGCAATGGTTTTAAATTGACCAGAACCATCTTTGGCAACCACAACATTAGGCTTCACATGAGCTCTCCATCCTTTACCTTGAAGCTTAGCCAAGAGCTTACGATCGGAAGCAGAAAACCAAGAGGGGTATCCTTCATTGTCAACCTCTACCCCGAGAAGACGACGAGAGTAGGGTTTAAGGTTAAACTTCAATCCGAATTCCTCCAGGATGTCGGATAAACTACTCACAATGTCAAGTGTGATGCCGGTGAGTTTCTGCACGCGGTCCAAAGTCTCCGTATGGAACTCCTCCTTGATCTTCTTCTCACCATCTTTGCTATCGTCAAAACCCTCCATGCATGCTTGTTGGTATGAGATAACCGCACTGAGCCAGTTCTTGAAATCAGAGGCTTGGTCATGCACAACTTGAATATTGTTGTCGCGAACCATGTCAGTGCTAAGCTGGAGACTCTGCATCGCTGATTGCAACAAATCCTTGCAGTCTTCAAGGGCCATCTTAGTGCCATTATCGTTGCCTACGTATTCCGTTGTGAGTCGGTCACTCATGTTGAACGCCTTGATCACGCTATCTGTGGTGGCTTTCACCGCTGCAACTATGTAAGCCTTTGGGTCTGCGGTATCGACGCCTTCCACAGAACTGAGTGTATTGTGGCATAGTTTTGGATCGTCGGTGTTTTGACATACAGTACTTACAGATTTTTGTTGAGTTCGAATATGGGGTTCATCGCTTTGCCTATTAACGGAAACCACCACACTGATGGCAACACCTACCACGAGAATGAGAGAAACAACAGAGACAATTATTTTTCGAGACATTTTTTTTTATTTTTTTTGCCTTTATCTTCTTTTCTTCGAAGATGGGCTAGCTCTTCTCGAAAAGAAGATAGGCTTATTGTTGCTCCCCTTTGGTGATTGTAGGGGAGACTTTGGAGATGCGGTGAAGAATAATCGCCTCTAAGTGGGTTTATATAATGGTTCTTAAACATTTTTCGATCAATTAATTAAATTAAACAAACTCTATATTTGGCAATGACTTCTCAACTTTAGGAATGCATTGAGACAGATTCATGCACTACTCTCTTTGTAACCTCAAGTTTTGGCTACCAAGAAACCATCTTTCTAGCTATTCTACCGACGAGTTTTTTTGTGCCTAACAATACTTGAAGGAGATAACTTCTTCCGCCTCAATTAACTACACATGCTATTTTCTAGGAAAACCATTCAGAGGTTTTTGGTCTAACCATTAGATCATATTTCATAATGTCGTCATCATCGTGATTAATATTAATAATAATAATAATAATAATAATAATAATAATAATAATAATAATAATAATAATAATAATAATAATAATAATAATAATATTATTATTATTATTATTATTATTATTATTATTATTATTATTATTATTATTGTATTATTATTGTTGTTGTTGTTGTTATTATTATTATTGTTGTTGTTGTTGTTATTATTATTATTATTATTATTATTGTTATTATTATTATTATTATTATTATTATTATTATTATTATTATTATTATTATTATTATTATTATTATTATTATTATTATTATTACTATTACTATTATTATTATTATTATTATCATTATTATTATTATTATTATTATTATTATTATTATTATTATTATTATTATTATTATTATTATTATTATTATTATTATTGTTGTTGTTGTTGTTGTTGTTGTTGTTATTATTATTATTATTATTATTATTGTTGTTGTTGTTGTTGTTGTTATTATTATTATTATTATTATTATTGTTATTATTATTATTGTTATTATTATTATTGTTATTATTATTATTATTGTTATTATTTATTATTGTTGTTGTTGTTGTTGTTGTTGTTGTTGTTGTTGTTGTTGTTGTTGTTGTTGTTGTTGTTGTTGTTGTTGTTGTTGTTGTTGTTGTTATTGTTGTTGTGTAATTTAAAAGGAAGAAGGAAGGAAGTTAAAAATTTAAGAAGGAAGGCTTTTGGAAGGAGGGTATGCTTCAAAAGAGAGGCTTTTAGAAGTGTTAGCTTCGTTGTGTCTTTCCCCTTAGAATACGTCTCTATTATAGATGCATAAAGTTGATACAATTATATGTACACACCTAAAAAGTAAGCCTATAACCCTACAATTATTGGTGCACCCCTAATAAGTTAACCTAGGGTGTTCCAATTATTGTTCCTACTCCTAAAGATATTACAGCTGTTTTGGATTTTATCCAGCCACGTTTTTTTTTTCACATAAAGTAAGGCTATACTATGGTGGTATCAACTAAGAAAAGAATTAAAGAAAGCTAAGAAAGAATTAAAACATCTTATATTAAATAAAGAAACATTATTGTTACAAGATCCCTTAAATTACTCTTAGAGATTAGCATCTCGTTATAATCTATAATATATTAAAAAGGAACTAGTACGCTTGATAGTTTGATTAAGTTGTTACTACCTTTGTAAGTTTTTGTTATTTAGCCTAAGATCAATAAGTCTTCTTAGGGTTTTCCGTGTAACACTGAGAGGTGTGCATACATTGGTCAGCTCCTTTTCTGACAGTCCCAACAGTAAAGCCTGAGAGGTAGTAAGACCATTGGTTTAGTCAGAGGGTATAAGGGGTGGTCCCGGAGCATGGAAACTAAAGAAAAACTCAAGATGCCTAATTTTCTAAGAACCCTTAGTGATTTAAGTCTAAAAAACATAAATAAACAAATAGTAGTAAAAACTTGTCAAGATTGTCAAGAAGCCTCGAGTTCTAGTTCAAATAAAGAAAAGAAATTATATATAACTAATATAGAAAAATCTCTTCAAAACTAGTTAATACCAATTATTAAGAAAAGCCAAGTCTATAAAAAACATAATATATGGTCAACAAACCAAGATGAAATTCATATAATGGAATATAAATACCCAGGAATAAGAAATGATCAAATTATTAACATATTAAAACAAAATGAACTAGATGAACATATTAAAAAAGGATATAATTATATTCATCTAGGAGTAATTCAGATAGCTGCAAAACCAAACTATAGATTAGGAATAAATAGTCCAATATTAATGATGTTAAGAGATATAAGATGTAAAAAATTTAAGGATTCAATAATATCCATACTAGAAAGTAATCTTTTTTTTTATTATTTTTATTATCATCATCATTATTATTATCATTATCATTATTATTATTATTATTATTATTATTATCATTATCATCATCATTATTATTATTATTATTATTATTATTATTTATTATTATTATTATTATTATTATTATTATTATTATTATTTTATTATTATTATTATTATTATTATTATTATTATTATTATTATTATTATTATTATTATATATTATTGTTATTATTATTGTTATTATTTTTTTTTTATTATTGTTGTTGTTATTATTATTATTATTATTATTATTATTATTATTATTATAGTTATTATTCTTATTATTCTTCTTCTTCTTCTTCTTCTTATTATTATTATTATTATTATTATTATTATTATTATTATTATTATTATTATTATTATTATTATTATTATTATTATTATTATTATTGTTATTATTGTTATTGTTGTTATTGTTATTATTATTATTATTATTATTATTATTATTATTATTATTATTATTATTATTATTATTATTATTATTATTATTATTATAGTTATTATTATTATTGTTATTATTGTTATTGTTGTTATTATTGTTATTGTTATTATTATTATTGTTATTATTATTATTGTTATTGTTTTTATTATTGTTATTGTTATTATTATTGTTATTATTATTGTTATTGTTATTATTATTATTGTTATTGTTATTATTATTATTATTATTGTTATTATTATTGTTATTATTGTTATTATTGTTGTTATTGTTGTTATTGTTGTTATTATTGTTATTATTATTGTTATTATTATTGTTATTATTATTGTTGTTATTATTGTTGTTATTGTTATTGTTATTATTGTTGTTATTGTTATTGTTATTATTGTTATTGTTATTCTTATTATTATTATTATTATTATTATTATTATTATTATTATTATTATTATTATTATTGTTATTATTATTATTATTATTATTATTATTATTATTATTATTGAGTAGAACAACGTTAGACTAGGCCGATCGAAACCAATTTAACAACTTTAGTAGGTAATCTATTAGAAACCCTGAAATCAACTCCGAGCTTAATCCCTACGAACTGATGAGGTAACGATTGTGTAAATCCTCATTATGGCAATGGACGAATGTTTAGCGATCGTCATAAGAATCTTAAGTTGATTCAGAGACATAATCTCGGGTAAAGATGTGGAATCGACTTGTTTATTGGGACTTAGTATGAATACAGTAGTAGCAGTAGAAGTAGTCTAGCTTAGATTGCATTTACTTTTGTACTTAGTTTAACCTCTGTCCTTACTTTCTCTACAACCAAACCCTCTTATTTTCTGCATTTCAATCTGAGACCGAGTCCAGTCCGACTTTGTCGCGTCCAAGTCAACGCTTAGCCGAGACCGTGTCAAATCCGTCTTTACCGAGACCGTATCGAATCAGTCTTTGCCAAGAGCAAGTCGGCATCCTATAATTAGCATTTTCTACATTACTTTGTTTTCCACACTTAGCCATAAGCGAACATACTGTGTCCTTGAGAGAATTCGACCTATGGTTGACTATACTATAGTTAGCCTTTAGTTTATTTAATGCGCGTAAGATGATTACAAAACGAGTTATCACCCCACAAGTGCAGAGCGAGGCAACAAGCGCTTCAAATCGCCAGGTGGCTAAGAGTCTATCTTGATATTTAGCTGTCCTGACATGGTTTTCCAACTAACCAAGTATCATGGCTTCATCGACCAATCAAATGACCAATCCACAGCCCTACAAGCACAGTGCAAGGTGACAAGCGCTTCAAATTGCCAAGTGGTTAAGAGTCTATCTTGATATTCGAGTGTCCCGACGCGGTTGTTCGACCATCCAACTATCGTGGCTTCATCGACCGACCGAATGACCAGTCCACATCCCTACAAATGTAGAGCGGGGCGGCAAGTGCTTCAAATTTCCAAGTGGTTAAGAGTCTATTTCTATATTCAAGGGCTTCATTGACTGGCTGGATGACCAGTCTTAGATCACTTAGATTGTCAGGTGGTTAAGAGTCTATCTCAATATTCGACTTGGGGCTTATAATCCTCGTCTCAATGGTTTGTCCTCCTAGATCTCGCTTGACCACCCCTTGCTTGAGGTAATAGGGCCTCACGCTCTGTTTTAGGGGGTCATTGGTCAACCACCTCACTCAGGTCTTTAAGTTTGCTCGAAGGTTCTGTGGCCGTCAAACTCAGGTCTTTAAGTTTTCCAAGGGTGCCATTGGTCAACCACCATACTCAAGTCCTTAAGTTTTCCTTGGGGCCATCGATTGACTGCCTCACTCAGGTCTTTAAGTTTGCCTGGGCGATCATTGGTTGACTACCTCAATCAAGTCTTTAAATTTGTTTAGGGGTCATTGGTCGACCATCTCGCTTATGTCTTTAAGTTTTCTCATTGGTTGACCATCTCACTCAAGTTTTTAAGTTTGCTCGGGGGGTCATTAGTCGACCGCCTCACTCAGGTCTTTAACTTTGTCCAAGGAGTTTGTGACTGCCTCACTCAATTCTTTAAGTTTTCTTGGGGTCTATGACCACCTCACTTAGGTCTTTAAGTTTGTAGCTTTCCTATAAAATTTTGCTAGAATCTCTTGTATTTCATTTGAAAATAACAAACAGTTTGTACAATTTATATAAGGTTAACGGTAGTAAAGGCACAAGCTTTCCATGTTCCATGTGTGGGGGGTACCCTTCGCCTATTGATAACTCATTTTTAGTCGTGTTTTGTTTATCAAATAAACTAAAGCTACCTATAGTATAGCTAACCCTAGGTCGATTCTCTCAAGGACACAATGTGTTCTAATATGGCTAGATGTGAAAATCAGAGTTAATGCAGAAAACGTTAAGTGTAGAATGTTGACTTGCTCTTGCCAAAGACTAATCTAATCTGGTCTCGATAGAGACGGATCCGACGGGGTCTCGACTAAGCGCGAACTCTCAGACAGACGCAACGGAGTCGAACTAACTCGGTCTCAAACTAAAATATAGTAAAAAAGAGGGGTTTTGCGTTAAGTGCAGAGAAATAAACTGTGCACTGAAAGTAAACTAAACTACGCTAAGCTAACTATTGTATCAAACCAGAATTCAAAACACAGTCGGTCTTTAATTCCTTACCTAAGATTATACTTCGAATCAACTTGAAACTCTTATGACAATCGTCGAACGTTTATCCATTGCCATTCCGAGGATTTACACAATCGCTACCTCATCAGTTGGCAGGGAGTATGTATTTGGTTGATTTTAGGTTCACTTACCTAACAAGATTGTTAAACCAGTTCCAATCAGTCCTAGTCTAACGTGATCCATTCCTCACAATGTTAATTGCGACAAAGAAACAGTAGATTAAAGTACAGGAATTATAATCAAAAGACAGAATTGCAAACCAATTGTATTATTGAAAACAACATTGAGCGCAAGGTGAGAATTCAGAGATTTCAGAGAATCCGCCTTTCCTGACAATCGCCTTGGAAGGACGGTGATGGTTCACCAATGATAGTTGTGACACCCTTCTACCCCAAATACTTAAATTAAATTAATAAGTAAATAAAATGAAGATAGGGTAATAGTTAAAACCAAAAAGCACAATTTGTATTAAGGATAAAAGGTTCACATGATAATTAAAAGGTAGGCACAAAGTTTTCAAGGAGGTTTTAGATCTAAACATTATAATTGAAAAAACTAAAGTCATCATCATCTTTAAAATAAGTCATTCAAACATCAAGGCATAGAGCAACTATTCTAACTTCTAGAACCCGATGTCACACTAATCAGAGCAAGACCCCACCTTTTCAAAACCCGACACCATGAGTGCTCTCAACGTTACCTAAAAGAAAACAACAAGAGAAAGTACGGTGACAAATCGCATTCAATCATATATAAAGGCAGATAATGCCCCAAATCTCACCCATTACCATACTCAATTACTAACAGTTAACAAATGCTCATATATCAATCACATGTCATTCATTCAAAATCAATCACAGTTCATTCATGTTTACAAAATGCACATGCTCGCACAATGCATATGCTCATCACCACACCTAAGTCTCGAGTCGGAACTCCACACCATGGGCGAACCTCCTCAATCCCCTTAGTTATCACTAATGATGGCCACACCGTTAAACACCCCGTATGGGCCGGTGTGTCGCACAGTTAAACACCACCTATGACTCGTGCGAAGACATTCCACACAACTGTTAAACACCACCTATGGCCGGAGTGCAGCATGGTTAAACACCACCTATGGCCCATGCATATGATTGAACCCCATCATTAGTCCCCCTATTAAACACCACATATGGCCAAGGTATTATAGCCACGTCTGGCTTCTCATGCATCTCATGCCTCTCATGTCCATGCTCAATGCATTCTCATCCACACTCTTATTTTCATGATTTATTTATACATCATTCGCACAATCCACAATCATACCCAACCATATTAATTTAACCATCATTATTATAAATCATTCATCAGAAAGCACAGAAACGCACATAAAACACCATTGAATTTCACCCAGTTTCATCATTGCACACAAGAGCCTCAAATCATGAACAACCATAAACAACACAAGAATCAAGTAATTAGGGCAATTAATCATACAGTTTCCCAACAAAAATCACATTAGGACAAGACGTTAATCAGACTATAGAGCATATTGATAAATCTTTTCTACCGATTAAAATATTTTTAAAACATAATAATCAAACGAAATTGAGAATTTATATCCTAGAGGGTCTTAGGGATTGTCCTCACTACCCGTACACTCCCACATTCATATATGATCAAACCCATCTCCCTCGTACCTTTGATGCGAAGAATAGTGATGATCTGATGCGACTCTAGGGCGGTCTGAACACCCTAGCTCCTCTTCCTTGTAGGTCGGCGTTCTCTCTCCTCTAGGTCTGCCTCCTGTCTGACGCGTAAAACACCAATTAGGGTAAACTGATTACCCCGTGTCTAATATTCTAGCTGGGTCGGGTCAACCCCGATCCGCCCGTCAGCCTCCCCTGTTAACTCAATTAATTAAATTAATAAATGAAAATAATTTAGATAAAGCCTCATCAGTTTATAAAATCATTAACCCTTCTATTAAAATAAAATTGATAATAATAATAATAATGTAATTAATTTCTAAAAATAATTAAATAAATTTTAGGATGTTACAATAATCGAGACGTTGAGGATCAGGTCCACCAAAGTGTGCTGGCTAGCCAAGCGATCCCCTCTGACAACCTTTGGCCTCCAAGTTCTTGACCTGCACCTCCTCGATCGAGAGAGACACCTTACTGAAGCTTCGTGTACCACCGTGCTAGCTAGGACACACTGTAATTGCTAACGACACTAGGTCTAAATTCTGCTAAAATTCCACCCCTAAGCTCATACCTTATGTGCCCTTATAAACATGCAAGGCAGTTGGGCTAAATCTAACGACACTAGGTATCAATTCTCATACCTAGTCTTCTTTTAACCTTCAAACATGTTAGTTTGATTACTTGCCAGAATAACAATGTACGTCCAGAGTTGAAACATGTGTAATTATTGTGTACATGGCACGGGTGAAGTGGTAGACTGAACCCGATCCAATTAGATTCCTCGAGTTTAACAAAATCTCTCCCCCAAGTTCTAAAATAACTCTAGGATTCCAACCTATCAACCAAATAGGTGCTCACATTTATCCACTCTTCCCATGATTTAAGCTGCCAAAACATCTTCGAAAGATCCTTAGGCATCTATACCACCTTGATTTGATATTAAATCTACCGTATGATACTCTTCTAAGACTTACTAAGTACATAACTCCATTTCTAAATTACTTAATTCCATCTAGAAAATCATATTCCCTCGTCTTATGATTTCTCTTCTATCCACTAAAATGGGTGTTCTAACTAGTTAACAGATCATGCCCTCTAATCACACGAAAGGATGCGAAAGGATTTCCTATTTACGACATATTCTACTGTCTTGATTCTACCTAATGATGGCTTCCTAAAACCTTGGTCATTTGGAAATTCCAATCACCTCATCTATTTTAGGTTCCTCTCTTACTAGTTGAATTTCCACTTAGTGTTTCTACGTCATCGAGAATATCAACTTAAAATCATGCAAGTGTTGTCTTCGAATCTTAAGAGTAGCCATTACTGCTACTACCTCCAAGCTAGGGGTCACATAATCCGTCTTACAACTCCTAGTTGTCTATAAGATTAAAATACATCCTCACTATCTGGTAACAACACTCTTCTCAATAACTAAGGTCAGGTATTACTAAGGTTGGCACGCTATATAATGCTTCTCCAAGACATTAGGAACTAATTCCAAATTATCAATCCACCTAAACCTTGCTCCCTTCCTAGATTCTTGAGTTAAAGACAATGCTAACTTAAGGAATACGTCTAGGATTTCACCATGGTATTTGTCCAATCCTAGGAAAATTTATAATCTTACTCACTAATGCAAGGTTTTTAACTTAAGAGAAACTCCTACCTTAAAAAGCTGACTATTGGGTTCTCACACTTAAGATCACATAACTTAAAGAACTCATATCTTCCATTTAACTTTTATTAAACAACTATACCATTACTCATCTCAATAGTACGGACTAGTATCCTTAAATGCTACTCAAGATTTTCTCAAACTAAACAATCATTAACAAAATTCGCTATGTCTCTTTCCATTTAAGCCACCACAATATCAAGAAGAGTTAAAAGAAATGCCTCAATAGCTTCCACCAAAAGAGTTCCTCTGTTTTCAAATGAAGTCAATGGGGAAAGCAAAATTGTCAAAGTAAGAGGTAAGGTTTCTAAATGCACAATGGCACACAAATATCATATCTTTCTTACTGGCCTTGATTCTATGAAATTTAAAGCAATGACTGTTATTGCAGAAAATGTTTGATAGAGAAATCTAACTAGTTGTACTACTCTCTCGCGAATTTTCATCGTTGAGCTCTCATTCTTGCATAAATGACTCCACCTGTTTGTGTTCACCCTACAAAAAAGAACCGTTGTTGCATGTTACCTTCTATATCCACTGATGGGTTCTCTCTAGCGTCATCAATGGGTGAAAGCAATGGTTCCCATGAAGATAAGGGAATCATGGGCATAAATCCTTGTAGTGAGATAAAGGGAAGAAATTCTGTTTCTTTTGACACTTCAAGAACTTTAAAGCCTTCTGGTCTCCAAATCATAAGAATGAACACTACAGCCGCCAACTCAAGATCATGGGTAGGGTAATTCCTCTCGTGGATTAGAAGCATAAGCTACCACTCTACCCTCTTGCGTCAGCACTCCACCTATACACATGCTAGAAGTATCACAATATACTACAAAAGGTTCACTAAGGTTTGACAATACTAAAACTGGTGCACTAGTCAACTTCTCCTTAAGGGTTTGGAAGCTATACCCACACTAACTATTCTACCCAAAACAACTCCCTTCCTAACCAACTCCATCAAGGTCAAGCTAACTTAGATAAACCTTCCCTCATGACCAACTAGTCCAAGAAAACTTCTATGCTCACTCACCGATTAAGGGATCTCCCACTTAAGAACAACTTCTGCCTTAGAATGATCTACCCCTATACTTCTTCTAGAGATTACATGACCTAGAGAACTCACTTCTTCTAACCAAAGGTCACACTCAAATAATTTAGCATGTTAATCTTTAAGAGTCTGAAGCACTACCCTCAAGTATCCCCTCTAACTCATTAATTACTTAAGGCCCTTGCCATTAGCTGTGAAGCATGAATCTTCACACTCTCTTTACTGTCATCTTAATCTATTAAGATTAAGATAATAGTAAGCACCAAAAACACAATAAACAATAATAAATACAACAATAAAACACATTACATCATCACTTTCCAATTTTATTAGAACAAGGATGAGGAACACAGACATCCAAAATAAATAGCTACTTAGGCTAGTCATAACAAAATGTTCATTCTTCAAAAGAAAACATTTCAAATCAATTGATCTACCGGCTCGCCAAGAGTCCTTTTTGCCTTTAACAACATATTGAGGTGATCAGGCTCAATAGATCGTAGTTAGCAATAGGGATGTTTGATACAATAACCAACAAAGGAACATCTATATTACCTCAACACTTCCTTAAAATACACTAGATTATTGCACTTGTAGATCACACTTAACATAAATAAACACTAACACACGGTAGACACATAACTCACCGATCGAATGAATCACCCAAAATTCAACACAATGCAAAACAGAACAAACAATTTATTGTCATCTTTCAAATCAGTCCAACCATGCTAACAAACGCAATGCAAAACGTGTTAGACACTCTTCTACCCCGAATACTTAAATTCAATTAATAAGTAAATAAAATGAAGACAAGGTAATAGTTAAAACCAAAAAGCACAATTTGTATTAAGGATAAAAGGTTCACATTATAATTAAAAGGTTGGCACAAAGTTTTCAAGGAGGTTTTCAGTTGTCTTACACGCATCAAATAATTACTAAAGCTAACTATAGTATAGCTAACCTAGGTCGATTCTCTCAAAGATATAGTGTGTTTAAATTGTGCTAAGTTTAAAAATCAGAGTTTTGCAGAAAACGCTAAGTGTTATGAAATGTCGACTTGACCTCGACGACACTAAGGTCGACTCGCTCTCTGCAATCCGGTCTCGGCTAACAAGGACAAGATATGGTTTCGTCCAAAAGTGATTTAGACGCGACGGAGTCGGATTGACTCAGTCTCGGACTCTAGAAAGCAGTAAATATGGGGGTTTGTGTTTTAGTGCAAGAAAATAAACTAAGTGCTAAAAGTAAACTAAACTATGCTAAACTAATCTATGCTAACTACTGTACCAATTCGGAAATCAACACACAAAAGGTTGTCATTCTTACTTAGAATTGTACTCCGAATCAACCTTAGATTCTTACGACGACCGCCGAACGTTTGTCCGATGCCATACCGAGGATTTACACAACTGCTACCTCATCAGTTGGCAAGGAGTATGTACTTGGTTGGTTTTAGGTTCTCTACCTAATCAGATTATTACACTAGTTCTGACTAGCCCTAGTCTAACGTGATCTACCCTTAACAATGTGTCACGGTAAAATTAAGATTAGAATTAAAGTGCAGGAATTACAAAGAAATTCAGAATTGCAAACCAGCTGTATTCATTGATATACCAAACCAAATACAAGGTGAGAAATCAATGTTTCAAACAGTTCGCCTTCCCACGACGACCGCCGATGGAAGAACGACAATGATGCACCAACGGTGGCCAAACGTTGAGGTTTCCATCCAATAGAATGCATCGACTATATCGAGCGATCACCTCTGAAGGCTTCTAGCTTCCCAATTCCTGGTCCTGTACCTCTTCGATCGAGAGAGACACCGTATTGAAGCTTCGTGTACCACTGTACTAGCTTGGAGTATCTGTGATTGTTGATGGTGCTAGCTCTAGATTCTGTTGAAAATTCCACACTTGAAGACGTGGCTTGGTGTGCTTATTTATACACAAGTTGGATAAATCTAAATCTAATCCTAATAACAGAAATTCAAATCCTAAAGATTCTAATTCGAATTACAAATTACAATCTCCTCAATCTTAGGAGTTTCCCAGTTTCCTAATTTCTAGCAGAATCATATCTGCATTCCTAGTTACCTGAATTACAGATTCCTTGATCTTAGCAAATCATATATGCATTACAGATTTCTTGATCTTAGCAAACCATATCTGCATCTTAACAAATCATATCTGCATCACAAATTCTTTGATCTTAGTGAATCATATTTGCATATTAACAAATCATATATGCATCACAGATTCCTTGATCTTAGCAAATCATATCTGCATCTTAACAAATCATATTTGCATTCTTGTCGGAGTGATTTTAGGCAAGATTTTTGTCACTGATGTCGGCTTGACTGGGAGCGCTGGACTGGCCGGGATGTTCTCAGCTTGGGCCGAGATGACTTGGGCCTGCAAAATAAGTCTTAACCTTTTTGTTAGTTAAAAATCTTATTTTAGCACGTACTTGTATTTCTCCTATTTTCAGACCCATAATTCAAATCTCGGTTAACACAAGACTCTTAATCATTAAATATTCTTAACAACACCCATCTGAAGCCCACATAAAGTGTACAAAATATGACTCATCACTGGCCAATTTAGATAGCATGTCTACCCTTTCGTTTTGCTCCCTATGGACATGAAGAAGTTTGAATTTTTCAAATGAGGCAACTTGCTTTAACTCCCTATCCCAATATTTTATTAATTGGGGGTCCTTGGCTTGGTAGTCTCCATTGACCTTGTTGGTTATCAATTTTGAATAGCTTTTGGCCATCAATATATGTGTCCCAAATTTGCTAGCCAACTTCATCCTGACCAAAAATGTCTTGTATTTGGCCTGGTTATTATTGGCTTTAAACTTGAAGCAGAGGGATTGCTCGATCATGATACCGGCTAGACCCTTTAGTGTGACTTTGGCCTCGCTGCCCTTCTCGTTATGCCCCATCGATATATAAGAACCATTCCTTCCTGGTATCACCAGCCTCGCAAACTGGGGCTAGTTTAGTGGTGTAGTTGGCCAGAGCTTGTGCCTTAGCATGACCCCTTCTCTCAAAGGATATGTCAAACCCCGACAACTCAACTGTCCATCTTACCATCCTTTTATCTAAATTCAACTTTCTTATGATTTGTTTGTTAGGTAGTTCTATTTGGACAATTATTTGATTACTTTAGAAGTATGGCCACAATCTCCTAGCTGTAAGTACGAGGGCCAAAGTCGCCTTCTTGATCCTTTGATATTGTATTTGTAGGTCATGAAGAACCCTATTCACGAAGTAGATTGACCGCTACTCCTTGTTCCATTCTTGGACTATCGTTGTACTCACCGCCTCACTAGATATTGACAAATAAACAAAAATTGGCTTACTTGGGCTTGGTTTGGAGAGGATTGGTGGGGTTGCCAACATTATTTTCATCCTTTCGAAGGCAACTTTGCATTCGTCTGCCCACAAAAATCTTTTACACTTCCGTAAGCAATGGAAGATAGGGAATGCCTATTTAGAGAATGTCCTCTAGAGACTAGGCCAAAATATTCTAGTTTTCCCTAAGGAAAAGGACTAACTATCTTTCTATCTCAATATGCAAAGTTGCTCCAATTTTTGTCCTCTCTACAGAATTGGGATTGATTTACACCTCTTTCAAATCCTCTACTGGCTTTTGATCCTCTTGGTTTTGGTGCGAATATAAGTCTAGAAAATTGACTAAGGCTCAGCCGCTTTTGTATTGCTCCCTTTCTTGAATCGGGATCCTGTGTCCCACCTTTAGGCTCTCCTCATAGCATTGGCGAGCAACATGCATATCAGCTCGGATGACTCCTACTCTTCCTCCAACTATGTATTTCATGCAGAAGTGGGGAGTAGACATTACTACTTGGAGCCTACTGAGAGTCGATCATCCTAAGATCACATTGTAGGAGGCCCATGCATTGACAATAGGAAACATGACCAGGATGGTCCTCGTGTTCGATCTCGTCCCAAAAGTGGTCTCTATCTCGATCATTCCACGTATCGCTACCTGTTCTCCCGTGAAACCGAATAGAGTACTAGAGTATTCTGTCAAGTTCGAGACGAGAAGCTCGAGCTTCTGAAAAGTATACCAGTAAAGCAGTTAGCCAAACTTCCCTGGTCAACCATAACCCTTTCAACCTTATACCTTGTAGCTATAATAGAGATGACCATGAGGTCGTCCTAAAGAAGGAACGTATCTTTTGTAATCTTCATCCAAAAAGGATATAATCGAGTCATGGGGATAAAGGCGTCGACTTACACCACCATCATGGTCCTGACATACCTTCTCCTTTCGAATGTTGTCAACCTATGGTTGGTGTTACCTCTTGATATTGTTGAAATGGTACCTTGGTAGGATGGGTCAAGTTTGGATGTAGATCGACTCTTGTCTCTTTGTCTATCTATACCCGGTGCCATGGTGTAGTTGACTCATGGCGGGTCGCTCCGTTTTCCTCTCAAGATTGCACAAAATAGTCCAAGTTGCCCTCTCTGATCATCTTCTCAATTTGTGCCTTTAGGGTCCTGCAATCCTCAGTGGTATGTTCACGTGCATGATGGAACTCACACCATTCATTTCGACTAGATCCCAACTAGCAATTTGTAAGAGTAGGAAACTCCAACATGCAAGTATGATATACCTCCCTCAGTATTTGTGCCCATTTTACCCTTAGTGGGATAAACTAGCTTGATTCTACTTAGGGCTTGTAATCTTCATCTCCCAGGTTTGCCCTCCTAGATCTCGCTTAACAACCCCTTGCCTAAGGTAATGGGGCCTCATGCTTTGCTTCAAGGCGGTCGGCCAAATCCTCTTCAACCACAATATACTTTTCCATTAAAGCTCTTATCTCTTCCATGTTAGCTGGCTTCCTCAAGACCAAAGAGTCACTAAACTGCCCAACGCACTGCCCCTTCTAAAAGGTCTATACGAAAAAATTCTGGTTTGAGTCGTTGACGTGGAATGTTGCACTGTTAAAACGGGCAAGGTACTTCTTCAGGTTCTCCCCCTTCATTTGCTTGATATCGAACAAGTCAGCCACCTCCAACCTTTTGGCCCTGTTTGTAGCGATTTGGGGTGTGAAAAGCATGGCCAGGTTGCTGAAAGTGCAAATGGCTCTAGAGGGCAGGCTAGAGAACTGTTGCATAGCCACATCCTTAAGTGTTCCTGGTAATAACTTGCAATTGAGGGCATCATCTCCCCCACTGATGTACAATTGGGCTTGGAAGGCCCGCAAGCTAGAGTGAGGGTCTTGCATTCCGTTGAAGGCAGGATGACAGTGCGATCAATCTCCTCGTTGAAAGGTTGACCCTAGAAAATGGGAAAGGGAGGCGGCTTGGAGTGATTTGCCAGGCGAGCTTTTTTTGCCTCTGCCTGCATGGCCTTTAATTGGTTAGCTCCTTCTCTCATTGCTCTGTCATCCTTATAGCTTCAGTATGCCACTCCTCTACTTCGTGATGTCGCTCCTCTACCTCCTCTTGACGTTAGACTGACTCCATGTTGAGGCATGCCTGCTCCTCACTTTTTTCTTGCAATGTTGTCACCACTCACAACAGTCGCTACAACGTATCATCGTCCCTTTATTAATAGAGCTAGCTTGATGCTTGGTGATTGGCATAATGATTCTCTCATCTTTTTCTCATTGGAGAAATCGAACGTTGGGAATAATTTTCTCAAGTCATAGGGTAGGGGCCAATGTTCACATCTATAATTGGATAGAAGTTTCCAATTACCGAGTGTTTTTCTCTCTCTCGAATTTAGTTCATTCTCTCATACTCTTTAAGTGGCTCTTATAGTCATCCTTGGGAGGGTTGCTTTCCTCGGGCCATACAAATTGACATTAAAGGTTCATTTCTAATCTCGCTAGGGTGCCGCCTATGCTCTCTAACTTCTACTAGGCTCATGGGGCGCCCTCTGACCTAAAGTTGTGCTATCTGGCCTTCGCCTCCTTTGTCAGGCAGCTTCCCCCACAAACATTTACTTCTATTTGTACGATCTTGGTTAGTTTTAGGCTTCCTCCACCTCTTATTTGTACGTGCTATCTTGAAAAATATAAAAAATATTCTAAACATATTTCTATACATACAATATAATTTTATTAAAATTTTAAATTGTTTATGAATTATTTTCAAATTTTTCATTCTCTTATGGTTAATTACTTATTATAATTATTTTATTTTCTTCTAAAAAATATTTGTATACTTCCAAAACATTTTAATATTATGTCAAGCTTAAATATAATTTTCTTAAATTATTTGTATACCATTTTTGTCGTTCATACCTCTATAAGCTGAACGAGTTATTTCCATATTATTTTCATACCACTTTAGATCATTCTAATATTATTTCAAGCTTAAATATAAGGCCTAACTATATCGATATCAATGTTTGGATATTGTGATTATTGTTTATTTAATATTTTTTAAAATCTTTAATAATTTATTTCTTATACTTTCCAATTATTAAATTATCACTATAAATATATTATTATTGATATAATATTTTTATTAGTATTTTATTTTGAATATTTATTATTAAAAAAATAATATCTTTTTACTATTTTATGGGAATGGTGGGAATTTGAGGTAATTAACTAGTGTCATTCTTAATTTTTTTTCATGTATAGATACCTTATAGGAACAAAGTAAATAATATTATAATACTTTATTTATATTATTTAATATTTAAAAGATATTTATTTATCTTATTTAATTTATTTTTACGTACACATATCATGTAGGAATAAAGTGAACAATCATTTGATAATTTATTTATAAATATTATTCAATAAAGATGTCTCAGATATTTGCAAAGTAATTTTATCACAATATTTCCATGTCATGTTTGCTCATCATGGTGGCAATTATATTGAAGTCAAAATATAAAAAAAATTAGGTTGTGTATATTTGCACAAAGATGATGTCAAATAAAACTATATATACAAAATTATGAAGAATGATAAATTAAAATGAATTATTTTGAACATGTATAATAAGAAAATAAAATATTATCATAATTGATAAAGAAGGCATATCAAGTCATAACTTCATCATTAGTAACTTATAATTAAATATAATGTTTATTATTATTTCACAGGTAAAGATCATTATTTAATTCAAGTAAATTATGGTTCATTATGATAAAATGTTACGGTGCTTTTTAGTTAACTTCACTAATGTGTCATTTCTTACTAAACATAAAATAAGTATTGAAGAACAAAGAACGAGTGTTACTTAACAAGATAATGGAAAAAATTTTAAAGGTTAAATAGGAGAAAATGTTATTTATTTTAAAAAATATAAAAAAAATTACAACATTATTTATGTTAGAATCATTAATTGAAAGACTTTACTTTTAGATGAGTAAAATGTCATATTTAATTTTATACGTGATACATATTTAATTAAATTAGTGTTGAATTTTGTTACTACGTTGTGTACATATTATGATGAGCCCTTACTTCATTTATAATTGTGCATATCAATATTATCATCAAAACTTGTATTTGTATCGAAAAATAAGTAGACTCAATTATTTGTTTTTATTAATGAATAAATTTATGTTATTTTTCTATAATAATATGCTCAGTGTTTTATTGTAGAAATTTTAACAATATAAATATGTCAATATATTTCTTATTCACACAAAAAATTGCTGTATGTAATTAAATTAAATTATTAAATGTATTAATATTTAAAAATGATTGACCTTTTTCCCTCTCAATGTTGTAATTTTAATTTGGGCATTTCAAAGAAGGAGAATGAGAATCCATATCTTGGCTCGACTCACTTACATCGATTTGTGAATTTAATTTTAGGTTTTGAAATTTGTCATTTTGGATTTTTAATTTATGAGCTTTAGGTATGTGTGCTAAGTCTGTGATGAAAATATATATCGACATGACAATAAGAAATGGAAAAAGAAGCATATGTGAATCGAAGAAAATAATAATTTTCATTAGTACACCTCCAAAAATATAAATGTAAAGAATAACAAATTGTCTGTAGGCTATGACCCTCATCATCGATCACACTAGCTCTCTAAGAAAGACATAAGGCGTGAGTTTTCATGCTTTGATGAAGCCAAGGGCGTGAGGAACATGAAGAGCCTTCAACCAATCAGATCCAGAATTGGGTCCAGCCTTGAGAAAATTGGCAACGGTGAATTGTTCAGCTTCCTCACGGCTAATGAGTCCATGGTAACCCTTCCACTTGATCCTTCCTTCAACATTGGCACCAGGTCCAGAGTTGTTGTACTCAGCATAGTACAAGGTGTCCTCGAAGTATGATCCTGTCCAGGGGAACCAACCTTCGGGATGAATGAAGTCACCAATGGTGGATTCCATAACCACTGTCTTTGAGAACTCTTTCCATGGCCTGCCCAAGTATGACTTGATTTGGAACCTCACGGGGAACAGTTCTTGCTCTGGGATGATTTCGCAACCCTGGATAACAATTCCTGTGGCCATGTTCTTACGTGATGTGCCGTCACGGTCATCATCGTGTTGAGTTGGTTGTCTTCGGGCTTCCTGCAAATGATTACGGAGTGCTGGATCAAGGTGGTTGAGACGCCAAAGATGAAATCAATGGTGCCGGAGATGACGCAGCTCTATAGAATTGCCTGTTGGTTTGGGCGCACAAGGTGTCTTGGTAACCCAAAATGTGGCAACCAACGATAGCGACATGTCTCCCTGGTTCCCGAAAAGCCACGGCTTGGTGACCCTTTTGCACCAGTGTGTTCTCGAATGTCATTGCCTTGGCAATGAACCCATTAGCGGTGTTGGCTGCAATATGTCACATATATATACATATCATTTAGTTTGAAGAAGCACTATAATAACATTTATAAGGAATAAGAAATGAATTAAATTACAGAAGGTAGCAGTTTGCATTGTCTTGACGCCTTTCAAAGAAAAGTTCTTGCGGCCAATCACAATGGTTTTTCCCGACCATCACCGAACATGAGAATATTCACCAAATCCTTAGGAATGGTGATGTACTCATCATAGACACCAGCCTTGACATAGATAACGTATCTGCCAGTATAACCTTGAGGATAGGAAGCAAGAGCTTCGGCAATGGTTTTAAATTGACCAGAACCATCCTTGGCAACCACAACATTAGGCTTCACATGAGCTCTCCATCCTTTACCTTGAAGCTTAGCCAAGAGCTTACGATCGGAAGCAGAAAACCAAGAGGGGTATCCTTCGTTGTCAACCTCCACCCCGAGAAGACGACGAGAGTAGGGTTTAAGGTTAAACTTCAATCCGAATTCCTCCAGGATGTCGGATAAACTACTCACAATGTCAAGTGTGATGCCGGTGAGTTTCTGCACGCGATCCAAAGTCTCCGTATGGAACTCCTCCTTGATCTTCTTCTCACCATCTTTGCTATCGTCAAAACCCTCCATGCATGCTTGTTGGTATGAGATAACCCAGACCGAGCAGTTCTTGAAATCGAGGCTTGGTCATGCACGGCTTGAATACTTTTGTTGTCACGAACCATGTCGGTGCTAAGTCGGAGACTCTGCATCGCCGATTGCAACAAATCCTTGCAGTCTTCAAGGGCCATTTTAGTGCCATTATCGTTGCCTACGTATTCCGTTGTGAGTCGGTCACTCATGTTGAACGCCTTGATCACGCTATCTGTGGTGGCTTTCACTGCTGCAACTATGTAAGCCTTTGGGTCTGCGGTATCGACGCCTTCCACAGAACTGAGTGTATTATGGCATAGTTTTGGATCGTCGGTGTTTTGACATACAGTACTTACAGATTTTTGTTGAGTTCGAATATGGGGTTCATCGCTCTGCCTATTAACGGCAACCACCACACCGATGGCAACACCTACCACGAGAATGAGAGAAACAACAGAGACAATTATTTTTCGAGACATTTTTTTTTATTTTTTTGGCCTTTTATCTTCTTTTCTTCGAAGACGGGCTAGCTCTTCTCGAAAGGAAGATAGACTTATTGTTGCTCCCCTTTGGTGATTGTAGGGGAGGCTTTGGAGAAACACTGAAGAATAATCGTCTCTACGTGGGTTTATATGTTGGTTCTTCAATATTTTTCGACCAATCAATTAAATTAAACAAACTCTATATTTGGAATTGGCTTCTCAACTTTAGGAATGCGTTGATGCATTACTATCTTTGTAACCTCAAATTTTTGCTACCT
>JAENHJ010000528.1:2647500-2662500 GCA_025330945.1 Mucuna pruriens | reverse complement strand
AGTTAACAATTAATTCTTAAGCACAGAATAGTCTTGCAAACACCCTTCTTAGGTGTCTAAAAGATGTATAAATTGTGACTCATCAATGACGACGACAATGCTAAATGTCAGCCTCTAAGGGGTTTCATGTGTTGTTGAATAAGGCGTAGTGTGGTATGACCATAGTACCTGAGGTAGCTCCTCCACCCATCTTCCCTTAACCTCTTCTAGTTGCCTTCTTAATCCCCTAAAATTACTTTATTGGCTGACTTCGCTTGGCCATTTGTCTAGAGGTGTTCAACTTAAGTGAAAGATTGTTTTATTCCTAGTTGCAAGCATAATTCAATAATCGAGTGATACGCAAATTGGGTACCATTATCAAAAACTATAATGGATGGGAGGGCGAAACATACTAGTTTCCTCTAGTAGAACTTTCTGATTCAGTCAGCTGAGATAATTGTTGCTTGTTCTGCTTCGACCCATTTTGTGAAATAATCAACAACTACTATCAGGAATTTTACCTATCTCATTGCCATTCTGAAAGGACCTAGGATATCTACTCCCCATCTATGGAAGGGCCATGGTAAGGTTACTGGGTGTAAAGGCTCGGACAGTGCTTTTTGAACACCTGCATATTGTTAGCACTTATCCCATTTTTTAACAAATTCAGAGTAATCCTTTCTTAGAGTTGACTAATAGTATCCCTCCCTAGCGATCTTGTTAGCTAGAGACCTTCTGCCTATGTGAGACATACATACTCCCTCATAAACTTCTCTCGCCATGTATTCTACGTTCTTTAGGCTCAAGCATTTTAGCAGCAAAAAAGAGATACTCCGCATGTATAACTGTTGGGCTATTATAGTGTACTTTGACACCTCCCTTCTCAATTTTTTGGCCTTCTTGGGGTCGGTTGGAATTGCATCTTCTAAAGATAATCTATGATCGAGTCCATCCACGTATTGATTTGCTCTGTGCAACACACATTTGGTTCCTTAATGGTAGGCCGATTGAGCTTTTCTTGGATGATTGAGTTGTTATACCTGTTCTTCTAGGTGTTGGCCAATTTAGATAGCATGTCTACCCTTTCGTTTTGCTCCCTCTCGACATGAAGAAGTTTGAATTTTTCAAAGGAGGCAGCTTGGTTTAACTCCCTGTCTCAATATTTTATAAATTGGGTCCCTAGCTTGGTAGTCTCCATTCACCTAGTTGGTTATCAATTTTAAGTCGCTTTTGGCCATCAATATATGTGTCCCAAATTTACTAGCCAATTTCATCCTAGCCAAAAGTGTCTCGTATTTGGCCTAGTTGTTACTGGTTGTTACTGTCTCGTATTTATATCTCTATAAGCTGAACGAGTTATTTCCATATTATTTTCATACCACTTTAGACCATTCTAATATTATTTCAAGCTTAAATATAAGGCCTAACTATATTGATATCAATGTGTTTGGATATTGTGATTATTATTTATTTAATATATTTTAAAAATCTTTAATAATTTATTTCTTATACTTTCCAATTATTAAATTATCATTATAAATATATTATTATTGATATAATATTTTTATTACTATTTTATTATTAAAAATAATATTTTTTACTATTTTATGGGAATGGTGGGAATTTGAGGTAATTAACTAGTGTCGTTCTTAATTTTTTTTATGTATAGGTACCTTATAGGAACAAAGTAAATAATATTATAATACTTTATTTACATTATTTAATATTTAAAAGATATTTATTTATCTTATTTAATTTATTTTTATGTACACATATCATGTAGGAATAAAGTGAACAATCATTTAATAATTTATTTATAAATATTATTCAATAAAGATGTCTCAGATATTTGCAAAGTAGTTTTATCACAATATTTCCATGTCATGTTTGCTGATCATGGTGACAATTATATTGAAGTCAAAATATAAAAAAATTTAAGTTGTGTATATTTGCACAACAATGATGTAAAATAAAACTATATATACAAAATTGTGAAGAATGATAAATTAAAATGTATTATTTTAAACATGCATAATAAAAAATAAAATATTGTCATAATTGATAAAGGAGGCATACCAAGTCATAACTTCATCATTAGTAACTTATAATTAAATATAATGTTTATTATTATTTCATAGGTAAGATCATTATTTAATTTAAGTAAATTATGATTCATTATGATAAAATGTTAAAATTCTTTTTAGTTAACTTCACTAATGTGTCATTTCTTACTAAACATAAAATATGTATTGAAGAACAAAGAACGAGTGTTACTTAACAAGATAATGGAAAAAATTTAACAATTAAATAGAAGAAAATATTATTCATTTTGAAAAATATAAAAAAGATTACAACACTATTTATGTTAGAATCATTAATTGAAAGACTTTACTTTTAGATAAAATGTCATATTTAATTTTATACGTGATACATATTTAATTAAATTAGTGTCTAAATTTTGTTACGTTGTGTACATATTATGATGACCACATACTTTGTTTATAACTGTGCATATCAATATTATTATTAAAATTTGTATTTGTATCGAAAAATAAGTGGACTCAATTATTTATTTTTAATAATGAATAAATTTATAATATTTTTCTATAATAATATGCTTAGTGTTTTATTGTATAAATTTTAACAATATAAATATGTCAATATATTTTTTTATTCATACAAAAAATTATTGTATGAATTTAAATTTAATTATTAAATGTATTGATATTTAAAAATGATTAACTTTTTTCCCTCTCGATATTGTAATTTTAATTTGAGCATTTCAAAGAAGGAGAATGAGAATCCATATCTTGCCTTGACTCAATTACATGGATTTGTGAATTTAATTTTAGGTTTTGAAATTTGTCATTTTAGATTTTTAATTTATGAGCTTTAGGTATGTGTGCTAAGTCTGTGATGAAAATATATATCAACATCACAATAAGAAATGGAAAAAGAAGCATATGTGAATCGAAGAAAATAATAATTTTCATTAGATTGTCTGGTACACCTCCAAAAATATAAATGTAAAGAATAACAAATTGTCTGTAGAGCTATGACCTCATTATCGATTGATCACACTAGCTCTCTAAGAAAGACATAAGTTGTGAGTTTTCAAGCTTTGATGAAGCCAAGGGCATGAGGAACATGAAGAGCCTTCAACCAATCAGATCCAGAATTGGGTCCAGCCTTGAGAAAATTGGCAACGGTGAACTGTTCAGCTTCCTCACGGCTAATGAGTCCATGGTAACCCTTCCACTTGATCCTTCCTTCAACATTGGCACCAGGTCCAGAGTTGTTGTACTCAGCATAGTACAAGGTGTCCTCGAAGTATGATCCTGTCCAGGGGAACCAACCTTCGGGATGAATGAAGTCACCAATGGTGGATTCCATAACCACTGTCTTTGAGAACTCTTTCCATGGCCTGCCCAAGTATGACTTGATTTGGAACCTCACGGGGAACAATTCTTGCTCTGGGATGATTTCGCAACCCTGGATAACAATTCCTGTGGCCATGTTCTTCTGTGATGTGCCGTCAGCGGTCACTGTGTTGAGTTGGTTGTCTTCGGGCTTCCTGCAAATGATTACGGAGTGCTGGATCAAGGTGGTTGAGACGCCAAAGATGAAATCAATGGTGCCGGAGATGACGCAGTTGCGATAGAATTGCCTGTTGGTTTGGGCGTACAAGGTGTCTTGGTAACCCAAAATGTGGCAACCAACGATAGCTGACATGTCTCCCTGGTTCCTGAAAGCCACGGCTTGGTGACCCTTTGCACCAGCTGTGTTCTCGAATGTCATTGCCTTGGCAATGAACCCATTAGCGGTGTTGGCTGCAATATGTCACATATATATACATCATTTAGTTTGAAGAAGCACTATAATAACATTTATAAGGAATAAGGAATGAATTAAATTACAGAAGGTGGCAGTTTGCATTGTCTTGACGCCTTCAGCAAAGTTCTTGCGACCAGTCACAATGGTTTTTCCTGGACCATCACCAAACATGAGAATATTCACCAAATCCTTAGGAATGGTGATGTACTCATCATAGACACCAGCCTTGACATAGATAACGTATCTGCCAGTATAACCTTGAGGATAGGAAGCAAGAGCTTCGGTAATGGTTTTAAATTGACCGGAACCATCCTTGGCAACCACAACATTAGGCTTCACATGAGCTCTCCATCCTTTGCCTTGAAGCTTAGCCAAGAGCTTACGATCGGAAGCAGAAAACCAAGAGGGGTATCCTTCGTTGTCAACCTCCACCCCGAGAAGACGACGAGAGTAGGGTTTAAGGTTAAACTTCAATCCGAATTCCTCCAGGATGTCGGATAAACTACTCACAATGTCAAGTGTGATGCCGGTGAGTTTCTGCACGCGGTCCAAAGTCTCCGTATGGAACTCCTCCTTGATCTTCTTCTCACCATCTTTGCTATCGTCAAAACCCTCCATGCATGCTTGTTGGTATGAGATAACCGCACTGAGCCAGTTCTTGAAATCAGAGGCTTGGTCATGCACAGCTTGAATATTGTTGTCGCGAACCATGTCGGTGCTAAGCTGGAGACTCTGCATCGCCGATTGCAACAAATCCTTACAGTCTTCAAGGGCCATCTTAGTGCCATTATCGTTGCCTACGTATTCCGTTGTGAGTCGGTCACTCATGTTGAACGCCTTGATCACGCTATCTGTGGTGGCTTTCACCGCTGCAACTATGTAAGCCTTTGGGTCTGCGGTATCGATGCCTTCCACAGAATTGAGTGTATTGTGACATAGTTTTGGATCGTCGGTGTTTTGACATACAGTACTTACAGATTTTTGTTGAGTTCGAATATGGGGTTCATCGCTCTGCCTGTTAACGACGACCACCACACCGATGGCAACACCTACCACGAGAATGAGAGAAACAGCAGAGACAATTATTTTTCGAGACATTTTTTTTATTTTTTTGCCTTTATCTTCTTTTCTTCGAAGATGGGCTAGCTCTTCTCGAAAAGAAGATAGGCTTATTGTTGCTCCCCTTTGGTGATTGTAGGGGAGACTTTGGAGATGCGCTGAAGAATAATCGCCTCTAAGTGGGTTTATATATTGGTTCTTCAACATTTTTCGACCAATCAATTAAATTAAACAAACTCTATATTTGGCAATGGCTTCTCAACTTTAGGAATGCATTGAGACACGTGTAAGCACTACTATCTTTGTAACCTCAGGTTTTTGCTACCAAGGAACCATCTTTCTAGCTATTCTACCGACGGTTTTTTTTGGTGCCTAACAATACTTTAAGGAGATAACTTCTTCCGCCTCAATTAACTACACGTGCTATTTTCTAGGAAAACCATTCAGAGGTTTTTGGTCTAGCCATTAGATCATATTTCATGATGTCATCATCATCATGATTAATATTAATATTAATATTAATAATAATAATAATAATAATAATAATAATATTAATAATAATAATAATAATAATAATAATAATAATAATAATAATAATAATATTATTATTATTATTATTATTATTATTATTATTATTATTGTTATCATTATTATTATTATTATTATTATTATTATTATTATTATTATTATTATTATTATTATTATTATTATTATTATTATTATTATTATTACTATTACTATTATTATTACTATTACTATTATTATTACTACTGTTATTATTGTTATTATTATTATTATTATTATTATTATTATTATTATTATTATTATTATTATTATTATTATTATTATTATTATTATTATTATTATTATTATTATTATTATTATTATTATTATTATTATTATTATTGTTATTATTATTCTTATTATTCTTATTATAGTTATTATTGTTATTATTGTTATTGTTGTTATTGTTGTTATTGTTGTTGTTGTCGTTATTGTTGTTACTGTCGTTATTGTTGTTACTGTTGTTATTATTATTACTGTTATTATTACTATTACTATTATTATTACTATTACTATTATTATTATTATTATTATTATTATTATTAGTATTAGTATTAGTATTATTATTATTATTATTATTATTATTATTATTATTATTATTATTATTATTATTATTATTATTATTATTATTATTATTTTTATTATTATTGTTATTGTTATTATTGTTATTGTTATTATTGTTATTGTTATTGTTATTATTATTGTTTTTATTGTTATTATTATTGTTATTGTTATTATTATTTTATTGTTATTATTATTATTATTTTATTGTTATTATTGTTATTATTGTTTTTATTGTTATTATTGTTATTATTGTTATTGTTATTATTGTTATTGTTATTGTTATTGTTATTGTTATTGTTATTATTATTATTATTATTATTATTATTATTATTATTATTATTATTATTATTATTATTATTATTACTATTATTATTATTATTACTATGATTATTATTATTACTATTATTATTATTATTACTATTATTATTATTATTACTATTATTATTATTATTATTATTATTATTATTATCATTATTATTATTATTATTATTATTATTATTATTATTATTATTATTATTATTATTATTATTATTATTATTATTATTATTATTATTATTATTATTATTATTACTATTACTATTACTATTACTATTACTATTACTATTATTATTGTTATTGTTATTGTTATTGTTATTGTTATTGTTATTGTTATTGTTATTGTTATTGTTATTATTATTATTATTATTATTATTATTATTATTATTATTATTATTATTATTATTATGCACCTTATAGGGACCGGATGACCAGTCCACAGCCCCATGATGAGTCATATATTTATACACCTTATAGGGACTTAAGATGAGTATTTTTGAGATCGTTTGGTAGTCAAGAATCACATCTTAACTAAGATTCCGATTATGAACCTAGAAATAGGAAAAATATAAATTTGTGCTAATTTGAGAATCGTAGCTAATAAAAGATTGGATTCATTTTACAGGCCAAGCGAAGGACGTCTCAGCCCATCAAGAGTGTCGTAGTCCAGGAGGAGCCGTCCCGACCAGACCGGCCCACTCTATAGCCCAGCAAAGCCCAAGAACGAAGTGACCCAATCAAACTGACCCAGCCTAGGCACACTCATACCAGCCAAATCTAGCTCAATTGCCACGTCATTCCAAGAAGGAGCATGCAGCACAAGGAAAATCATGAGAATGGTAGAATAGGCAATTCAGAATCTGTAATTCTGTTAGGGAAGTTAATTAGGGTTTAGCATGGGTCACAAGGAATCCACTCTTGCATATATAGGATCCTCGTGCACGTCTTAGCGGCGGCTGGAATTCAAACCTAATTTCATATTCATTTACACTCCATTCTATCGCTTTCATGTCCAATACACATTGTGGTGCATGGTGCTTTAGAGGCGTCTCTCTCAATCGAGGAGGTGTAGGTCAAGAACTGAGAAGACAAATGTTGTCAAAGGGGACCGATTGGTTAGCCAACGCACTCTGATGGACTCGATCCTCAACGTCTTGACTATTGACGGTGAACCATCGTCGTTCTTCCATGGCGATTGTTGTGGAAGACAAAACCATTGAATTCACGCCCTGTGTTTGCACTCTGTTTTCAATAATACAAGTAGTTTTTATTGCTTATATCTTAATTATGAATCCTACATTTAATTTGCTTTGCTATGTCACAATTGTGCATTATTGAGTAGAACAACGTTAGACTAGGCCGATCGGAACCGATTTAACAACTTGAGTAGGTAATCGAGTAGAAAACCTAAAATTTAATTTGCTTTGCTATGTCACAATTGTGCATTATTGAGTAGAACAACGTTAGACTAGGCCGATCGGAACCGATTTAACAACTTGAGTAGGTAATCGAGTAGAAAACCTAAAATTAACTCCGAGCTTAATCCATGCCAACTGATGAGGTAGCGATTGTGTAAATCCTCAGTATGGTAATCGACGAATGTTTGGCGATCGTCAAAAGAATCTCAAGTTGATTCGAGGACATAATCTCAGGTAAAGATGTGGAACCAACTTGTTTATTGGGACTCAGTATGAATACAGTAGTAGTAGTAGAAGTAGTCTAACTTAGATTGCATTTACTTTTGTACTTAGTTTAATTTTTGTCCTTACTTTCTCTACAACCAAACCCCTTTATTTCCTACATTTCAATCTGAGACTGATTCCAGTCCGACTTCGTCGCGTCCGAGTCAACGCTTAGCCGAGATCATGTCAAATCTGTCTCTACCGTGACCGGATCGGATCAGTCTTTGCCAAGAGCAAGTCGGCATCCTACAATTAGCATTTTCTACATTACTTTGTTTTCCACACTAAGCTATAAGCGAACATACTGTGTCCTTGAGAGAGTTCGACCTACGGTTAACTATACTATAGTTAGCCTTTAGTTTATTTGATGCGCGTAAGATGACTACAAAACGAGTTATCACCCCACAAGTGCAGAGCGAGGCAACAAGTGCTTCAAATCGCCAGGTGGCTAAGAGTCTATCTTGATATTTAGGTGTCTTGACACGGTTGTCCAACTAACCAAGTATCATGGCTTCATCGACCAATCAAATGACCAATCCATAGTCCTACAAGCACAGTGCAAGGTGACAAGCACTTTAGATTGCCAAGTGGTTAAGAGTCTATCTTGATATTCGGGTGTCCCGACGCGGTTGTTCGACCATCCAACTATCGTGGCTTCATCGACTGACCGAATGACCAGTCCACACCCCACAAACGTAGAGCGGGGCGACAAGTGCTTCAAATTTCCAGGTGGTTAAGAGTCTATTTCTATATTCAAGGGCTTCATCGACTGGCTAGATGACCAGTCCTAGATCACTTAGATTGTCAGGTGGTTTAGAGTCTATCTCAATATTTGGCTTGGGGCTTATAATCCTCATCTAAGTGGTTTGCCCTCCTAGATCTCGCTTGACCACCCCTTGCTTAAGGTAATGGGGCCTTGCGCTCTATTTTAGGGGTCATTAGTAACCACCTCACTCAGGTCTTTCAGTTTGCCTGAAGATTCTATAGCCGTCAAACTCAGGTCTTTAAGTTTGCCTGAGGTGCCATTAGTCGACCACCATACTCAAGTCCTTAAGTTTTCCTTGGGGGCCATCGATTGACTGCCTCACTTAGGTCTTTAAGTTTGCTCGGGAGATCATTGGTTGACTACCTCAATCAAGCCTCTAAATTTGTTTGGGGTCATTGGTCGACCATCTCGCTTTTGTTTTTAAGTTTGTTCATTGGTCGACCATCACACTCAGGTTTTTAAGTTTGCTCGGGGGGTCATTAATCCACTGCCTCACTCAAGTCTTTAAGTTTACCCGGGGAGGTCTGGACTGCCTCACTCAAGTCTTTAAGTTTGCTTGGGGTATGTGACCGTCTCACTTAGGTCTTTAATTTTGTAGCTTTCCTATAAAATTTTGCCAAAATCTCCTATGTTTCATTTGAAAATAACAAACAGTTTGTACAATTTATATAAGGTTAACGGTAGTAAAGGTGCAAGCTTTCCATGTTCCATGTGCGGGGTACCCTTCGCCCATTGATAACTCGTTTTTAGTCGTGTTCTATTTATCAAATAAACTAAAGCTAACTATAATATAGCTAACTCTAGGTTGATTCTCTCAAGGACACAGTGTTTTCTAATATGGCTAGATGTGAAAATCAGAGTTAATGCAGAAAACACTAAGTGTAGAATGCTTACTTGCTCTTGACAAAGACTAATCCGATCCAGTCTCGATAGAGACTAATTTGATCCAGTCTCGACAAAGACGAATCCAATTGGGTCTCGGCTAAGCACGGACTCTCGAATGGACGCGACGGAGTTGGACTAACTCGGTCTCGAACTAAAATACAATATATAAGGGGGGTTTTGCGTTAAGTGCTGAGAAATAAACTAAGGATTGAAAGTAAACTAAACTATGCTAAGCTAACTATTATATCAAACCAGAATTCAACACACAGTCAGTCTTTTATTCCTTACCTAAGATTATACTCCAAATCAACTCGAAACTCTTACGACAATCGTCGAACGTTTATCCATTACCATTTCGAGGATTTACACAATCGCCACCTCATCAGTTGGCTAGGAGTACGTACTTGGTTGATTTTAGGTTCTCTTACATAACAAGATTGTTAAACCAGTTCCAATCAATCCTAGTCTAACGTGATCCACTTCTCACAATGTATAATCGCAACAAAGAAATAGCAAATTAAAGTACAGAAATTATAATCAAAAGACAGAATTGCAAATCAATTGTATTATTGAAAACAGCATTTAGTGCAAGGTGAGAATTCAGAGATTTCAAAGAATCTGCCTTCCCCGATGATCGCCTTGGAAGGCGGTGATGGCTCACCAATGATAGTCGAGACGTTGAGGATCGGGTCCATCAGAATGTGTTGGCTAGCCAAGCGGTCCCCTCTAACAACCTTCAGCCTCCGAGTTCTTGACATGCACCTTTTCGATCGAGAAAGACACCCTACTGAAGTTTCGTGTACCACCGTGCTAGCTAAGACTCATTGTAATTGTTGATGACGCTAGGTCTAAATTCTGCTGAAATTTCACCCCTAAACTCATGCGTTACGTGCCCTTATAAACATGCAGAGCTGTTGTGCTAAATCTAAACGTAATCCTACAGAATCAGTGATTCCTTGATTCTAGCAGATTTCTTGCTGATAAATCTAACCATACAAAATTGTTGATTCCTTTATTCTAATAGATTTCTAGCTGATAAATATACTCATTAAATATTGATGATTCCTTGATTCTAGCTGATAAATCTAATCATTCAAAATCGATGTTTCCTTGCATGCTTGAGTGTTTGTTGTCGCTGATGTCGATCCTGGGCAACTGGTCTGGCCAGGACCGCTTCTTTTGGGCCGAGATGTTCCTTTTGGACCGAGATACTCTCAACTTTCAAGCCTGCAAAATAAGTCCAACCATTTTATCAGTTAGAATCCTCGTTTTCGCATAGATTTATATTTTTTCTATTTCTAGGCCCATAATTCTAATCTTAACTAAGACAGGGCTCTTAATTACTAAATAGTCTTAATAATACCCATCTTAAACCCTTGTGAGGTGTATAAAATATGACTTATCACCCATCCAAGTGTTCTAGCTTGTATGCTCCTTTTTCGATTTCCTCAGCTATCTTGTATGGGTCTTCCTAGTTTGGAGTCAACTTGTTGGCATCTCCATCCTTAAGGAATCTTTTCAAAGCTAGGTCTTGTTTTTTAAACCTCTGGGACAAGACCTTTGTGTTATATCATCGTGCTGTCCTTGCTTTGGCTGCATATTCATTTATATGAGTCACCTCTCAAACTTCATGAAGTAAGTCGAGATTCGCTCTTATCCCTTCTTCATTTTGAACTGAAAGAAAGTAGTTTGGGGGATGACTCGCCTATCTCGACGGCATGACGACGACAATGCTAAATGTCAGCCTCTAAGGGGTTTCATGTGTTGTTGAATAAGGTGTAGTGTGGTATGACCATAGTACCTGAGGTAGCTCCTCCACCCATCTTCCCTTAACCTCTTCTAGTTGCCTTCTTAATCCCCTCAAAATTACTTTATTGGCTAACTTCATTTGGCCATTTGTCTAGGGGTGTTCAACTTAAGTGAAAGATTGTTTTATTCCTAGTTGCAAGCATAATTCAACAATCGAGTGATATGCAAATTGGGTACCATTATCAAAAACTATAATGGATGGGAGGGCGAAACAACATACTAGTTTCCTCCAGTAGAACTTTCTGACTCAGTCAGTTGAGATAATTGCTGCTTGTTCTGCTTCGACCCATTTTGTGAAATAATCAACAACTACTATCAGGAATTTTACCAATCTCATTGCCATTCTAAAAGGACCTAGGATATCTACTCCCCATCTATGGAAGGGCCATGGTGAGGTTACTGGGTGTAAAGGCTTGGGCAGTGCTTTATGAACACCTGCATATTGTTGGCACTTATCACATTTTTTAACAAATTTAGAGTAATCCTTTCTCAGAGTCGACTAATAGTATCCCTCCCTAGCGATCTTGTTAGCTAGAGCCCTTCCGCCTATGTGAGACATACATACTCCCTCATGAACTTCTCTCGCCATGTATTCTACGTTCTTTAGGCTCAAGCATTTTAGCAGCAAAAAAGAGATACCCCGCATGTATAATTGTTGGGCTATTATAGTGTACTTTGACACCTCCCTTCTCAATTTTTCGGCCTCTTGGGGGTCGGGTTGAATTGCATCTTCTAAAGATAATCTATGATCGAGTCCATCCACGTATTGATTTGCTCTGTGCAACACACATTTGGTTCCTTAATGGTAGGCCGATTGAGCTTTTCTTGGATGATTGAGTTGTTATACCTGTTCTTCTAGGTGTTGGCCAATTTAGATAGCATGTCTACCCTTTCGTTTTGCTCCCTCTCGACATGAAGAAGTTTGAATTTTCCAAAGGAGGCAGCTTGGTTTAACTCCCTGTCTCAATATTTTATAAATTGGGTCCCTAGCTTGGTAGTCTCCATTCACCTAGTTGGTTATCAATTTTAAGTCGCTTTTGGCCATCAATATATGTGTCCCAAATTTACTAGCCAATTTCATCCTAGCCAAAAGTGTCTCGTATTTGGCCTAGTTGTTACTGGTTGTTATTGTCTCGTATTTATATCTCTATAAGCTGAACGAGTTATTTCTATATTATTTTCATACCACTTTAGACCATTCTAATATTATTTCAAGCTTAAATATAAGGCCTAACTATATTGATATCAATGTGTTTGGATATTGTGATTATTATTTATTTAATATTTTTTTAAAATCTTTAATAATTTATTTCTTATACTTTCCAATTATTAAATTATCATTATAAATATATTATTATTGATATAATATTTTTATTACTATTTTATTATTAAAAAATAATATTTTTTTACTATTTTATGGGAATGGTGGGAATTTGAGGTAATTAACTAGTGTCGTTCTTAATTTTTTTTATGTATAGGTACCTTATAGGAACAAAGTAAATAATATTATAATACTTTATTTACATTATTTAATATTTAAAAGATATTTATTTATCTTATTTAATTTATTTTTATGTACACATATCATGTAGGAATAAAGTGAACAATCATTTGATAATTTATTTATAAATATTATTCAATAAAGATGTCTCAGATATTTGCAAAGTAGTTTTATCACAATATTTCCATGTCATGTTTGCTGATCATGGTGACAATTATATTGAAGTCAAAATATAAAAAAATTTAGGTTGTGTATATTTGCACAACAATGATGTAAAATAAAACTATATATACAAAATTGTGAAGAATGATAAATTAAAATGTATTATTTTGAACATGCATAATAAAAAATAAAATATTGTCATAATTGATAAAGGAGGCATACCAAGTCATAACTTCATCATTAGTAACTTATAATTAAATATAATGTTTATTATTATTTCATAGGTAAGATCATTATTTAATTTAAGTAAATTATGATTCATTATGATAAAATGTTAAAAATTTTTTTAGTTAACTTCACTAATGTGTCATTTCTTACTAAACATAAAATATGTATTGAAGAACAAAGAACGAGTGTTACTTAACAAGATAATGGAAAAAATTTAACAATTAAATAGAAGAAAATATTATTCATTTTGAAAAATATAAAAAAGATTACAACACTATTTATGTTAGAATCATTAATTGAAAGACTTTACTTTTAGATAAAATGTCATATTTAATTTTATACGTGATACATATTTAATTAAATTAGTGTCTAAATTTTGTTACGTTGTGTACATATTATGATGACCACATACTTTGTTTATAACTGTGCATATCAATATTATTATTAAAATTTGTATTTGTATCGAAAAATAAGTGGACTCAATTATTTATTTTTAATAATGAATAAATTTATAATATTTTTCTATAATAATATGCTTAGTGTTTTATTGTATAAATTTTAACAATATAAATATGTCAATATATTTTTTATTCATACAAAAATTATTGTATGAATTTAAATTTAATTATTAAATGTATTGATATTTAAAAAATGATTAACTTTTTTTTCCTCTCGATATTGTAATTTTAATTTGAGCATTTCAAAGAAGGAGAATGAGAATCCATATCTTGCCTTGACTCAATTACATGGATTTGTGAATTTAATTTTAGGTTTTGAAATTTGTCATTTTAGATTTTTAATTTATGAGCTTTAGGTATGTGTGCTAAGTCTGTGATGAAAATATATATCAACATCACAATAAGAAATGGAAAAAGAAGCATATGTGAATCGAAGAAAATAATAATTTTCATTAGATTGTCTGGTACACCTCCAAAAATATAAATGTAAAGAATAACAAATTGTCTGTAGGCTATGACCCTCATTATCGATTGATCACACTAGCTCTCTAAGAAAGACATAAGTTGTGAGTTTTCAAGCTTTGATGAAGCCAAGGGCATGAGGAACATGAAGAGCCTTCAACCAATCAGATCCAGAATTGGGTCCAGCCTTGAGAAAATTGGCAACGGTGAACTGTTCAGCTTCCTCACGGCTAATGAGTCCATGGTAACCCTTCCACTTGATCCTTCCTTCAACATTGGCACCAGGTCCAGAGTTGTTGTACTCAGCATAGTACAAGGTGTCCTCGAAGTATGATCCTGTCCAGGGGAACCAACCTTCGGGATGAATGAAGTCACCAATGGTGGATTCCATAACCACTGTCTTTGAGAACTCTTTCCATGGCCTGCCCAAGTATGACTTGATTTGGAACCTCACGGGGAACAATTCTTGCTCTGGGATGATTTCGCAACCCCGGATAACAATTCCTGTGGCCATGTTCTTCGTGATGTGCCGTCAGCGGTCACCGTGTTGAGTTGGTTGTCTTCGGGCTTCCCGCAAATGATTACGGAGTGCTGGATCAAGGTGGTTGAGACGCCAAAGATGAAATCAATGGTGCCGAGATGACGCAGTTGCGATAGAATTGCCTGTTGGTTTGGGCGCATAAGGTGTCTTGGTAACCCAAAATGTGGCAACCAACGATAGCTGACATGTCT
>JAENHJ010000528.1:2242500-2642500 GCA_025330945.1 Mucuna pruriens | reverse complement strand
CATATATTTTTACTGCAAATTGACCGTAAGGATCTTGGGAATCCTGAAAATCATTGTTGATCCTATGATAGGCATATCATCCAGAATGGTATCAGAGCCTAAACGATTTTTCAGAAAGGGGGTAAGATAGTATAAATAGTCTATGAAAGGCGAGTAAGAGAACTCAAACAGATATGGCATCCACCTCTGAAACACCTCAACCCATCCTATTAAACTCATCGCTTCCTTTACCAAAAAATATTCCAAAAACGCTTTCTTCAAAAATCGAAAATCTAGTTGAATATTCTTATACCCCAAAAGACGCTCAGATTTCTGAGACCACCTCTCCTCTATTAAGCCCGTACAACATATTCAAGAGACAAAGATCTACTCTTAGATCTATTACCAGACTCATCTCCACCAGAAGACCAAATATTAAGGAATATGTCCAATCCTCTAAGATGGAAGGCTGCTCTCTAGTAGCCACTTCAGAAGAACAGTACGTGACAATTGAGCTTCCCAGAGAGAACTTATCAGACACTGGCAAATTGATGGATATACTCACCTCCATTATGGAGCTATTTGTCTAATCCTCACCCTACATGGAAGAAGAGGTCTTCCTGTTTTTGCCAGAGTATCCCTACTAGATACCAGCTATCTCCACTATGAGAATGCGGTGATTGGGACAGTCCTTACTACACTCCATGCTGGAAGTGTAGTTCTCACAATTTTCCCCAACTATAATATCAGTCTGAGAGATCCCACTATCACTCACAGACTAAAGGTCCAAGTCCAGATAATTGGAGCAGATCAAGTAGCAGAAGCACTATCTGCTACCCTTCATCATCAAATCATTTACAGATTGCAAGACCATGCTATTAACCTAGCTCTTCCTACCTGTAATGATGGAGCTCTGTATGTGATGGCAAACAATCAAGAAGAATCACCCTCCATCGTCCAGATCCCAAGGAATATCTCTCGGAACAACTCCAAGAGTTGGTCCCTCTCTAATGGGTAACAAATTATGAGAAACTTCATAATGACAAAAAACCCATCAGATCCACAGAGGCTACTTACAGAAAATCAGTAGATGGAACTGTGAAAACCATCTTTCGGAAACCTGACGAAGCTGGACCTAGTTCTACATCAATATTCCAATCCATGATGATCAGGCCATATGCAAAAGAGGGAATGATTCCCATCTGGGGAGTCCGCCCAAATGGAGAAACTATCTACACTGATAAAGTTAATGGCCATTTCATATGGGATGTTGATCCACAGATGTGTGACTCTGACTATGACTGTTGCTTTGATAATGATTCTGATGATGGAGATCCAGAAGAAGAAGACTTCAGTGATGATGAGGATGAAAGGCCATGCAAGCCTCCTCCTCCACCTCAAAGGAATAAAGATCCAAAAGAAAAGCCATGGGTAGGACTTCACCAACAGAAGAAGCCTGATCTAGACTGGATCTATAAAAGAGGATTAGAGATCCTCCAAGAAAGAAATCTTCTGTCTCTTGTCTCTAACATGGAGAAAAGTCTCTTGTCCCCAATTCCTTGCATGATGTTCACCGAAACCTCTTATGATCAAGACTTTCCTTCCCTGGAAAGAAGAGTAAATGCGGTAACAAAGATTGCTACCAAACCCCATATAACCTCCTCAGAAGTTGGAACAGATGGAAGACCAAAGCCTCTCAGCCAAGCAGAAGAAGTTCTCAATTGGCAAACAAACAATGCCAAGGTCCAAAATCTGATGTTAAAAAAGATTGATGAAAAGGTCAACAAGATCTCATCCAAGATAGACAAAAGTGATGAGAGATTGGAAGTCCTTTCAGACAGGATGAGGAAGTTATATCATCAGCTAACTGCTGAGATCTCCAAGAATGAAGAAGAATGGAGAAAACTTAAATTTGGAGAGGAATCCAACAAGAAGGAACGGAAGTCCGCAGACTTAAAGCTGAACTATATGAACTTGAAAATTACATAGATAGGAAGACAAGAGAAAGACAAAGACAGAGTCCTCCTAGAGAGTCCTCCTCTTTCATGACCTCTCCTATCCATGTATCCCCCATGTTCTTACCACTGCCACCTTCCTTCTTCACTCCTCCATGAAGACAGTGGAATTTACCCACTACTACTCCATTCAGAACTAGCAAAAGCCCAGAATCTAGCTCAGGAACCTCTGCTAGAAAAGATAGAAAAGGCTCTCCAGAATTCCCTCAAGAAGACACACCAATTCCTCAGCCTAAACCCTCTATCTCTGGGAAAGACATTTTTCAGGATTCCCAAGATCCTTACAGTCAATTTGCAGTAAAAATATATGATGCTGAGACTTCACACTCCAATGACTCTTCAGACACTGAAGAATCTCAATCAGTATCTTACACTGAAACCATTGGAGAAGAAAAAGAATATGGTTCAGAAGAAACGGCTTCAGATGATACTAACAATCAGTCAGAATCAAGTGATTCAGGAAAAGGCCATGATTATACTATTCTTATGGCAAATACAACAGAACACACTGAAGGCATCTATGATTCTCCTGATGATGAAGTCACATCCTCACCACAACGCAACAATACCAAACCCAATAGTGGACCCTTGTTCACTTTAGATGATGTTCCTCCAAGTTTCTGGAGGAAAAGGCTTATTGAATTTGGAGCCTGGCTGGACACCAAGTTAATGAAAGATCCTGATTCTTATAAAGTCATTGAAGAATTTTGTTGCAGAATGGCTGGCACTCTTAAGGAATGGTATCATCACCTTGGTGCAGTCCGCCAAAATCAACTCCATGAGTTAGGATCTTCAGTTGCCATCCTTGGCATACTCCATGAAGAATTTATTGGTGATGGAGGAGTCATTGATAAAAAAAATCAGGCAAGAATATTATGAGATGAAATGTTGCTCTATCAAGATGAAAGATCTCGACAAGCATTTCCAAAGGATGCTCAGGAGACTTTATCTTCTTAATGGTCCTAATGACCCTAGCCTGAAGAACACTTATGTTGCCTCTCTACCTGAGGAACTTCAGCCTGAAATCAATCGAATGGTTATGGCAGCTAAAAAAGAATTCTCTACTATGTCCATGGGTCAAATCCACCAAATGACTCAAGAAGCCCTAGATAAGTTATGCCGGCAACACAAATATTTCTCTGATGTCCTCAAACAGAAAGGAAAATTCAACAAAGCCTGCAGAAAGCCTTATCTAGAAATAAAATGCAAGGAAAAGGCCTGCTCATGTTCTTCAAAGAAAAAGAAGGAACGAGATTTTTTCCCTAAAAAGAAGAAACGATACAAGTTCTTCAAAAGAAAACAAAAGAAGGGAAAACCATCTAACCAGCGGTGCTTCATATGTGGGAAAAAGGGACACTATTCCAGGACCTGCCCCAACAAAGCAGAAAAGGCCATCAAGCTCATATCCTCTTTGAAATTGAATGATGAGGACATTGAATCCATTTACTCAGAGCAAAGCTCGGCTGATGAAGAAACAGCTTTTGCACTAAGATATTCTGATGAAGACAGCCAATCAGAAATTGAATCAATTCCAATATTCTCTACAAAAGAAGTAAACAGTATTACAGTCTCTCCTCCCCAGCCAGGAGTAGAAGTCCAGCTACTCCCCTCTAAATATCAAAACCCCATAAAAGCAATTGCTTATATGGATACGGGAGCTCAGAAAACAATGATGAACCCTGATATTCTTCCTAGAGAAGCCTGGAAAAAAGAGATTTGTTACTTTGTAGCAGCGGATGGCAAAGTCTTCAAGACAGAACTAATCTCGGTCAATCCAGTCGGGATATGTTTCTTCCCCAACTGCGTGGTCTGGTCCAAAGTTATTGGAAGCAAACTACCCAACAGGGATATATTGATCGACATGGATGTTTTCTCCTCTGCTGCCAAACTTCAAATCCTCTCCACTGGATTAAAATACAAAAGAGACTTCAAGCCTTTTACTGAAGTCTTAAAGATGTTCTCTGCTCAAGAAGAAGATAATGATGTTGAAGAAATCAAGAGGAAACTGCTTTCTTTATGTGCCAATAGCCATGGAGAATTTCCTCATCCAAATCCTCTTTGGAAAAATACAGATTTCTTCATCTTCTTACCATTCAAGCTCAATGAAGATATCAATCCCACAAAAGCCACTCACCCAGGTATGTCTCCCTCTGATCAGTTATTGGCAAAGCAAGAATGTCTTGAGCTCCTCAGACAGGGATTGATTGAACCTACTCACTCTAACTGGGCTTGCCAAGCCTTTTATGTTGAGAAAAGATCAGAAAGGCTCAAAGGCAAAAAGAGGTTGGTGATTGATTATAAACCTCTAAATCATTTCTTACAGGATGACAAATTTCCTATACCCAAGGCTTCATCATTACCCATATTACTAAGGGAGTCGAATATTTTCTCAAAATTTGACTTGAAGTCAGGGTTTTGGCAGCTGGGTATAGATCCTAAGGACTGATACAAGACAACTTTCTGCATCCCAAATGCTCAATACCAATGGACAGTCCTACCATTTGGACTGAAGGTAGCTCCATCCTTATTTCAAAAGGCTATGGTGAGAATCTTCGAACCAATAATAGAAAATACTATCATCTACATAGATGATATCTTAATATTTTCCAAAGACATGGATTCTCACAAGAAACTTCTTAGTAAGTTCTTTGACATAGTCAATCAACATGGCATCATGCTCTCAGAAAGAAAGATTTATTTGGCTAAATCAGAAATTGATTTTTTGGGAATGCATTTTTCACAAGGATGTTATCAGCCACAACCACACATTGTTGAAGAATTATTAAAATTCCCTGATCATTCTTTGACTATCAAACAGATCCAACAGTTTTTGGGAATAGTAAATTATATTAGGGATTTTATCCCTCGTGTGGCAAAATACACCAGTGTGCTATCAAGGCTTCTAAAGAAAGATCCTCCTCCCTGGGGTCAGAGCAAACCAGTGCTGTCCAAGAGTTGAAAAAGATAGCACAATCCCCTCCGGCGTTAAAAATTCCCGGAGAAGGAGACCGTATTCTTCAAACTGATGCCAGTGACAATTATTGGGGGGCAGTCTTGATAGAAAAAATTGGAGACAAGAAATACTACTGCGGTCATGCAAGTGGTCAGTTCAATGAAGGAGAAAAACATTATCACACTACCTTCAAAGAAGCTCTTGCTGTAAAAAATGGAATCAAAAAGTTTGATTTTCATTTAAGGAGTTTTCAGTTCGAAGTTCAGATGGATAATTCATCCTTCCCAAAGTTACTGGAGTTCAAAAATAAGATGCCACCTGACCCACAAAGGAAAGACTGATTTTCGAGATACAATTTCTCTGTAAAACACATAAAAGGAGCCAACAACCTCATCCCTGACATGTTGTCCAGACCTAATAAGGTTATTCAAATAATCTCATCATCTCACAGTTTTCCATTGATCTTTATGATGAAGTCATTATCTAACCTAGCAAGAACCAGTAAGGTTTTCCCACCTGGTCTGAATCCCAATACAGTTTCAGAAATCTTGGAGTATGCAGAAACTCATTATTTATACTTCATCCATCAAACCATGAAGTACAAATTAACCTCCTCTTTCATGTTCAACCCAAAGAATCTTTATGGAGGTGTTTTTGAATTATTCTGTGATATTGGATGGGATTTATGTGAACCAACAATATGGGCTATCTGGTGTAAATCAGTTCAGTATTATATACCTATAGCTCTCAAAACCAAAGATGCTTATGATATCCTGATGAATCCAGAAAAAGAACATTTTCTTTTCTGGACAGTCTTAGAATGGTTTTCTCCATTACAATGGTGGAGAACTGAACTCAGGAGAATCATGATATTTGAAGAAGGAAGAAGAATCCCAAATGAAGAATATCCTCCTCTAGTTTCTATCTTCATGGTTCACAAACCATACTTTCATATTACTGAAGGTCAACTTGGCTCACACAATGTTGCCTATTCATGGGGAAACTTTGAAGATTATCCATTAGATGAAAGTTACCAGCTACAATTAGCTAATCATCTCAGGGAAATGAATTCCATCAAAAGATCTCCTACAGATACTGTTCCTGATAATCTCCACAGATTAATCCCATCTAGCAGTAATGGACAACAGACAAGATCATCAAAGACCATCACAGAATATTTCCTACCAGAAGGAACGTGCCATGTGGAAGAACATGTGTCAAAATAGTGTCTATCATAATGTAATTTACTGTTACTGTTTGTATCATTTCACTGTAAAAGATAAGGTCAGAATGTAATTGATCTTATCCTCTGTTTAAGTCTGTGCTAGCTGTCTTTGTCGTTTATTCTAGCTGTCCTTGTCATTTTGCTAGTCGTCCTTTGTCATGGCAGACAGCCTAATTGTCCTTATCCCTTATCCCTTTGTCTAAGAGATAAGGTTTTCCTTTTTCCTCGGCTATATAAGAGGACCTTGTATGATTTGCAAGACAGAAGAAAAAATAATCCAGTGTGTTTTATCAAACATGTTTCATTTCTAAGTCTCTTCTTCTCTGAAAACCTTTAGTAGGTTATTTATGCTATTAGACCCCTAAGTAAGATGCAAGTATGCTCTACACTCGCCTCTTTTGAGGATCTTGTGTATCAGAAAGCTTCGGATTAATGATCCCATATCTACCGGTATACTTATCGTAGGAGAAATAGAGAGTATTTGTTTATGGAAAGATAAAGAATATTCATCTTATGAAAAATAAGAAAAGACCATAATGAGTCATATGCCAAGGGGCGCAAGAACTCTAAACCGGTTATCTCTGTTGATTATAAGGTAATATTCTCTGTTAATCTGGAAATAATACTCACTGTTGATCCTATGATATAATATAATAAAAATTTAAATTTTTTAACTTATGCTTAATGTTTACAATCAATATAAAAAATTAATAATAGAGTAAAAAATTAAAATTACTTAATTAATATAAAAAAATTTATTATATAATCTATTTACTTCTTTCTACCTATTTTCCACTTATCCAAATAAGTGGATAGAAAATTTTCCACATCTTTTCTTCTCATTTTTATTTATAACAACACATTTTTCTACTCTATTTCTATTTATTTGATTTCAATTTTTTTTATCCTGTTTTATTCGTAATCTAAACAAGATATAAAGAAGTTTCACAAAAGAAGAAAAATAATAATATTGTGCTACACAAATAACATTTAATTTTCCATTTTTGTTTTAGAATTTTAATTTTATATATTTATTTTCTTCTTTTTACGAGGTTTTTCTTTTATCATTTGTTTAATTTTTTTCAGTTTCATCTTTTATTTTATTGTATTTTTCTCTATAACGTAAGTTTTCTAATATTTTGTTTGAAGTTTGTTTAGTGTCATTTTTTGTAACTTTTATATCTTCGTTTATTGAGATGAAAAAAAAGGACTTCAAAGAGGAAGTTTCAGAAGAAAAAGAAAAGAAAAGAAAAGAATCTTATCATTATACAAAAATAATTTTACTCAACATATATGTATACCCTGGCCTATAGTATAAAACCAAGTTCATAACTAGTATTTCTAATTTTTCATGGCTCGTATGTCCAATAAACATGTGTTCATAAATGTGTCAATTCATCTTTATAGGATAATCTCTTAATTATTTAAAAAAAAATGTTTAAATTTTAAATCATATAATATTTTTTCTATTTTAATCTTATGTCACTTATTATAATTATAATAATTATTTTTATCCAAATTAAAATATTTCATTCTTTTAGAAAAAAAAATAATTTTAACTAGTTCAGTATGTACAACAAAATAATAAATAATATTTTAATTTAAATCAAATAAAATTATTTTTATTTGAATTAACCACATTTTTAAAATTGTAATATAGAGATTATGATTAAAAATTCTTATTTTCGCATAGTAAAAGTTTTCTTTTTCAAATATCGCTTTGTTATATATTGATTGGTGATGTGAAATTAAGTTATACTAATACTTTATTAGCTTAGTGTAGATTTGTTTCAGTTATTTGAAAAAATATTTACTTATTTTATTTTTTAACTTTTTAAGTTTTTTCTTAGAATTTTTTTTTGTTGAATCTCAACATTCATTTTTTTTTTTCATTTTTCACAAATATCCTTTATAGGAAATATAACTCTGTTTACCAGTAAAAAGATTATAATTCTGTTTAATTGTTTTCATTTTTTTACTTTATTTCCTACTTTTCGAATCATATAAAAAATAGAAAATAATTTTTTACTATTTTTGCTTTATTTTTTATAAACATTAGAAAAAAAGTAAAGTGAAAACAGAAAATATAGTGTAAAAAATATTTATTATTATCTTTTTATTGTGAGAGTTTATATTATTATCTAATAATGTATTTTATGTACACCAAATTTGTAACTTTTATAATATAAATCTTATAAATTATATTTAATATATTTTTTATTAGTTAACTGTGTAAATTTTTTTAAAATAACTGTGCATAAAAATTAACCTAAAGTTTCTCGAACCAATGCCTAATGTAACCAGCTCTCATCCAGAATTCTAATAGTTAGGGGACATTTTTAACAACACTTTTCCTACAATATTTTTTTGTACCGGTAAGTATTACTTGGAATTCAATTCTCTCGTGGATTAGAAACAAAGGAATATGATGAACGAAATATTAATGGCCCAATTGTTTTAGACCTTGACTGAAGATGCTAAAATGAGAGACAAAATTTATTAATTATAAAAAAATATGAATACTAATTATAAAATATAAAAATTAAGATCAATTTTAATTAAAATTTGAAGAATTTAAATATTTTACCCTAAACAATTTTATCCATTACTGTGTTTTTGGTATGGAATTGCAAAACAACCAGGGCCAGGACAAAAAAGGCCATGCCCAGACAAGGAGTCTGAGCCCAATGGGCTTATGTGGCGGGTCGACTAGTCACGAATCATCACAGTTTTCACTTTCACCTCACTGTCTCTGCTGAAACGCGAAAGCAAAGCAGAGAAGAGGAGCTGCGGAACTCTTCATTTCATTTCAGTGACAGATAGAAAATCATTGACGATGAGATTTCATGGTAGGCTTATTATTTCCCGTTATCTTTCTCGGTCGCGAAAGCAATTCGAGTCAAAGTCCGAATTCCCTCTACCAAATTTCCGGCATCGAGCTCCATTCTTGCTCCGTTTTTACTCTGCCGGTAATATTCTATTTATTAAGATATTAAGGTTTGTTTTAATTTCAACTAATTGGTTATATTCGTTCGTCAATAATGGATTGTTCAAAGCAGAAGATTCTTCGTAGTTGTTATTGGTTTGAAGTTACTGGAAACACAGATACAACGTTGAGCATAGTTTAACTATTTTTTGTTAACAGAAGTGCAACCTCAACTGTCCCCAGAGCTGCTGAACATAATGGAACAAAGACTCTCCGCTATTGAGTACAGGACTGCTTGTCTTAACAATTTTCTAAATCAGGTAATGCAGTTGCTATTTTCTTTTTTCAAGCACATTGGTTTTAAGGCATTTCTTGTAACTTTAAGAAATTATTGCATTTTGGTCCTCTATTATGATTAGGGCAAATTGCAATTACCTTCCCTGAGGTCTTCCTAAATGACCATCCACCCTCCCTCTAGTGTTTTAAAAAACACTCACTTCCCCTAGATTGCATCAAAGAGGAGGTATGAGTGTCATCTTATTAAATTAAACAAGGGATGTATGTGTACTTTATTAAACACATAAGGAAGGTGAATGTCTGTTTAAAAATTGGAGGGAGTATGATTGTCATTAAAGAGTGCAATTTACCCTTATGGTTAATATGCAACTGCAATTTTAGTCATCCAATAATATTTTTCTCAAATTTAGTCTCCCTAACTATTTTAATTGCTATTTGCTACAATCTAGTCTTTTAGTCAGTTTCTCTCTACTTAAAACTCTCAAATCCTCGTTTTACACTCAAATAAATGGGGGGGGGGGGTTAAAATGGATTTGGAATAGAAAACTGTTTGAATGATTCATATTCTAGAAATTGTGGGAATCTGATGAGATTTGTGGAAAGGGATGTCTTTTGAAGAGGGAGAAATTTTTTTGATGTTTTGATTGGTCGTTTTGAGTGAAAATGAGGATTTGATTGTTTTAAGGTAGAGAAAAACAAGTGGAAGGATTTGATTATAACAATTAAAAATCGAAGGATTAAATTTGGCCCGAAATTTGTTAAAGGACTTTAGTCATGCATTAGCCACAATAGAAGGAGCAAAATAAATTAAGCCTAAGTTTAATCTTCTAATTTAATTGTTTTAGTTCATTATCTTAAGTTTAATTTCCGTTGATGATTGAAGACAGCCAGAAGCATCACCATCAGAGTATGCAAGAGCCAACAAGGAGCTTCGGAAGCTAAGTGGTTCTGTGGACCTTATTAATGAATTGAGGGCCAAACAGAAGGTAATGAGTTGATGCAAGTTCTTTACCTTAGAAAATAGCAACTTGTCTAAATGGCAAGTGGTGTCTTGTATTCAGTTTATATTTTCTACAAATGGTTTGGTAACACAGATTATCTTTCTTTGGAAAGGGACTCTTTTTCCCTGGAGAATCATTAAATTTTGTTAAGATGAGTTAAAATTTAAGTATTTTTGTGTCTTAATTTTAGGCTGGAGTTTAAACTTCATATGAGAAGGAGGGTTCTTTTTACTATCTAAATCTGTGTTATGACTTCATTCTTGTAATCACCTATTTAGTTAAGCATAGGCATACATGCATAGCAAACAGATATTTGATGATGTATATACTTTTTGATTAGGTACTTCCATGCATGACTTGATTCATGACAAAAAAAAATGGTGTCACTTGTTCGATTTAGTTGCACCCTCCTAGTGGGAAAATGCTTTTGTTTTGTTATTCCTTCTTTGATAATATTTTACCACATAACCTTTAGTAAGGCAGCATACTATCTATCTATTTACATAACTCTTGTGCTTTGTTATTTATTTACTATGCTTTTCTGGTTTACAGAAATAAGAAGGAAAGGGGAAAGATTAGTCGGTATTTCTTTTGGGGTATATTATGTAATGTTACCTTTTTACTATCTGCAGGAAATTGATGGCTTGAAGTCAGTAATGGCTGAATGTTCTGAGGATAAAGACATGCTTAATATGGCTACAGAGGAAATGGGCCAAGCTGTAGAGGAAGAAAGAAGATTGCAAAATTTGCTGCTGAAGTCATTACTTCCTAAGGATGATGCTGATGAAAGGGATTGCATTTTGGAGGTGCGAGCAGGTAAAGTGTCACTGTTGAAAATGGATACCTATTATTAATGTTCATCAAACAAATGCTTCAATGAATGTTTGCTAAGTTGTCTTAGGTCTTGTTATCCCTTTACTATTGTACCAGTTTACTTTGGTCTCTATGCTTTCTTTTATCCCCATTTTCATTTTCTTATACCATTTTTGTCCAGGCACTGGTGGGGAGGAAGCTTCCTTGTTTGCGATGGATATCTTTAGAATGTAAGGTTACATTTATGTCACTGGAATTTGATCAGATTCTGGAACTGTTGTTATTTTTCTATAAGGGATCTTGTCTGACATGATGTAGGTATGAGAAGTATGCTCTCAAGAAAGGCTGGAAGTTTGAAGTAGTGGATATAGCTCAATCTGATCTTAAAGGATACAAGGTACATGTTTCATATATTTAGGTGCACTAAATATGACCTAACTTTCAGTGCTTTCCCACTTTTAAGTGTTTTGAATTATTGATTGCGGCATCCACCATGCATTGCAACCTCCTGGTTGTGCTGGTTGTACTGTGTGCCACAAGTTCTCAAGTAGAATTGAATTTCATCTTGCAATTGATGTAGTTTGGACTATTCTTTCTCAGGAGGCTAGTGCTGCGATTGCAGGAGTTGGTGTTTTTGGGAAACTAAAATTTGAGAGTGGAATTCATAGAGTCCAGGTTTTAGTTACCACCTCTCACATAAATCTATATGACTGCATCTACATCTGCTTTTAGCAATCACTGACATTCTTCTTTTAACAGCGAGTTCCTGTGACGGAAAAGTCAGGACGTATTCATACCAGTGCTGTTTCTGTTGCAATCCTTCCTCAGGCTGATGAGGTAAATGCCCTGTGATAAGAAACTTGAATGCTTGTTGTGTTTAAGAATATGAAGAAGTGTGTTCAACTGTTGGTTACTCTAAACTAATAATAAAGGAAAAGGCTTCGCATACAATTTATGTCTCTATTTTTGGCTTTTGGTTCTGTTAGGTTGATGAATGGAATTATAAAGGCCTGGTTAACACCTTAAGAGAACCACACCACAAAAACTAGCCATTGTAGTTGAAGAACCCAAGGCCTTATAAATCCCACATTTTTAGAATTCTATACTTCTAATGTGAGACTCAAGTCCCATACCCTACAATCTAGTGGCCACGTGGGCCAACTGTGCACTAGTCCATTGACAAGTCCCAAGCAAACACTATAATGCTAGTGTCACCACTTGCACTGCTTGTTTTCAACTAAGAATCATGGTAGAAAGCTCTGATACCAATTGATAGAAACTTAATATATTTATTGGAGAAATACAGGGATGAACTTCCTAAGTTACAAAATAGAACACTCACACACACAGCAGTTCTTCTAGGGACTACACCTCTCAAGCTAAAGATCCCAATTGTCTTACAGATGACAAGATGCCCCTCCCTCTCAACCCCTTTTCTTTTTTATTGGCAACATGCGTGCTTTTCTCTAAATATCTCAGCCTCCAACTAACTAACTAATTATTCCACTAACTATGGGTTATCTAACAGATGTGTTCCTAGTTTTTCTCTTGCTGGTGTCTCATAGCTATTATGCACATGCCCATATGCAGGTGGATGTTCAACTGAAGCATGAAGACTTAAAAATCGATACCTATAGATCTGGTGGTTCAGGTGGTCAGCATGCAAATACAACCAACAGTGCTGTTAGAGTAACCCACATTCCAACAGGGATTATGATTGCTATACAAGATGAGCGTTCTCAACATATGGTAAGTGTTCCAAAATATTTGGCATGATTCACATGTGCATTTTTATTTTTTGGAGTGATACTCTCTCATTAATTGTATTTATAAAAAGTACTTCAATTAACTTCAAAATGCTCTGAGCTAGAGTTAATAATAGTGCTACAATTTCTCTTGATTGACATGTAATTTAATTAACTGGCCCTGCATAAATTTTATCTATACTTCAGAGATTAATTATTGAGGCAATATGTTTTGATGTGTAACAACTTGGTAATTTCTTATAGTAGTTGTGCTTTTCATTTGATATGGATGAAGCCATCAGCACATTTCCAATTAAGTGTATTGCATGCTGCATTTGTTTTCTCAGTTTAGGCAGGCAGGCAGCTTAAACTTGGTGTACGCTTTGTGTTTGTTGGTATTGTGTTCATTTAGAAAAGCATGTTTGTGCTAGAGTTACATTTTAGTCTGAACTTTCTGTGTTAGTACGTGGATAGATAGCCTTGGCAACTCGTAGAAAAAGCAGAAGAAATCATTATGCAAGTGTTTTTTTTTCAATGTTAGGTTTCTTTCCTTTAAACATTTTTTGTTTCAGTAATTAAATATATTTATCGTAAGGGCCACTCTGACATTTGATGAGGCAGGCTTGGTTAATTATGATCTGTGATATATTCACTGTTTTAGTTTTTCTGTTCTACATTTTTCTTCTTACATTCTATCTTTGCCTTCTCATTTCTTCTTAGAACAAGGCCAAAGCACTCAAGGTACTGTGTGCAAAACTATATGAAATGGAAAGGCTTAGACTTCATAGTAATCGATCAAAGCTTCGATCAGAGCAGGTAGAAGGGATCTCTTAGTAAACTCTGTTCAATTGCCATACCCTTTTGTTTTTTGGATTGACTTGGCATTTGTCAAACTGTACAGATTGGTAGTGGAGATAGATCTGAACGCATCCGAACATACAATTTTCCTCAGGGCCGTGTAACTGATCATAGAGTTGGTATCACTTATCACTCGGTAGATGATGTGATGCAAGGTGAAAATCTTGATGTCTTCATTGATGCTCTTCTATTGCAAGAAGAAATGGATGCAGTTGCAAGTTTTAGTTCGTCTCAGTAAAACCAGTGGATTCAACTTTTCCTGATTATTAATAATGTCTTAATTGGTGTAATTTACTTACTAAAAAGATAAAGTTTCATATTTTGCTTGTGATGCAAGGCAGAGGAAGAAGTTGAGATAACATATCACCTAGTGCTGAGTGTATGATTATATTATAGTTACGTGATTAGCATGTTTACTTGTGTTTCAACGGGTTATAAAGAGTTGTGTCTACGTAGATTACTCAAACTTCAACAGTTCAACTTCCTGTAGCAGTAAGGGTGCCAACTTAAGAAGATACATAAATGAGTCAATTCTCTTTGAAGGAGTTCAAAGGCTAAAATTTGGACTAACAGAAAACGTTAAAACTAGTGTAAAGTTAATTTTGTTTTTTTATGATTAAAATTTGTCATGACAGCAATTGGGAAAATTCAAACATTTTCAGTTTCAGTCTACACTATGTTGGTCATAATATGACACAACATAATAATTAAAATAAATGGTTAAATTATATTTATGCATCTCAAATAATATTCCAATAGACCACTGTTCCTATAACATTATCTTCCTAATAGAAATATTAAATTATTGAATGTCATACAGCTATTGTATGTATAAAATATAAATCTCAAAAGTAAATTTAGTAGGGTTCAGTACTGCAAATAATAGTAGTAATCAAAAGAAAATACCCCCTTCCCCCTCATAAGCTATCAAATAAAAGAAAAGGAGCTTTAGGGGATTATTTATACTGCTTAGTTCAAGTGTTGACCTATTTAAAATTATGTTTGAAGGGCCATTTCTTGGTTAAACTTTTTCATAAAATAGTTACAACTTACAACCACCAAACTTCAATATAATTCTATTTTTGAAAACTGAATATAACAAATTTGATTTTGTAGTCCTGGCATATAATGCTCCTCAAGTGTTCAAGATCGGTGCTGTGCTTACTTTTTGCCTTCCAGATCTCAGTCTTTCTACACATAATAGCACTTGAAAGTGACCCAATTATAATTGGTGAGGCATCGAATCGCATCGAATCTTTTATAATTATTCAATCGTAATTCCTTTTCTTGCAAGGTAGAATATTGAAATTTGAAAGAAAAAATTAAAAATAAAATGATTGATAGATAGATAGCTTGCGATTATTCCTGGCCGTTAATCTTCCATGTTGCAGTCATAAAATATAAAATTACAACGCATGTACGTTTCAAAATGACATATGCTCTAACTCGACATGACATCGATTGCTAGAATTTTTGGTAAAATTAATTGCTAGATTTGGGGCCCTATAAAAAATAGAGATCCCAACTTGGGCAAGAAATGGATAACGAGGTACTTTATTTAATCCATTTTTTATTATATGTTTCCTGTTTCGGTGCCAAAGGATCCACTTTTCATTATCACAAGTATATATCATAACTCTGCCGAAAACTTAGATCTAGCTCAAGAGGGACATATTTGTATAATGCAAAGACTTTTTTGGTTTGGGTACAAAAACCCTTTTAAATACACGAACGATAACTATTTGGCACGTCATTGCAAACATCTGACTGCCCAGACATCATAAGGGGTGTCAGATTTTGTCCAAGCACGTATATGAAATCACCTAATGTGAATGAATTACTAGGAAATCCTCAATTTTCTCAAAGTACCCTGAAGGGATCCAGAGTGAGTGAGGCTAGTGACATGGATGATTTTGCCAAGAGCTTGTGTGGATGGAGTTGGGAGGAGAACAAATTGTTTGAGCTAGCTTTGGCAGTGGTGGATGAGCAACACCCTGAACGGTGGGAAGTGGTTGCAGCCATGGTTGGAGGAGAAAAAAGTGCAGGAGATGTTCAAGAACATTATGTGATCCTTCTGGAGGATTTACACGTTATAGAATCTGGAAAACTGGATCATAAACTTGGAGAAGTTAAGCCTGTTCTCCTTGTTGACTATAAGGAGTCCATATGCTTGTCCCACAATGATACAAGCGCATGTAACTCCCTTTTATTTGGTGGAACTTAATATTTTTAGAATGGTATTGAAAGCCAATAAGTCATGGGAAGCAAGAAATATCTACTATCAACTTGCTTGGTACCATGTTTCTGTTAATCAAGCTGTTTGCTGTATTATGTTGATTCCAGCTTGGTCATTCAATTGGAAATAGTATGATGTGTGCTTACAGAAGGCATTGGTGGAGCAACTTGGCTCATGGTAATTCATTTATGCTTCTCTTTTCTCTCTCTTTGTTATTTTTCTGTTTGGTTGAGTAGAATTTTCACGCCAACACCTTGCGCTCTCTGTGGAGGGCGCACTTGATTTTGTGTTCAAATCTCTTAAAAGAGCGTAACTATTCAGATTTCCTTTTGTAGCTGCTGTATTTGGTTCATTATTTCTATGGGACAACAAAATTGATTCTTAAAATGCTTTTTTTTTCCCATTTCATGGTTGGATTCAATTAATCCAAGTCCCTTGCTGTTAGCTATTCTCTTGATGATTGAATTATGCCAAAACACAAAGGTTCTGCCTGAGAATCAGTTCCAATTTTAAGTTGCAATCACATACATCGGGTACCTCATTGATGCAGAATTCAAACAGCATAAGGCTATTGTTAGAAAGGGTCAGCAGGTCAGCTTTAAATTAAGACACAATGACGAATAAAAAATAAATTAAGACACAACTAGTGAAAATATTTAGGAAAGGGTATAGTCCATAATTGGTTTATCTTTTGATTATTACTATTTTTCACCCGTTTACTATTTCTAATATTTTAAGTTTTTGACATATCATGGCTAGCATACAGTAGTACAATACAAAGGGCTAAAGAAATGTCTGATTTCAGTGTCCATCTTTATATACAGAAATGTATGTACATTGGAATCAAGAATGCCACAGACTTGAAATTCACTCCCTCGTACTTCTTTACTTCAAAAATGGAAATGAGTTATGCTACAATTGGCCCGTAATGTAGTCATCTTGCAGGGAAGCTTGGTTGAGAATTCTTGCTTCACACACTGTTATCAGAAAGCTAAAGATCTGAAGACGAATTACCCCGCTCAATATGCTTCTGAACCGCTAATTGAAGTATGGAAAAATCTCTATCCTGTTCATAATAAAAGTTTGACAATGGTCATGCTTGTGGAACGAGTTTCACATAATGGAAGCAACTATTAACCATAAACGAAACAGACATAAAAATAATCACAGCCGAACAACTGGGAATGTGTGGAACCAACAAGTAGGTGGTCCAAGTAGCACTATACTTGGGTCTTTTATGCATGTAGTCAGGAATTTAAATTCTCACGGTTCATGTAGAGAAAATCTTGTTAGAAGGAAACAACTCACCTATGAGTTTTAACTGATTTCTCGAGAGAGGTTAAAATTTTCGTTGAGCAACCGGCGTACTTCTTTGCAGTGCAACAAAAAAAAATGTGGATGTATGGAACTGAGACAATTGTGCATGATCAAACAGAGCAGTAACAGACAGAGCCAATGTAAGATATATAAAATATTGTTCATATAGAAGAGTGACAACTAGAGTCAATCTAATTGCTTAGTAGATCAAATGCTTCATTGGAACCCTTTTAACAGCAGAGATTACAACAGAAGCACAATCCATAGATAATAAATAAAGGAAAGGGAAATGGAGTTGGAATAGGAAAGAGAGAGAGCCAGGGAAGAGGCAGTGCATGAGCGTAGCCACAACAGATCTCTCCCTCCTCTCATTCTCACTTCAATTTTCTGTTGATAGCTCCATTCGTGCTCTGCCTGTTCCCAGCCTTTGTCCTGTCTCTTGCTGTTAACTCCCTCACCTTTTGGATGGATTAACTTACCTCAATCCTTATCAACATCGTTATAACCACCTTTGCTCAATAAACAATAAGATTCCCTCAATTCTCAAATATTACCCTCTCAAGACTGGGTTTGCAGATTACTCTTGAGCATAAATATGATTCAATTCCTCTCTATATATAATAATAATAATAATTGTAGTAATTATAATAATAATTGTACCACAAGGAGGAATGAGTGGTTTGTAGTACAAGCATGTACTATCAAATTTAAGTTCAACGCTGCCCTGTACTACATGTTATTGGTAGTACACTAATACTAATACCATTTCAAAGTGAAAAAGAAACTTCATGTGTACTAGAACCTTTCACCTCGTGATGCTGAAAGATACATGATGTCTCCACTATGCTTTTCTTCTGGATGGGAGATACTAAATTTCCAATGCAAATTTCTGTATCGTGTAGCATTAAGTAAACTAAAAGTTCTCAATCCTTCAGTTCCTACTTCTCCTCGTGTTTTGGGAATAAATTAAAAACCTAATTTGGTTGTTGTGAAAAACAGTAGGTAATTTTAGGCGCAAAAAGTCAAAAGGATGGAGGAATTATATAATGACAATTGATAATCGTGTGACGCTGAAAGCAACGGGGTTCTTTTTTAGTGAAGCATCAATGACAATTAACAGTTAACAATTGGACACGTACAAGTACAACTAGGACCATCCAAATGTTACTGCAATTTCACCAAAGAAAACTACCGAACATGATCCGTTGTTCTAGTTTTTCTGTGATTTCCCGTGACGTGATGGAGCCGCAACTATAGAAAAATCTAGGAAAGAACAGGTAATTAATTGCCATATGTACATGTAATAATATACCTGTCCCACTCTAAGAACTCCTAATGGTCATTGAATGGTTAAGCTCATAATCAATATGTATTACCTTATTCATAGTAAATTGGCATCCAATAATAGATTAGTAATCGATAGTTAACGAGAAGGAGGTAGGTATATATGCGAAGCTAAAATGTGGGATGGTGGAAGGAACGAGAATCCTTATTGTGATGCATAGCAACAAAGGATCCCATGTAAGTTAGGTGACAAGACAAACACATGGTGGGGTCCTTCTCACTTCCAAAGTTTTGCATCAATACAATATCTAAAAGGATTATGCTGTGCTCAATACAGGGAGTCCTGCGCGGATCGTGAGGAGTGGAACCAGTGAACCTCAAATTGCTTCCCTTCCTAAAGAAAGGGACTACCTAATGAGGCAATCACATAAAACATTTATCTGCTTTTTATTTCAAGATATTTTAACATACTCTGCCAATAAAAAATATATATATACTGTCATGTGAGGAGAGGATATTCTTGTTTGCCTGCTAACTCAACATCTAATTTTACAAATAATTAATAGAAAATTTACAATTCATAGATGAAAGAAAAAAAATGTTTATTATTTATTATATTTAATTAATTTCTTAAAATAAAAATATAATATAATTAGTTTTCTTTAATAAAAATATCATTTAAAAAAAATCTGATAAATATTGATAGAATAAAAAATTAATTTCTTTTTTTATGTAAATGAAATAAAACATATTTTTTATTTTTCTAATTTTCTCTATTATCTTATATATTTTTTATTTATATTATTTTTATAATGTTTTTAACACATTTAAATTTTATTTAAGATTATAAAATAAATGTCTCAATTTTTATTTAATAAATTTCATTCTCTTAAAATAAGTATTTTATAAATTTTAATTAATAATATAAAAATATTTTTAAAAAAAAAATATATATATATATATATATAAAATATATATAATATTTTTCGTTAATGATAAATCTAGAAATTTTTAACTGTGAGTATAAATTAATATTTTAGTTTATACATCATTCATAATAATTTGGTGGCATTCTAATATGTTGAAATAGATGAAGGATGTAATAGTTTGACCGAAGATAAGCATAAAATTTGAGGTTCCATGCAGGAAGAGACTGTTGAGGACAATAACACCAGTTGTTCCAGTTCCCAAACTCCCACCTATGTTGTCCTTGGGCAGTGCTATGGTTCGTTTTATTATGTACTGTGTCTAGTTGTACCTAATTGTCAAGACTATTTTATTAGAACAATAAAGCGACGCGAATATTCATTGGCAATAAAAGAAGAAATGCGTTGCATGAATAGATTGTTGTTGAGGATGCCATGTTCCCAATCCCGCAATATGTGCACTGTTACATCGACAAAGCTGAACTACATGATCGACACTTACATGCAAGATAACGACATAAACCATGCTCGCAAACTGTTTGACGAAAATCCCTCGTCCCGTAACCTCGTTTCCTGGAACATGATGATGACTGCCTACGTCAAACACCATCAAATTAAACTTGCTCACGACCTGTTCGATCAAATGCCCCTTAAAGACGCAGTTTCCTGGAATATCATGCTCTCTGGTTTTCACAAAAGCACAAACTCTGATGGGTTGTACCACTGTTTCTTGCAAATGGAAAGAGCTGGTGTAGCCCCTGATGAGTATACCATCTCTACATTGCTCAGAGCGGTTATAAGTACTGAGTTGGATGTTTTGGTCCCCCAGGTTCACGCTCGAGCACTGCATTTGGCACTCAACTTGAGTGTGTTTGTTGGATCTTCATTGATCAGAGCTTACGCTAGTTTAAGAGAGGAGGAGGCTTTTAAGCGAGTGTTTGATGATATATTGGCAAAAGATGTCACGTCTTGGAATGCTTTGGTTTCTGGTTATATGGAAGTGGGAAGTATGACTGATGCACAAACAACCTTTGATACGATGCCCCAGAGAAACATAATTTCCTGGACTACTTTGGTGAATGGTTATATCAGGAGCAAGAGGATAAACATAGCAAGGTCTGTTTTTGACAAAATGAGTGAGAGGAATGTGGTGTCTTGGACAGTAATGATTAGTGGGTATGTGAAAAATAAGAGATTTATGGATGCGTTGAAGCTTTTTCTTCTGATGTTTAAGTCAGGAACTCGTCCCAATCATTTCACTTTTTCAAGTGTGTTGGACGCATGTGCTGGTTGTTCCTCTCTTTTGACAGGAATGCAGGTGCACCTGTGTGTTATCAAGTCTGGCATACCAAAGGATGTCATCTCATTGACCTCGCTTGTGGATATGTATGCAAAATGTGGGGATACGGATGCAGCATTTAGTGTTTTTGAGTCCATTTTGAATAAGAATTTGGTGTCATGGAATTCAATAATTGGCGGCTATGCCAGGCACGGGCTAGCTACCCGAGCACTCGAGGAGTTTGATAGGATGAAAAAAGCTGGTGTTACACCAGATGAAGTTACTTTTGTAAATGTGTTGTCGGCATGTGTGCATGCAGGTCTTGTTGAAGAAGGTGAAAAGCACTTCACTACTATGTTTACCAAGTACGGAATCCAAGCAGAGATGGAGCACTATACTTGCATGGTGGATCTCTATGGAAGAGCGGGGCAATTTGATGATGCAGTAAAATTGATCATGAATATGCCATTTGAGCCTGACGTGGTGTTGTGGGGTGCGCTGCTTGCAGCTTGTGGCCTGCATTCAAATGTAGAACTTGGAGAGTATGCTGCAGAGAGGATCCGCAAACTGGAGAGCAATCATCCTGTTTCTTACTCAATGCTTTCAAAGATCCAAGGTGAGAAAGGAATATGGAGCAGTGTAAACGAATTGAGGGACATGATGAAGGAGAGACAAATAAAAAAGCAGAAGGCAATTAGCTGGGTTGAGTAAGCTCTTTCTGTAAACTCAGCCGAGTGATAAAGATTATGTGCAATTTATGAGAAAATATGTTGCCAAGGAAAGAAAAATCCTCACTCCTAATTCTTTTGTGGCTCTCTCTACTCCAATGAATTCCTGTGGTGCTTTAGAGACCAAGTGATGAGGGAATCTCTTAACATCCTCGAGCCAGTGGCGAGGGAACATGCCAGATGAACTGTCAATCACTTATTTCCCTTCTTGGCTTCTGATGAATCAAATTCCCATTTTATTGAAGATTTCTGAAGTATGAACTGTTGTTTAAAACGAGTGGAGGTAAAATTTCCGAGTGAACTTTTCCAACTCTAGAATTTTCAAATACAAAATTACAATTGGAGGACAATAAAAGCATTGGCAATGCTTTGTGGTGATAAGGGTAGTCATGGTTAATAAAAAATATTGAAAATCCTTAGAGATATACGAGGGAAAAAACACCATTGGATCCAAAATATGTAGACATTGTATGTCTATATTTAGTTTTTTGTTAATTTCTTGTATTTTTTGGGTAATGAACATCAGTTATCTTAGGGTATATGCCTATATGCTTATAATAATTTTCACTAGCTGTCAAGTGTCAAATTGTGAAATACAACTTTCAGCTCATTTGTTTTATAATTTATTGTAGGAATTAGGAATTACTGAAATTTATGCAGAGGAGTGCGAATGAGTTGCACTTTACTTTTATTGTAACCAAGCATGTATGAAGTGATTCATCAATTTTCATTACAAAGTTTTAAGGTTATCTCCTTATGCATGTTTTTATTTGGGTTCTTAAATTAAGAACCAGTTCTTAAAAATTTGTGTCATCGTAGTTTTGGCATAGTTACATATCCAATAACCGTTTTTCTATAAGAATTGATTCTTAACTTATTATATATATATATATATATATACAAATCAGTTGAAAAGAAGCATAAAAAATAAATTTAAAATTGATTATCATTGGAGCAAAAAGAAATTATAACAGTTCTTTAAAGTCTAGGCGACACTAATGAGCCTACAAAAAATGAAATACGAACCCAAAATAAATTTTAGCATTAAGAGATGTCCGTAGCTGCTCAAATATGTTAGTGTTGTTAAACTAGTCAATCAAAATCTAGTCATCTATTTTCCATAATGTGAAAGAAGAAAAAAATAAAACTTGAAGTACTTTATTATAATATTAATATAAAGTTGTTACAGTTTATATGCTACTTTAAAATTATATACGAAAACATTCGCTCGAATCTCTCAATTTGTAAAACTCCATAGTGGACTGAATTCTTGCGAAAACTGCTTTCTAAGGTATTGCAGCAACCAGTAAACCGGTCACGTTATGATTATAATTGGCATGTTATCAACATACTACACAAAGCAACTTTAACGGTCTATTTCAAAGGAAAACATATTTGAACCAAACATCTAGGTACCACTATCTGATGTTGGAAACTAACTGCCTTGATGTCTGAGTAGTGAGAATAGGACTAACAATAAATTAGTTTAAAAAAAATAGCAATAGATAAATACGAGTTACAATAACAGTATAAAAGATATTCAATCATAAATTATTGAATAATAGTATAAATTATAATTTTATGTTATTCTATCATTCAAATAGCGAAATATTGAAAACCGGCATCCCGCATTTATGATGGGTATCTATCCTTTAACGAGACTAACATCCAGAAACAAATTTGGATCATAAGCTACGACCGAAGATAGAGGGTGATTTAAAAAAATTGTTCACTATTACTCTAATAATGATGCAAGGACTTAGTTCATTTTTAACTTAACTACCGACGATCAGTATTCCTTTCAGATGTAGTAATGAAGGGTACTAGTACAAGGCAACGAGGAAATATTCAAACCAAATCCAAATCCAAATCCAAAGGCAGAAAAATGTGGATGGCAGGACGATACACAATGAAATTTTAATAGTCTATTCTTAACTCGTATACTAATAAATCTAACCACAGATGTCATTTTACCTTTCATTATCATTCCTGTTAGAATACTGATTATAAAGCCGTTGGACGCTGATATTAGCACCAGTATCAGACGCTTGGAAATGGTTATTAGACGCTTTGGAATAGCTGTTGGACCTTATTACATAACTATTGTACGTTGTATATAAGTTATTGAAAGAAAATAACAAACTAACATAAGCAAGAGAAGAAGGAACAAACACTTATCTGATGTATATTTAATTATGTACACATAAATTGTTACAAAAAGCTTAAATAAAAAAATTATAAAGTTTTTATTGGGCAAAGCAAGAAAATAATCACAACTAAACTAACAAGTAACCATCATTAACTTGCCTTATCTAAACATTAACAATATTTAACCAAACTTAGAAGAAGCAAAATAAAAAATTGAAAAGATATTAAATATTTTATTATAAAAATATCAATTTCTAACAATCACCTCTTTTTTTTTTAAATGTCTACAAACATGGCTCCCAAAGAGCTCTGAGCACCATTTGACTCTATCAGCTATAATACCTAGAAGCTAGTTTTTCAATTCTGGACTTTGGCTTTGTTAGAATGATGTCAAAGTCACTGAGAGTCCACTCTGCTACTTCATCTTTTGAGCTAACAAATATCTCAGTTCCGGTATCAATAGAAGTCCATATTCTTTTAGCAGGAGGAGTGGCAGGGTCCTGCACCAAGAAATTCAAATTTATCAGACACATAAGCTGTCAAGAGATTCCAACAGTAGAATAGAAATTGAATCACTGACCTGATAGAAGTAGAGTCTGCTGGATAGCCCACCAACATCAAGTTCCCAAGTCCTTGGATCCCCAACCCAACCATCTCCTTTTTTGGTGGGATAGCCATAAGCACCCCATATGGGGTGAGGCAATAACTGAACAATCTCTTGTGCCTGAGGATTGCTGTAAGGATCACAAGTTCTTACAGGTTGATCCAAGTGTTTGGCATTACCTGGAGCACAGTAACAGTGATAAGCCGAGTAGGGGAAATTGGCAGTGTCATTTCTATAAATTTTCCTGTTTTCTGGAGTGATATGAAATGGTGGGCAGTTCCCCAAATCTGTGGGGCTGCACCAAGCTGGTGTTTCAGGATTAATGATCATCTCACAATATCTGGTGACATCAGTTAGCACATCTCCATCGCAAGGAGCACCATTGTTCTTCCAGCAGCTTCCTATGTCTACAAGGTAGAACTGGCTCTTAGGTCCTCCTCCCCTTTTGACATCTAAGCTCAACCTGACTCTAAAATTCGGTGACTCTGGAAGCTGAATCATGAAACCAAATGGTTAATTGTGGCCGATCAAACCAGATACATTGAAGGGAATTGATTGACTTTCCAATTTTATGACTACTTAAACAGAATTCAAAGTTTGAAACATTAATTATAAAGAAAACTATGGACAAAGAATTTTTTAGATAAACTTCTAAATGAATACTTACAAGAGAAAAAAAAAAAAAAAAAACGATTCAAGTTTCTTATGAGTTTAAAAGAAATTTATACACCTTGATTTTGCAGAAATTAAATGAGAAAGTTTTTATAAAAGTTGAAGAGCTTTGAAGAGCATTAGTTGATTTAATCTATGAAAAAAATTTAATTCATCTATTGTGTACCTATTGAAAAGTTTTTCCAATTTATGTCTCTACTTACGGTTTTAAGCATTCCCCTTGTGTCATAATGGTAACCTCCAGAAAATCCTCTGGTGGCATCAGCTCTCAGGTACAACATCAACCATGGGTATTTCGTTGAAGTCTTGAGATTATGTTTGAACACCCAACTTCCCACATGAACTTCCTTCTCCCAAACAACCTCATAGAAAGAGCGATCACCATTTTCACCCTCACAATCAGAATCCAAATCATAAGAACCATAGAATCCTCCTCGCATAGTGAAATTTTTGAGCTGCGTCTGTTGATGACACAAGATGGGCTGGTTCATACACCCCTGTCCAAAGCATGGAAACCTCCCAGGACTAAACGGGGGTACCCTTTTCCCATCTTGGGGGCACAAACCCGACCCTGTGTCATAGTTTCCATTTTTCAGCATTATCATCCAAAATTGCCAAGGCTTTGGGGTGTCTTGAACTTGACATAAAGATCCCAGATACAGTTCCTTTTGAACTGCACAAAGGTCTGTGTTGTTTACATGACCAGGAAATGGTTTCCCCACCCCAAGTTTGTTATCAGCTTCTGTGACCCTGTGTTTCAGTGAACCTGAACCTGTGCATCATATTCATACACAAACACTTTGAACAAAACATAAAGTCAATCAATGTGTGTTAGTGTTAGTGTTAGTGTTAGTGTTATGTGATTGGGCTTACTTGAAAGATCAAAACAATCAGCAGCTCTTGGGCTACCCATGAAAGGAGCTTCTTGGCCAACTTCATTGCAAAAGTTCCATGCTTCAAATGCCACCCTCAGTCCATTTCTCTGCATTCCTGGGTCTCCCACTGCGGACACATCATTTTTTGTCTCGGCGAGACAAGTGACTCTTGACACCAACACAAGCACATTCACCAACACAATCAAACTACGTAACTGCTTATCTATTATCATTCCCATTCCCACGGCTTCTCTGCCCTACCACACTAATTATAGTACCACCTTTGCCTTACAGGGTGATTTTCCTCTTACAATCTTACCTAAAGTTAGAAAAACTTTATTCGGTTTTTTCTAACATGTGCAATGTTTACTCACTTTTAACTAAAGAAATCAATATATTATAAAATGTGAATCTATTAAATAAATAAGAAGAGGTAATTATTATTTTAAAAGAATTATTAGTAATTAATATACTGATTTTTTTAAGTTAAAAGTGGAGTAATGGCAAAAAAAAACAGAAGGATGGAGTGAATTAGACATTCCTGGTACCATAATAGAAAGTAATTTAAAATGAAATAAAAAGAAAAAACTAAGGTGTTTATTGATTCTCCGGGAGACAAATATATAGACTAGAGCATAAATACAGCCAACTAATTTAAATTTTATTTTTGTGGTTTATGTAATTATAAATAAGTATCTCATTTAATCGCCGAATTCTTTAATATAGTTATCCAATTCTAATAACATTTTTCTACACAGATCGGTCAAAATTCAAACATTGATTACATGTTTAAAAAACTCAAGTCTATAACCACTTTTTAGTCTACCTAATTTAAACTTATTTGTATTTTTATAACTAATTACATAATTACAGTATCAAATTGTATCATGCCATGCCCATTATAATTTACATAAAAATTAGATTTTAAACAGGTTTGTTTAAATTACATATTTTTATATTTGTATTAAGTACCTTTTTAAATATATGTACATTTAATATTATATTAAGTGCAGTTACATTAAAGTTGAGGATGATGATTAATAATATTTTTAATTGAGAGTTTTATTGTAGATATTAATGTAACATATCCTTAATTTTAATGTGTTTATAATTAATAATTTTTAATTTTATTCATTATATGTACATAAATAAAATTATCATTCTTTAAAATATTTAATATTATATTAAATGTGGTTACATTAAAGTTGAGGAAGGTGATTAATAATAATTTTAATGGACTGTTCATTTTTTATTGTGAATATTAACGTAACATGTACTTGATCTTTATGTATTTAAAATTAACAATTTTAATTGTATCTATATGAAATTTATAGTAATAAATTATAATATTTTATTGGAGTCACATCAATAAAAAAGAAATATATTTATATTTATATTTATATTTATATTTATATTTATATTTATATTTATATTTATATTTATATTTATATTTATATTTATATTTATATTTATATTTATATTTATATTTATATTTATATTTATATTTATATTTATATTTATATTTATATTTATATTTATATTTATATTTATATTTATATTTATATTTATATTTATATTTATATTTATATTTATATTTATATTTATATTTATATTTATATTTATATTTATATTTATATTTATATTTATATTTATATTTATATTTATATTTATATTTATATTTATATTTATATTTATATTTATATTTATATTTATATTTATATTTATATTTATATTTATATTTATATTTATATTATACTTATATTTATATTTATATCTACATTTATATTTATATTTACATTTACATTTATAATTATAATTATATCTATATTTTAATTTTCATTTCCTTTTTATTTTTATTTTTGTTTTTGTTTTATTTTATATTTTCTCTTTATGTTTTTTATTTATTTTTTATTTGTATTTTATTTTGTTTTTTAGTTTTATTTTTAATTTTAATTACAATTTTCATCTATTTTTATTTTTATTTTCTTTTGTTATTATTATTATATTTTTTTACTTTTTTATTTTCTATTTTTATGTTTCTTTTTATTTTCACTTTTGCTTTCATTTTTTTTTACCTTTTATACTTTTATTTTTATTTTTATTCCTATTTTATTCTTATTTCTATTTTTTAAAATTTTACTTTTACTCTTATTTTTTTATTTTCGTTTTATATTTTTACTATTACTTTATTTTTATATTTGTTTTTTTTTACTTTTACTTTTATTTTTTATTTTTTACTTTTTAATTTTAATTTTTTATTTTGTTTTTAGTTTTATTTTTATTTTTTTTGCTTTTGTTTTGTATTTATATTTATATTTTTTATATATTTTTTTTGTTTTAGTTTTACTTGTATTCTTATTTTTAATTTTATTTTTTTTTCATTTTTTTACTTTATTTTCATTTTTTATGTTTTTGTTTTTATTTTTATTTTTATTTTCATTTTTAGTTTTGTTTTTGTTTTTATTTTTATTTTATTTTTTATTATCCATACAATAATTGTACTATCATTATTGGTTAATTTTTAAATTCATTTATCAATAAAAAATATATAAATTTATTTTGTGTCTAAATTTTTAATAAAATATTATTAAAAATTGAATTTATACTTCACTTTTACATAGAATAATTTATTATTGAGATAAAATGAATTGAAAGGAATAAAACGGCCTTTATGAAGCGGAGGTGTAATTTTTTTTCAAAATTACAAAAAATGTGTAGATTTTGAAAATTTACTCAAATGAGGTAATTGGTATTTCTTAAATACTATTTTAGCTTACAAAATCGTATTTATTGTTATGAATTTTCAATTTTATTTTTTTTATTTGAAATTATAAAAATTGTGAAATGAATTAAGACTTTTTTTTAGAACTCATGGATGATATACGAATTTAAAAGAATTTTTATTTTTTAATTGAAAACAAATTAAATAGAAGTCATAAATCTAATTACGACTTTATCTTTTTTTTATTTATGAACGACTTCACTTTATTTTATTTTTAAAAAAAATTATTTCTGTTTTTTTATAAGAGATTAATTTTAGTTTAATTTTTACTAATTAATTATATTAAAAAAGGTGGTTGTCTGGTCAAGATAGAAAGTGCATAGGGTATTCTCTTTTTCATTGATCTTAATACATGACATTTTGTCTCTAATATATTTGGAGGGTGAAAAGAGATGTCACGCAGGACTGTGATATATAAATCTAGAAGGACATGTAATAGGACAACTAATTATGATTGTGTACTCTGTAATCAACGCTCGAATTACAAACATAAATAAAACAAAAATTATATATACAAAGATGAGCAATAATTACATAAACATAAATAACACAAGATTATTATTTCTATATAAAATGAAAAATAAGTATATAAGTATTTTAAATTTATAAAATAATTAAAAAATAAAATGTATACAGTGGAGTCGCGTATATATATTTACGACTTCACGTTAAAAAAAACCGTAATTTACTTTACGATTTCTTAAAATAATAAATTTTATGATTTAATCTATTTTTTATTAAAAATTAAAAAATTATTATATATCATTTTGTCCGGAATCATTTTACGACTTCTACGATTTTTCTTTTAAATAAAATTCGAAAGTCATAAAAGTAATCACAATTTTGATCGATAAAATCGTATTTATTATATACAATTTACTCCTATTTAAGTAAAATTCCAAAATTTACCTATTTTTTATAATTTCAAAAGCAAATTACTCGTCAAAAAATATTAAAAAAAAGTCGAACAAAACGTTAGCAATTAAGTTAATTGAGTTTAAAGTGGTGATGGGTATAAGGTATCTGACCCAAATAAATTGAATTTTTTTTTATTCTGTTTTATATATGTCATTTTATTTATTATATTAGTTTTTGTTTTACAGTATTCCGTTATGGGATTTTGTAATCATCTTTCTGTTTACACAATTTCTTTTCATTGAGTTATGATCCCTCTCTAATATAGGATCTAAAAATATAATTTAGTTATATAATAAACAGTATTAATGTATGCAATTAAATATATGGCTAAATTTAATTATATCTTATTAGAAATCTGATTAGAAAATTTATATTCTTAACTTAACTAAAATTTTTAAAATTATATAATAAATAACATTAATGTAATAAATTAAATATAATTAACAGGTAAATTTAATTATATCTAACCAAACGATATATATATATATATATATATATATATATATATATATATATATATATATATATATATATATATATATATATATATATATATATATATATATATATATATATATATATATATATATATATATATGATAGATCTACTTCAAAAAATGTTTGTTAGGTAATAATAAAAATAATTAATTTCAATTTTTAAATTTAAATAGAGAATCGAGGTTAAAAGACTCATTTAAAAATTCACTTAAGTAATAATAGCTTTACTATATTTTTATTGTCAACTGTGTGTCGTTAATATTAACGAAAATAATGTTAAAGGGCATGTATGTAATAATAATAATAATAACAGTAGGTATTGACAACAAGCATGCACAATTCTTGCTAATCTCATTAATGATAATGCATGTTTATGTTTATTGTTGACATCACTTTTATTATTGATATAATTGATGTCTTTGATATTATTTCCACTAGTGCTGTTATTATCTTTACCATCATTATAACTATCATCATCTTATAATCATTATTATTATTATCATCTTTCTTTTATTAATTTTACTATTATATTCAATAATGACGTAATAAAATGAAAATAATAATCATAATGAAAGTAATAATAATAAATACCTAACTGAATTGATTTTACCTAATTATATAACTTTTTTGTCTTTGTAAAATACTACTTAAATGTCAAATAGTAAGAAAATAAATCATTTAACCTATTTATTTATTGTTTTTCACGTTATCTTTTATTCACAGTCAACGGACCCAACAAAAACCAAAACCAGGTTGTTTGGTGAATTTACCAAGACAACCAAGTAGATTCTTTTTCGATTTCAAAAAAGTGGATGAGATCAAAATCCTATATTAATTTTAATATTTAAATTAAAAAATTAAAAATATAAAAAAATGATTTGATTATAAAACTGGAGATTCTTTAATTACTTTTAATTGAAGAGGATCCAAGTCTACTTAATGTGTAAAAGTGGTTAGAGTGGGCCTTCACTCGTCATCCTTGGGCTAAGACAACCAAATTGCTTAATTCTATATACTACAGAACTTCCCATTCAGTGCAATAACGGGAATCGATGATGACGGACGCATATAAAAATTTAATTTTGATTACCATTCATGAAATTTGTGATAACTCTGATCATGGGAAGATTGATTAAAAAGGTTAAGACGAAAGAGACTGCACCTTTTTTCTCATAATATTACACGATTCACTCACCAAAAAAATGTGTGGCCAGCAGCAAATCAAGCTTCGTCTCATCTCACACGTTACGTTTTATCTTGATGATCTTGTGGTCGTCGACTATAGCTATTATCAAGTCCCGTGCTGTCTTAAAATACAATAAGACGAACAAAAAGTACAATGACAATCATTTATAATTTATAATTTAAAATGTTAAGCAGATAGAGTTTTTTTAGAATTTTTATAAAAAATAAGTTAACTTAATTAAGCATTCCTCAATGAATATATAGTTTACTTTACTTCGTTTAACGGATACTCTTCTTAATGGAATTTCCCCCTTTTAATTTCATATAATTCAAGCTTATTAATTTGAAAATATTTCCCGTTTATTTTAAATTTACACCAACAAACTTAAATAGTAAAGATATATTGATAAAAGAAAATGTACAGATATACCGCATTTGGCTGCATATTAAAAATGAACGATTTGTAACCAAAAAATAATAATAAACGATAAATTGTTCTCTATTCCTTATAACTTCACACTTTTTTTTTTCAAAATACTTTCATATACTTTTATTTCTTGTTATTTAACCTCTTTATTGCATCACTAAACTTCCTTAACGGCTATAGACACAATTAAAGTTATTGGTAATAAGTTTAAACTGCTGCCACTGAGATTATTTAAAAAAATCATTTTAACATGTAAGGAGATCAATTAACTCACACACAACAAAAAAATGTAAGGAGTTTGGTGGAAAAATTTACAAGATATTTGTAAAACGTGAAAAACTATAAAAATGTAATTTACTCAATATTGTAAATTAAAATAAACAGGATCAAATTGATTAATCTCACTGATGACTGTCTAAAGAATTGAAAATTACGAGAATAGCTTGAGGTTTTACTAGGGATAAAGACTTTCATTACAGTGATTAAAAAAAACACAATTTACACAGTGAAATTTTTATTCTCTCCATTAGACATTTTAAAATAATATTTATTTTGAGGTATAATATTTCATTCCTCAAAATACTATCATCAAGAATGTTATTTCTGGATAAATTCAAAAATGTGTTTTGCTATATTTTAATGTTCACGAGAATAATTTAAAATTTTGAAATAAGAAAAATATTAACTCATATCTTTAAAATAATGGTTTGTTAATCTGGCTACTAATTAAGAAACCAAAAGTCATTTTTTATTGAAAAGTACAACATTGCATTCTCTTGCAATTTTCAATGCAATCTAATGTAATTTTTTTAATAAAAACATTCTATTTATTAATTGTTTAATCAATTTGCTAAGAATACTTATGTTGGATTATTTTTAAACTTTCAACTATGTGGACAAAAGCTCAATACTCTCGAACACGTTAGGTCTCTCTTTGTAAGAGGAGAATGGAAGGAGATACGCACACAAAAACATAGAGATTGAGAGAGAGTGAATTTTCACAGCTAAAAGAGAGAAAAGAAAGAGAGTGAGAAAGAAAGAGTTCTACTTTCATCTTTGCACATATCAGCATGATGTCAAAATCATGATATCTTCTTCGTTAATCGTTGGATCAGGCTGGAAATTTGACAACAGGTTCAACACACATAGTTCTTCATTTTGACCGTTCGAATCTTGATTTGGAGGTCTGTGGTATGAAACATCATGCTCGTACAATAGCATAATTTTGTGAGTTCTTCATTTTCTTGGTTCTCTTTTATTGCTTTCCATTTGTAAGCTTTGGTGCTTGATTGAGTTGGTTGGTTGTATGCACAAATTTGTGCTCTTGATTGAACACTCTTGGACTCCTATTTGATTATAGTAGATTGATCTCTTTGGTCTTGACGACCCATGATTTTTTTTCCTCTCACATGCAATGATTTTCCAAATTTATTTGTGGTTACTCCTTATAGATTCTTGCAAGTTAGTAGAATTTATATCCACTGTGTTGTCACCATATTAGTGGTGCCTTATTTTTTTTAGTACCTTATTGTTTTTCCCCATTAGAGTGGTATCAGAACTCTTTGGTTTGAAGGGTTACTTGCCAGAAAAATGTAGGGTAATACAAATAGAATTGTGAGTCTGAATGGTATTAATTATCACTTGTGGAAAGGAAAGATGAAAGATTTATTATTTGTGAAGCAAATGCATCTTGTTTTTGTTGCTCATAAGCCAGAATCTATGTCTGATGAAGAATGGGACTTTGAGCATCAACAGGTATGTGGTTTTATCTGTCTTTTTGTGGATGATAATGTTTATAATCACATTGCAAGTGAGATACATGCTAGGACTTTGTGGGAGAAGATTGAATCTTTGTATGCCTCAAAGTGTGGGAACAACAAATTATTTTTGTTGAATTCTATTGAGTTTGAAGTTCAAGGAAGGCACTTTCCTGTCAAATCACTTGAATGAGTTTCAAGGAATTATTGATTAGATGTCAGGAATGGGCATTAAGTTTGAAGATGAGATTTTGGGATTACTACTCTTGAATTCTCTACCTAAGTCTTGGGAGACTTTTAAGGTCTCTATCACAAATTCAATCCCTAATGGTGTTGTCTCTTTACAAATGGTAAATGGTAGTGTACTTAACAAGGAGATGAGAAGGAAGGCACAAGGTTCTTCATCTCAATCTAAGGTACTTGTCACTGAAAATAGGAGGAGAAGTCAGAAAAAGGAAAGAGAAAAGAGTAGAAGTAAATCCAAGTCCAAATACAATAATGTGTAGTGTCACTACTGTCACAAAACAAGGCATATACAGAAGCATTGTTTCTTGTGGAAAAAGGAGAACAAAGGCAAAAATGGTAAGTCAAAAGAGAAGGAAGATGATCATGTCACTACTACTACAGGTGATGATATTATCATTCTTCGAGATTTTGAGTTAGTTAATTTTGTATCCGATGAGAGCATGTGGATTATTGATAATGGTTTTACACTGCATGTTACACTAGGGAAGGAGTTCTTTACAGCTTACACCGTAGGTGATTTTGGAGTGTTAAAGATGGGTAATGATGGTGTGATCAAGGTGATTATTGTTGGTGATGTTTGTTTGCAAACTAACATAAGAATGTATTTGTGGCTTAGAGGAGTCAAACATGCTCCAAAAGTTCGCTTCAACTTGATATTTGTGCATATGCTTGATGATGGTGGTTATGATAATCACTTTGGTTATGAAAAATGGAAACTCACCAAAGGTTACTTGGTTGTGGCCAGAGGGAAGAAAATTTCTAAACTGTATTGGATAAAAGTTTTGGTTGCTAAAGATAGTGTGAATGCCAAAGATATGGAGGCATCTTTGTGGCACTGAAGGCTTAGTCATATAAGTGAAAAAGGGTTGAATTGTTTAGCTAAAAAGGACATGCTTCCAGTATTGAAGAATGTAGAGTTGGAGAAATGTTATCATTGCATGGCTAGTAAGCATACTAGATTATCCTTTAAGAAGCATTCTCCCTCGAGGAAGTCAAAGTTGCTAGAATTTGTGCATTTTGATGTTTGTACCTATTGAAGGTAAAGCCATTTAGTGGTACACTTTATTTTGTTACCTTTATTGATGAATGTTCCAAGAAACTTTGGGTCTATACGTTGAAGTCAAAGGACCAAGTGTTAGAGAAGTTCAAACATTTTCAGGCTTTGGTTGAGAGACAATCAGGCAAGAAGATGAAATGTATTCGTTCTGACAATGGTGGTGAATATTGTGGACTGTTTGATGTATATTGCAAGCAGTAAGGTATCAGACATGAAAAGACTCCTCCTAAAACTCCTCAGTTGAATGGCTTAGCAGAGAGGATGAATAGGACATTGATTGAGAGGGTTAGGTGCATGCTTTCTAAAGCAAGGTTACCTAAGCATTTCTGGGGTGAAGCACTTTACACAGCAGTGCATGTTATTGATCTCAGTCCTGCAGTTGCTTTGAATACCAAGATGCCAGACAATATTTGGTTTGACAAAGATGTCAAGTATGATCATTTGTGAGTCTTCGGTTGTAAGGCCTTTGTGCATGTTCCAAAGGATGAAAGATCCAAGTTAGATATGAAGACTAGGCAGTGTATCTTCATTGAGTATGATCATGATGAGTATGGTTACAGAATGTATGATCTTGTTGAGAAAAAACTTGTCGTCAAAAGTCGTGATGTGCAATTTATGGAAGACCAAACCATCGAAGACATTGATAAGGTAAAGAAGTCTACACCTAAGAAAGACAACAATTTGTCTGAAATTGATTCAGTTCGGATGCCTGTACATGATCTGGATACTATTGATAATAATGTTCAAAATGGTGAGCAACATAATTATGGTGATTAGCAGCTTGGAGATGGTTTTGATATTTCTCTTGATGATGAAGCTAAAGAGGAACAATAGATGTCACAAGATGAGAAATTGGGTGATGTTCTCGAACCACCACCAGTTCAACTCATGAGATCTAATAGGCAAAGATAATCATCTACAAGGTATACTTCTAATGAGTATGTGACCTTGACAGATGGAGAAGAACCTGAATGTTACCAGAAGTCAATGGAGAGTGAAGAGAGGCAAAAGGCTTGGCAATCTAAATTGTAGAAGTGTGTTGCTTTGTTTACTACCAAGGCAGAGCTTGATTTTGTTTAGGACGAACATTAGTTATTCTGTGATAGTCAGAGTGCAATTCATCTTGGTAAGAATTCAACTTTTCATTCTAGATCCAAGCATTTTGATTTGAGGTATCATTGGATACGTGATGCTTTGGATGCTAAGCTGTTAGAGTTGGCTAAAGTTCATACTGATGATAATGGGTGCTGACTTGATGACCAAGAGGGTTCCAAGAGGAAAGTTTGAAGCTTGTTGTGAGATCGCCGGATTGGCGATCACCTTCACATAGTTGTGATGGGGGAGATATGTTGGGTTATTTTTGAGCTCCCAGCTATGTGGACAAAAGTCCAATACATTCAAGCCTGTTAGGTCTCTCTTTATAAGAGGAGAAGGGGTAGATTGAGGAGATACACACACAGAGACATACAGAAACACAGAGATTGAGTAAGAGTGGATTTTCACAGTCAAAAGAGAGAAGAGAAAGAGAGAGTTCTACTTTCAACGTCAAAATCATGATATATTCTTCGTTAACCATTGGACCAAGCTGGAAATTTGACAGCAAGTTCTACATACATAGTTCTTCATCTTGACCGTTCGGATCTTGATTTGGAGGTCTGTGGTGTGAGACATCGTGCTTGTATAATAGTACGATTTTGTGAGTTTTTCATTTTCTTGTTTCCCGTTTCTTGTTCTCCATTTGCAAGCTTTGGTGCTTAATTGAGTTGGTTGGTTGTATACACAAATTTGTGCTCTTGCTTGAACACACTCTCGTATTCCTATTTGATTATAATGGATTAATCTCTTTGGTCTTGACGACTCATGGTTTTTTTCCTCTCTCACACAGAGTGGATTTTCCAAATTTATTTGTGGTTACTTCTTATAAATTTTTACAAGCTAGAGAAATTTATTTCCGTTACATTGTCACCTCATCATTAATGGTGCCTTACTTTTTTTAGTACCTTATTATTTTTTCTCTATCAACTTACTAGTCAAATCCTTAAAATAATTGGAATAAAAAGTAAGAGTAGAAATAAAAATTATAATTATATTATAAAACACATTTCCACGAGAACGTAACTTTCTCATCCTTTATTATGTGAATATAAATGAAATAAAACATACTATTACTACTTTCTTACTATAAACAATGAACATAAATCATTTTTCAATATTCATAACAAACATGAGAATATTACATTCACATTCTTTGAATGAAATTTTCAATTGACAAACAAATAAAATATCAATATTATTTTTCTTCTTTTATTTGAGCATGCATTTCACATAATACTTTGCAACTATCTAAATACTTAAACTATTAATTATAATTTTTAATATAATTTATATATTTAAATATATTTATTATTATGAAATTTAATTATAATATAAATTATATATTAAAAAATATTTATTATAAATTTTAATTATATAAAATAAATATTTATCATCTGCAAAATACTAATTTATCTTAAAATAAAACCACTTCCTTTTGATATAGGTCTACCGATTTTGGATTAGATCAAATTTATTTTTTTTAAATATTAGTGAATTTATTAAAATTAGATTATAAATTTATATGTATCTAAAATTCATTTTTAATAAATTATATTTTAAAAATTAAATTAAAAGAGAATTTTAAATTATATATATTTATGTTTTTATATATAAATTTTATTTTGGATTTTATATATAATTATGTTTATGAAATTTTCATATATAACTTGCATTTTAGCATGTAAACAAGATAAATATTCATTTTAATATAATTAAAATTTATAATTAATAAATATTTTTAAATAAAAATTATATTATAATTAAAATTTATAATAAATAAATATATTTTACATTAAAACTTATTTTGGATTTATAATTGATAATTTAAATTGCAATATAAAGTTTTTAGTTGATAAAAAATTTATATCAAGGGAAGACACGTCCCCTTGCAAAGGCAGAGAAGAGCATCAATCTTTGCAAGAATTTATGGTAGAATTTACAAATTGATTGCATAACAAGAAGAGAAATTTGAAATTAAATCCAACTGGTTGACAATTATGATATAAAATTATTTTTAAATTAAAAGGAATAAAACCTAAGAAAAATGAGTATACAATTAAAGATTAAAAAAAGAATAGTTTGAAAGTGTTAAAAGAGATAATTTTTGGACAATAGTAAAGATGATGTGTGAAATACATCTCTACAGAAGATAAGAGAAGAAATGTTGAGAAAGTTTAATTGAAAAATTTTAATTAAGAAAGTAGACGAATCAACCTCAAAGTTGTATAAGAATAAAAATAAAAATAAAAAAAAAATTAAAAATTAAAAATTTGTTAACACTTTTTTTTAAGACTCAAATTTGACCCGACTCAATTTTTTTTTTCATAAAGAAAATTTTAACACGAACCAAATTGATCAATTTCATAGGTTTACTCGGATTAGTAACCTCCCAACTAACTACTGCCAAGCCTTGACATCATTATATTGTGAAAATAAAATGAGTTAAAATATACACAAGAGTGGGTGAATTGAGTCTTATAATTTTTTTCCAACAAAAACAAATGTTCCCCTTTGAAGATGTTTTCAGAAGATAGTCCGTAACTGTACAAAATAAATTCCTTATGGATCGTATTATGAAATTCCCTTTTTAAGGTTATTGATCGAATATATAATGATTTCAAGAAAAAAAAATTTATAAGTTTTAAAATACTGTGAGTTAAATTATTTCAACCATGAGATAATAATTATGTGAAATTCCGAAAATTTTCCATATATATATATATATATATATATATATATAAAAGTTGAACGGCGAGAGAAAGTGAAATGATGTCACTGAATCAGTTCAGAATGATGGTCTCTTTTTTTTCCTTCTAGTAACTTCCTTTGTACTCATGAATTATGATTTCCAACTACCTCTATAATCGATGTAATTTCTGTACAAAATATTGCTCCAAATAATTCAATCTACCCTAAGGAAAAATATTTATCAACACTGACAGAATTTTTGCGGCGAGGATTATCTTCCCCTGTTCTACCTTGTGCAAAAATAATGCTTCCCACTGAAACAATTATATTTTCACTCTGATACATCAGTTGATTTTCTTTAACTCTGTTATGATCTGCCCTCCAAGAGATGAGGCAGTGTTATCTTGCCACAGTTAGAAGGGTCAAGCTTCCTGAACTGGTCACAAATTTGCAACACATCTTTTTCCTGTATTTTACCCATCTCTTTCAGCTTGAAGATTACATACTCTGACTTACTGAAAACAAGCCAAGCAGATGATGGTAATTTCTAGTATGAACAGAATCTAACAAAACCAACCCTTTAAAATAATAACCAGATAAAATAATTGAATAATTCATTGATGCCTCACACTCTCTGCCCTCTCTGCCCCTACCTGTACACTCCGGGTGGCGCATGAAACATCCAGACACGGTTAATATTATCTTTATTTAGAAAGTGACATTTTCCATAAGAGGTGACAGTTCACCGAAGTAAATAAGAAAATAAAATAAAATAAATTCCCTCCAACTCCAAGCTACGATGCTGAATTAAACAAATTATAATTATGTCCGCACATGACTACCATTTTTTTTTTTTTGATAATATTTTAAAAGCCCATCGAGATTTCACGAATCATAACATATGTGCTCCATAAGCCGCACATGGTGTTAGCTAATTATAATTAAGGGGAATGACCCTTAATTAGAATATCCTATATATGACATCAAGTTATTAGGAGTTATTTTCCTACTTAAATTAGATACTAGAATTGCAACATCTATGTCACTGCCACAAAATTACAGTAACGGGGATTTAAAATGTTGATGGATAAGAAAAGCAGGGGAAAAGATGGGATACCTTATGAAACCAGTGTTGTTGATGTCAGCGGCGAGCAAATCCTGAACGGTAATATCCCTCTGCAAGACTTTCTTAGCCGTTCTCCGATGCCTTCGATCAATTCTGGCCTCTGCCAAATAGAGGAAAGCCCGAGCGACCATCAAAGTAGAAAAGAGTAACCAAATGGCCGCAAATAAGCGACCAGGAAGAGTCTTAAATGCCGTGTCCCCATAGCCAACAGTTGTGACAGACATAACCGACAAGTAAATAGAATCAACCCAACCCAAGCCTTCCACAAAGTACAAGACCAAACTCCCAATCCCAATACAGAGCACCACAACCCCAAGAGCCAAGCCCACCTTCAACCTGATCCTCATCCTGCCCTTGGCCACGTCAACGATGTAATTCCTGGCGGAGAAACCTTCCCTGTGACCCATTTGGAGGCCCGTTAGAATCATGTTCTCTTGCAAATCCAAAATGAAGTTAACAAGGCCGCTGAGGAGTATGTCTATAAAGCCAAACCCCACCAAAACAAAAACACAAGCGAAGACCTTGGTGAATGGGGTTAGCGGGGCTATGTCACCGTAACCTATGGTACACATGGTGACAATACAAAAGTAAAGGGCATCCACCACGGGGTGTGTCTCGATGCCGGAAAAACGGTCCCTGTTGAAAGAATATATGGCGACACCCACGGAGAGATAAATGGCCAGTAGCCAAATGCCTTGTCGGATGATGGAACTAGATTGAGGTTTGGGGACTTGGGGAGTCTTAGGTTTGAGGTCTCGCATGGTAACCATCGCAGGGGCTGTCTTGCAACGGCTCAGTTTTTTCTTCTTGGGGTGAAAGTGAAAGGATTCGGTGGAGGATTGTATCTCCGCGTCACACGCGCGTGGGTCTGCGGCTGCGCGCAGGGAAGTGACGTCGTTTAAGGACTTGGAAGATGCCAAGGGGAAATCGGCGCGTTCGATGGGGTGGGAAGTGGTGAGAAACGGCTCGTCCTCCATCGCAGAAAACAAAAGGAGAAAAGAGAACATAAAGGTGAAGGGATGAGATTGGTGTGGATGTTACGGTGTTTGAGAGTGCCTTAGGTTTCATTATTGCATCATTGCCGTGCCTGATTGCTGAGCCACCAAACGCAGTCCGCAGTTCCAGTGGGCCCCATGCCACGTCTGCTGACTGGGACGCTTGGTGGGATCCCCATCGTTTCAAGCTAGAGACACGACTGCCATGCATTTTTTATTTTTTATTTTTCCTTTTTCGTTTTTCCAAAGCGATCAAAAAATTAATAGCAATCAAACAAACACCCAAACCAACAAGTCATGTATTCATTTTATAGAAGTTATCAACTAAGTGCCTTTTTTTTTTTTGAAGGTTTTTAAGTAGGTTTTAAAATTTTTAAAAATTAAAATTAGTTTTATTTTTTTATTATAAAAATTAATTTTTAATTTTAAAAAATTATCACTCTAAAATTAATTTAAGAATTAGTTTACATATTGAAAATAATGATAATAGTAATAACTAAAATTAACCAAATAAATTTATCCAATGACAAATTTAATGGATTAAGCCTAGGCTTTAAAAAATGTAGCCTAAAAAAATCTAAGCCGATTTTTTTTTCTGGCTTAAGAAGTCTATTGGACTTCAACCAAAAAAATCTTTTGACAAGCCTCAATAAAAAAATGTTGATCAAGTTTCGGAAAAAAAATCTTCGAACTGAATTTAGCCAAATTTGGCTGAAAAATCTCCAGGCAAATCTTGACGGAAAAATCTTCAACCAGGCTTTCTTATGAAAAATCTTCGATCGGGCTTTGGCCAAATTTTTTTTTTACCAAAATTCAACTAAAAAATATTCAAATAGAACTTGATAAAAAAAATCTTCAGTTAGGCCTTGACCGAAAAATCTTCACACGTATAACAACCTACTATCGCTACAAGGGTTAAACACTATAACACACTGAAGTTAATTTAATAAAAATCTTGTACTTAATTTACTTATAAAAATGAAGGTAATTTTTTGCAATATCAAACACAACTTACTCTTATGCATAATGACATATAACACATAAAAAAATATAAACAACATAAAGGTCATCAAAGTTTGAATACATACGTGGGTTATAAACAATTGTGTCACTTGACACTTTTATCAATTTGTCCAACATTCATCAAAAGGGGGTTGGGTTACGACACTTGCACACCTAAGTTGGTCAACAGCAATTAACAACTACTCAAAACGCATAGTTACTACAATGGATGTCTAGAGGAGGAAGCGTCACAAACACTCAAACCATAGACATGACGCGCGTGCACCATCTTTTTGGAAGTCTCGACATCCATTCCCACGTGCACATAGTTCGAGATCATCGTAGTTGTACCACTCAGATGTAAGGATAAGCTACTACAAAATTATCCTTATATCAAAGCAACAAAGTAATAATAAAACAACAATCATCATCATGTATATAGCTAAAACATTACACAATCTAGATATATCAACATCATGGTGAGCCTCAACTCTCAAAGGATACAACCAATAATTCAATCAATATATTCTCATTCATATACACACACATAATTTCAACTACGTTATATGAGAATAATCACCACCTCAATATCATTATCATTTATCATTCAACAATTAATCGTAATCATGCAACGATGATATTAGTCATGTAATGTTGTGTCAACACAACTCCATGGAGACTTTCACCAATTGAACGATCATTTCTGACCTCATTCCTTAACATAACTTTCATTAACGGAGTTCCCCTAAACTCATGCTACTTGTCATTAGGGAAGGTAGGACATGATCTTATGGAAAGTTGTGAGCAAGTGAAACTAGTAGAGATAAACGTACGTGGGTATGACTTTACCATGATCTGAGGTCTATAGAGGCCTTGACCTCTTGTGCAATTTGCTTGTCCATTTTATCACCTAGGTTCCTTGGACCTTCACTTTGCTTCTCACATTGGCTAAGAATCCTATTTTTTGAGTACTAACTCTATCAATCCATCCAACTTACCTAACTACACAACTATTGCTACCAAACTTACGCACAATGTACACATGTCACGTATCATCAACAACAACTTCAACTCATGCAAAAAACATCAACATGTAGTTCCATTGCAATTACTACCTATCATGCTCGACCTTAGAGTGTTAAACATCAATAACACAACAAGGTAAATGTTTAATAACCAACTATACAGAGTAGGGGCAACGAGCACACCCTACTCCAAACATCATGCATCATCCGCTATTATACAGATAAGAGACATTTTCAAGTCTTATGAACTTTATCTTAATTAGTATTTTACTTCAGTCTTTTATACCCTTCCTACCCATAATTCATCTTTTACAACATCTCAATCAAGCCCTTTATACATAGATTAAATCAAATATTCCAATTTTCCAACCTAATAAGTTTTCTCACTGCCAGTGGATTCGCCCAACGAATCCTTCCCCTAGTAGAATAAGTTCTAAGGTATACGCATTCGCTCATCAAAAGCCTAGCCTAGCACAATAGATAGAGTCACAAAGAACTCTTACTATGTTTAGTCACCGAGCAAGTGTGCCACTCACCCAACGAGTCAAACCACAATGGCTAAAACTATAAAACCTCACAATCCTCACTTAGCGAGAACACGTTATCGCTTAGCCAAAGGAGCCATAGAGAGCACCTTCTAAGAACCCTTACTTATTCGCTCAATGAATAGGACTACTCACTCAACCATTGTACCTATCTCGCTTAGCGAAGGTGTCCCTTTGCTTAGGGAGAGGAGTCATAAAGAGCTCCTTGAAATCTCACCTTTTATTAGCTCAGGAAGTGGGAGGTCATGCCCGGCGAATGAAGTCACCATGACTTCACACTCTTAACTGTGTCAAATGTACTCAACCATACTCTAAACTCGCCCAACTAAACACCAGATTCGCCCAGTCAGATATTGGACTCGCCTAGCCAAACTTCAGGCTTGCCTAGCGAATCTTCATCATGTTCATGTGTTTTTGAGCTTTTTCTTAGTGAGAGAGGCCCTCGCCTAGCAAAAACTCATGTTTTCCATAATCTACCCAGAAAATGCAAGGTTGCTCAACGGGAATCTCCTCTTGCCCAATGAACCTTCAACAAAAACCTATAAAATGAGCACTTACCAAGCCAAACAAGGGCTTGCCCAATAAGAGCCCTTAGATAACAACATGCAAATCATCCAAAGATTATCAAAACTCAATCAAATTGTCATATAACTCAATCAACAACTCCATATTAACATATAACCCATATCTAAATATCAAAATAACACCAAAGCCAACATGCAACCCTAGATTCATGATCAATTTAACAATTTTCTCAAAACTCAACAATAGCTACCAAACTCACAACATACCATTATCATACTTTTCTAGGTAATTAAATAATATTATGACATTACAATGACAACATACATCCACAAAAAACACAGAAGGTTAGCTTCCCTTATTTGTCAAAGATTAGGATATAGATACTTTAGGGAAGAAGGTTAAAATCTTGATAAAAAGATGCTCCAAGGCTTGGCTGAAGATGGTGATGAAGATCAAAGGAGGAGAGGGTGAGATTCTGGCTTCTAAAGTCTTAACTTCAACCTTTGGTGACTTATATATAAGGTTGGAGGGTGCATTCCATTATCCAAAGGTTTAAAAGGGTTCTTCTACCTAATGGACTATGGGGTTTTAGGGGTTTGGCTATCCATTAGGTAAAATAAGGCATCCCCAAAATGACGGTTGGGATTTTTGGATTTTCTCCAAAACTCCAATCGTTCGGTGTTCTACCTCGAAAAATATGTCATCATATAAAAAAAAACATGTCGATGGCACCGATTCAACACAACTCAACTAGAAAATGTTTATGGATACTATTTATTATCTTCGGGTAACAACCCAACTTAAATATCCACTTTTGAGAAAGGCTCTCCTTAACAAATGCATTCTTGGTTGTTTTAGCCTTTTCTCAAGATTTTTTTTTCGAGAAATGTATAATACAATATTTGATTAAACTTCATTCAATTGAAAAAAATTTAATTACACTTTTTAATTATTCAATCACTTTAATTAATTCATTCATAAAAACTCAAGCGTTACAAGACGGGCTTTAGTCAAAAAAACTTTGGGTGGGCTTCGACTAAAATATCTTTTGTCGGGCTTCAGCTGAAAAATCGCCAAAAAAAATTCAGCTAGAAAATCTTTGCCCAATATTTGACCAAAAAATCCTCAGATGAAACTCAACCAAAATATCCTCAAATAAAACTTGGCCAAAAAAATCTTTGGACAGGCTTTGACTAAAAATTTTTCATATGAGCCTTGGTGAAAAAAACTTTGGTTGGGGCTTGATTGATAAATCTTTAACCATGCTTTGATTGAAAAATCTTCGGTTGTACTTCAGCCAAAAAAATCTTCAAAAGGGCATTGACCGAAAAGTCTTCAAACAGGACTCAGCCAAAAAATCTTTCGCCAAACTCGAGTAAAATATATTCAGATAGGCTTCAACAAATCTTTGGTCAAGATTCGACTAAAAAAACTTTAGTCGGGCCTTGGGCCGAAAAATCTTCAGCTAAGCTTCAACAAAAAATTCTTTGATTGTTCCATTTTGTCAAAAAATTTTAGCCAGGCCTCGACTGAGCCTCAATGGACAAATTTTTTATCGAGACTTAGCCGAAAATTTTTTTATACATCTTCGTTCAAATTTTTTTTATCTAATAAATTTATATTTTTTACATAATGTAATCCAATAGATTTAAAAAAAATAGTGGATGGATCACTAACCATCCATAAAATTAAATGGATGGATTAGATCTAATCCATTAATATTATTTTGTTTGTAATGGATAGATTGGATGGATTTAGTGATGGATGACAAATAAATGAATTATTTTACAACTCTTATGGCTAAGTGGACTAAGGAATTGTTTTGATAAACATTTCCATAAATACTTATATGAGAAGAAAATAGGAATAACAAATAAAACAAGTTTATCCATAAGTTAAAATTAGTTTATGCATAAGCTAAGTTATAAAAGTTATCCCATATTAGTTTATCTAAAAATTGATTTTTAACTATGCATAAGTTAATTTTGTCTTATGAAAAATCTTATTTCATTTTTTTTTATTTTTAAGTGCTTATGAAAAACTTACCAAAGCAAACCCTAGATATAGACCACACAAAAGATATCCATTTAGTTTAATAAGCTAATCTAATTCATTTTATTTAAATTGATATTGTTGCAAGGTAGAAAAAATGAATTAGACTTAATAGCATAGTCACCTACAATTAAGAGATAGAAAAATAAAAATAAAAAATATGATATATGTTGTGATGTAAAAAGAAAGATAGATTGGTTTTGTACTTTGAATGGAGCTTAACATCAACATATTTTTTTACTCATGAGATATGTGTAGACTATCTACTCTCGAAAGTAAAAATTAATCTTTGTTGGAGATTATGAGCTCACCAAACTATACACATTTCTCTCATAACATGATTTTTTCATTTCTAAGGTCAATATTCAAACTCTTAACATCTTTATTAAATGACGCAAACAATTATCCAATGTTTATTAAGTTGAATTATTATCCAGAAAACACAACTTTCAAATTAAATTATGTCAAATTATTTGACTTTTCAAATTAGGAGATTGACTTATGAGTGAGGAATAAAAACACCTTTTACCTATTTCTCGTATTTATGAACATTTAAAAAAAAGTCAAGATAATAGGTCCATTTTAAAATGGGTAGAAAGAGAAGAGGTAATAAAAAAATTATAAATATAATAAATGATATAATGAAAAAATAAATAAAAAATAAAGTGAGTAGATATTATAATTTTTCATAATATAAATACGTTAGGATTCACATTTCACCTTTTGCAACTTTTTTTATATATATACAAGGTACAACACTTTATATACGTGGATAATTTCTTGCAAAAGTCAAGATAAACAACTCAGTTTCCTATCTCTATAAAGTTGCTATAAGAAGTGTTTGATGGATTACAACATTTCGTTTTCGGTGTGTTAAGGATTACACTTGACAAGGAGACATTTGAGATGGAGTGAGATCATAGTATTATTTATACGCATGACATTGCAAAAGATAATTTGCTAAAGAGGATATTAACATGTACAACTGTCTTTTTCTTTTTGTTGCAACTTCTAATTACATCTTATATTTCGACATTGTTACTCTTAATTTTTATTTTTTTTTAAGTATATCATTGAAACTTTTTCTTTATGTTATGTGTGCTAGGGATTACACTTCATGACAAAATCACGAGAGTTTGGGAATGCCGAATGACATTTGAGACGAGGCTTTTATATTTTTCAATAGTTTATTTAACTTCATTTCGTGTGATTGAATTAAAAATTCGTTTCGTCGTCGTGACGGAATAGGAAAATGATATAAACAGGACAACTTTTTTATCCTAACTTATACTTGCTACGTAATAGATAATTTCATAGAAAATAATATAAATTATACATAAACGGTAAAATTGTCCTAATTAAAGGAGATTTAGGAAATAAAAATGGTAATAATGATCATAGTAATAATAATAATAGTAGAGAATTATGAAAAGAAGAACGATAGCAATAATTATGATTATAATTTTGGAGATGATAATAATCATCAAAATAATATTAATTATGATAATAATAATTATAATAATAATGATAATGAGTATGATAATAATAATGATTACTGAGTGATATTATATTTAACCGTATATAAAGTGGTAGTTATGTAAGTGATAATAATAGTGATAATAATAATAACAATAATAATGTAATTAGAAAGAACGTATAAATAGTAACTAAAATTGTGGGGGTAATGATGGTGATATTAGTGGTTGTAGTAGTGATATCAATCTAACCATGATTGTAATATATATATATATATATATATATATGTGTGTGTGTATGTGAGATAATAATAATAATAGTTGTGACAATAATGATAATAATGACAATATTGACAATAACTATGATAGTAGTGGTAGTAGTGGAACAAATAAATTGTATAAGATAAATTTGAAAGATTTTTTTTTTCCTTTCTTATCCTAACATCTTATTTGTTAGCAACTTAACTCCTCCTAAAAATAACTTTAGAACTAATCAAGAGGATACAATAAGCAAATATCACAACACATACGGAAATTCTAAGATGATATTAAAATCTATCATAATAATAATTGTTAAGTCTATTGGGTCGTTATTAAATTACTCATAGATGTCTAATCATTCAAACTTTATGTTTGAAATGTCTAATCTTCCGCATAAGGAGAAAGTGTTATAGACCTTACGTCGACTAATAGTATGATAAAAATAGAGTGTACATATGAAGATAATTATCATCTTACAAGCAAGTTTTGTGAAATGAAGTTTAATTCAAACACACATTCTAAAAATTTCCTTTGAATTAGTGCAAAGACACAACACATATATTAACTATGCTACAAAATATAACATTGCGCATAAACAATATTTTTATGTCATGGTTTGTTTTATTTTCGTCTTCTATGTGAAACTCATGTTAGGAATAAATTACTTTAAAAACATAATTATATAATTGGTTTATCTTTTTAAATTTAGGAATGTCATTGATTTATCTTTTGAAATTTAAGTGTCATTGATTTATCTTTTGAAATTTAATAATATTATCATTTAATTTATTATTAATAATAATTATTTATTTATTTATTTATTGTTAATATGTAACGATTAGCAATTAGATTATGCTTAAAATGTATTAACAACTATAATTGATTTTAATGAATGAAAGTGTAAAAAATTGGGTAATATGCCAAAGAAAACCAAACAAACAGGACAGAGTTGAAATATGTCTCTATCTAACTATGCCAAATTAGAGACAAAATTATTTTAGTCTTTATTTAGAGATGGAAAATTATTATTTTATAAAATATATTTTAAAATACTGAAATTTAAATATACATTAATATAATATATATAAATGGTATATAATATAATAATTTATTTCTTAAATTTATTTATAAATAAATTATTATGAAATATTTATATATAATTATATATTTATTAAATTATTATTTTTAATTAGGCTTACTTAAATAATTATGGTTTTACAATATTAAAATTTTTTAATAGTACTAAATAGATCTGTGTACTTGTTTTCCAATATATATATATATTCGCAAGAATCAAGTTGGTCTAGTGGTTATTTTGAAAATCTTGGTGTTGAGGTAGAGGTTTGAATCGTATCTTGTAAATTTGTTTCTTTTCTTTTGTTTGTCACCGTCACTCCAGTGCCACGTCAACATATATGTAACTAAATTGCATTAGTCACTGGCAGCTCATCAACCTATGTTATGTTGGCATTAGCTTGTGAATGTCATGTTAGACAAATTTATTAAATATTTTACGATTATCATACATGAGAGAGATAAAAAATATAATTAAAACTTTTATTTTTTGTATATTTTTTTTTTATCTGGAATACAAAGATTGAGGAACTAAAAAACCCAAAAGAGAGGGAGGCCATAAAATGGCCCAATAAGCAATCAAATAAAACCCCTGGAGAAATATAAACACACCCAGCTTCAACCTGCAATTGTGCCTTCTGATTTTTGTCACTTGACCTTCTTTGATTTTGGTTTCTGGGCCAAGTTTCTTCGTCAAATGTATTGTTAAAGAATTTTGTCCTACTGCTCCAGTATAAGAAAATGGAAACAAAATATTCACCGCAAAATATAAAAAAAATGATAACAAAAAATATATTTATAATAAAAAAAAAGTGTTAATTCAACAACTTTTCCACAGCAGAGTGTATAAACAAGTATGAAGATGAGAGATATCAAATAAATATCTTCCTTATAAGAATAGTCCTAAAAAAATAAAGAGAAGCTCGACCGTGATTATGCTTTCGTATAAAAGAAAAAGATAAAAGGAAAGAGAGTAAATAAAAAAAATTAAGAATCGGCCTAAAACCAACCTTTTCTAGGGAAAGATAAAAACAATAGTGGTAGGTAGGAGTTTTTACTTATTACATTTTTACTTATTTTCATACTCTCTTTTTTTTTTAACTCACTTATAAGATTGAAAATTCCCGCATATCCAAAATAATAGTGGTAGCTAGGAATTTTCGATTTCCAATTTTAATCTCAAAGAGAACGATATAAATGTTTTATTACATTATATTTTGTAATTAAAAACCCGATTTTTAATTTGTTTGCTTCATTTGAAGGCACTATTTTTGCTTTGTCGTCAATTGAAAAAAAAAATTCAGGAAAGATGTGTTTGATTAAGTAAAAAGAATGAAGTGTTGAAATTTGAGCTTTGTCTGATGTGATTAATTGCTAGGTACTATTTTAAAATTGGATGTGTCTCCATAGGGTCCAAGCACTGTATATTTTTTTTATAGCTCTACTTTTATTATTGTGTCTCCTTTTATTTCGAGATTAAATTAAGTTACATGATGACTCTAGAGAGAAACTTTAGACTCTATATAACGTAAAAAAAAGATTACCATACGAAAGAAACTTAAGAAGGTTCAATATAACGTCAAAAAGGAGCCTCTAACTACCTCATTCGGTGATACATGCTTTCCATCTTTCTTTAAAAAATAATAAACAAAATGTAAACATTTTAATATATAAATATTAATACTCTTAAATATAAAATAATAAATGATCCCACAATGCTTGGCGGAACAATTTCTTGTGTGTGTACCAAACAAAGTTTAGACTTAAAGCCAAGGAGTTGAAAAGATAAAAAAATGAAAAGAGTGGTTTATAAATAAATCCTATTCATAGAGATTGTGATATTGTGGTAGAAGATGGCAATGCATGTGATAAGAAGCAAAAAAGGACTAGTTAAAGCAGCAGAGGAGACACCCTTGAGCACACTGGAGCTATCAGAGATAGATAGATTGCCTGTTCTAAGATGCAATGCTAGAACCTTACACGTGTTCAAACACGGTCCTGAAGCCGCAAAGGTGATAAGAGAGGCCCTGTCCAAAGCACTGGTTCCATATTATCCTCTTGCAGGACGACTCAAAGAATCCCAACCAGGGTACCTCCAAATTGAATGCTCAGGCGACGGCGTCTGGTTCGTCCACGCAACTGCTGATTGCACCCTTCACTCTCTCAATTTCTTTGACGACGTTCAGTCTATTCCCTACGATGATCTTCTTCCCGATGTTATTCCCGAGAGCCAACAAATCGACCCCCTCGTGCAAATGCAGGTGTGTCACGTTACAAATTTCATGATAGCTCTATGTTGTTATTATTATTATTATTATTTATTTGAGTTTAATTTCCCTCAGGTGACACAATTTGGTTGCGGGGGTTTTGTGATAGGTCTGATATTCTGCCATAGCATATGCGACGGTCTTGGTGCTGCACAGTTTCTAAATGCAATAGGGGAACTAGCCAGGGGTCTGGAGAAACCCAGCATTGAGCCCGTGTGGCACAGGGACTTGTTTCCATCTCCTCCACTAACTGCATTGCCACAATCAATACCACCCCCTACTCTTCAAATTCCAGACTACAAGCTAGAGCATGCTAACATTGACTTGCCCATGGATCAAATTAACCGTGTCAAGACACAATTTCAACAAGCCACTGGCCTCACTTGCTCGGCTTTCGAGGTTGTAGCCGCAGCCTGTTGGGCCGCCCGAACAAGGACCATTCAATTCGGGCCCAAGCCCAACACTCAACTCAACCTCGTCTTCTTTGCAAATTGTCGTCATCTCTTCCACCCTGCTCTGCCCAACGGTTTCTACGGAAATTGTTTCTTCCCCGTCACCATCACGACTTCGTGCGAGTCACTTAGAAATGCAACAACGGTTGAGGTGGTGAAGCTGATACAACAAGCCAAGGCCAAGTTGCCCGTGGAGTTTGGCAAATACTTGAAGGGCGAGCATTTGAAAAACGGAGAGGACCCGTTTGCGCCTCCTCTCACCTACACTACTCTGTTTATTTCTGAGTGGGGGAGGCTGGGATTCAACCACGTGGACTACCGCTGGGGCCCGCCCGTCCACGTGGTTCCCATACAAGGATCCACTATCATACCCGTCGCCATTGTGGGCTCGCTGCCTCTTCCGAACAAAGGGGTTCGTTTGATGACGTGGTGCGTGGAGGAGCCACATCGAATTCCTTTCCTTCATCACATGCACCGACTCATGAATCAGGAACTCATCATCTAAGCACAGGAAGATTCTAGTGCACTTGCCTCGTTTCGTTTGTGAACAAGATCAAGGGTTCCAACAAAAATTAAGAATATGAAATTGCCTTTTATTCGTCATGTCTACCATTTCAAATAAATCGTGAATTCCGTGAAGTTTGTTCGGATTTGGAAATTCTATTTATATGCTTTGCATCTGCTTTCACATTTAGTTTATGTATGTCGTGGGTGACATAATAATCAGTGTGTGGAGATGCGAGGTAACATGCACAATGCACGAATTGGGAACATAGTGATTAGTTTTTGCTATAAATGAGTGATAAGGATTCTGGAACTTATCTTATGTCGTGAAGAACTGACAGTTCTACTCAATGCTGAATATGCAAAGGGTGACACTTTAGTTGGTGACTTATTTATTTTTTTTTTGGACTAATTATTTACGTTCCTCATAAGTTTGTTTTTTCTTTTTTCGGAACTCCGAAGCACTTTTGACTTCATATTCAGCAGTATCCTTAATTGCTTTCTCTTGAAATAAGTCATTAATTCACCATAGTTTGAGTAAACAATTCACACATCTACATGAATACCCCACAGAGTATAGATACCATAATACTTTTCAAAAATTTCACAACGACAGGCTCATTATTGTACTTTGATCATAACAATATTAATTTTGACAAGCCAATAATAGTCATTAATTCCTCTTACGCAAAATTTTTTTTTACATTATTTAAAAAAGTTGATATTAGTGGTTTATAAATATTTTCTAGAGTTGACTGACTATAACTTAATCAAACTCTTGATAAATGAGAACGATATCGTAAACTAATCGACTAATTAAGTATCACCTACTGTAATTTAATAAGACTTCTGATAGTAGGATAGATGAGAACAACGACACTATAAATTAATCGACTAATCAAGTATCACCTACAATGATTGACTGTAATTTAATGAGACTTATGACAGTAGGGAGCGACAATATTATAGATTGGCCGACCAACAGGGTATCATGTAGGTTGACCAATTGACTGTAACTTGGCAAGGCTTCTAACAACATGTAAAAAGTAGGGGGTAATGATTGACAGCACTGTTGATGTTACGTGGCTCAAAGCGTACCACATAAGACACGCGGTATAGAAGCAAAAGTAATGCACAAGTTGTGGAACAAAGATAAAGGAAGAAAAAAAATGCTATAAAGGAGTTTAAGAATTACACTAGAGACATCCAACATTTTTATATACACTCTATAATCTTGTGAAGAAGTATAAACATGAACATTGGTGCCCAACGACTGATAACGTCGCTGGTGCCAAGTGGCTTAGAGCATACCACACAAGTTAGATGACGCGGAAGCAAAAGTAATGCATAGGTTATGGAATAGAGATAAAGGAAGGAAGGAGGCTATAAAAGAGTAGGAGAATTACACTAGAGGCATCTAACATTTTTATGTACACTCTGTAACCCCACCAAGAAGTACAGACGTGAATAAAGAATAAAAATATAATGATCTAAGAATCATAATAAATAATACTTCAATGCATTCACTCAACGAAGTGTGACTTGAAGTTTGAAGGCTTTATTAAATTTTAATGGATAAAATTTATAAATTTTAAAAATTAGGAGACAAAAAGTACAATTATTTTTAAAAAATTTTAAAAATCAATTTGATTGATTATTATAATTTTAATGATTAAAATAATTGATAATTTATAATTTTAAAGACTATTTTATTGTTTTATTTATTTTAATAATTAATTTAACCGTGTATTACAATTTTAAAGACTAAATTAATTAATAATATATAAATTTATTATTTTAAGAATTAATTTAACTTATTATTATAATTTTCCGATTAAATTAATTATTCACTTGGATGGTAATAATAATAGGTCAAACCAAATCAATGTGCTGTATTTTGGGTGGGCAAGGGAGTCTACAATGCGTGTACAACTAGTCCTGGTGGCTTGAAGACAAGAAGTTGACGTTGCAAACAAGATGAAAGCCAAGACAAATCATGCATAAGCAGAAGCTATTGCTTTGTTTGGTTCATCCTCTTGGCTAGCTGGCTTATACCCTGTAGGGAGAAAGCATACAAATAAATCTACACGTAACTCGAACCTAATTCGATAAAATTTGCGACTCACAAAATCAAAGAAAAAGTTGTTTAGGTAGGACAAAACTAGATAGTATGGACATGACACTGGACTCGGCCCGTATTCGGCTCAGGTCTGCTGCAATCAACATTATTTTTGGGCCTTAATATTTGGATGATTTAATGATCAAAATGTTAAATGTTTTTGTTATTTTCTAAATAAAAAAAATCCTTTCCAACCACTGGATAAAAGTTCAAGGTCTTTGGACATGTTTGTTTCGGTTAAATAATAGTTAATCGAAAGAATCATTTATTCTCATAAAAAAAATAATACAACCTATTTTATTTATAACGAGAGATGAATGGCAACGGAGGATTTTGCTAAGTAGAAGAAGCATAAACGTTTTCTCTAGTACCCACTTGTATAAGGTGCAATAAGGAGTAAAATTAATTCTTAAAATTATAGGTGTGAATATTTTAATTTTTGACTTTTTTAAACTTTCATTTAATCTTTTATTTATAAAGAAACATTCACTTTAATCCTTAACATTAATGAAAATGAAATGAAAGAGAATTAAAAGTAAATAAATTTTTTATAAACTCGGTGGCTAAATAATAATTTAGGAAAGTTAAAAATAAAAATGGTTGACATGTATAATCTAATAGAATGTTTTGGAAGTTACTCCCCTCTTGCACGTCCCACTGAAAAATCCAAAACAACTTTATTTGTACCCATGCCAAAATAATCGAAGGCGGAAACTATAGTGGAGGGGAACAGTTTAATTGTATAATGGATAAGAATCATACTTATATATATAAAATTTGAATTTTGGATTTTATTGGTGAATGATTTATAAATATTCTTAGAAGCATTGGTAGAACTTTGTTTTAATCTTGCTTAGTTGTTAACCTAACCCACTTAAACTTTAATTGATATACACCAAAATTATTAGTAAGATTATGCAGAAACTGTTCCTCCAATTAACCTCAACGAGAAGATATGATACATACCAAGTTTGAGAAGCATCTTCCGAGTATCCATCGTATGACGACTGTCTCATGATATGTTTAGGGGATTTAGCTTGACCACCACAAAGAAAAGACGTTACTGAGTTGCACGTTCGTTTCATACGAAAGTTATTTGTTTTATTCGATATGTACTTATATTTTTTATATTTAAATTTGTTAATATTAGTTATTGTCTTTTGCCAAAATTATAATAGTGTAATATTTATTGAGTTGTATTTCATGTCAAGACTAGCCAACAAAAATTTATCTACTTATTATAATGACTAAACTTATATCATATAAAAATGTGAGTTTAAGTGTAGTTACCAATATAAAACATGTAAAAGTCCTCCATGAGATCCTATTCGTCTAACTTCTGTTTTTATTAAAAAAAAAAAAAACACTTCTGTTTTGTAACCAAAATATAGAAATTTTCTTACATAGAAATAAAAAAAAAAACAGAGTATAATTGTTTAATTTTTTGTGTGAATAGATTTAAATGAAAATTAAAATAATATTAAGTCTAGGGATTAAAATTTTAACTTAACCTAACCAACTCAATAAATTTTAATACTATTGTAATTTTGACAAATGATAAAAGTTGATTTATAAATATTTTATTCTCACGTACAGATCAAAATATAAGATTTGTTAGTTATAAGGACTAAAATAATAAATTATGTAAGGAGTAAATTATCAATTTAACTTTAATTATATTTTGTGTGAATTTTATTAAATAAATGATAAAAATAAAATATTTAATAAGACTCATATTTACACAAAACCAAAAAATATATTAAAAAAGTGAGAAAAATATGTTTACGCAATATATATTATAAAATAGTAAGTTTTTTTGAATAAATTGATCATAAAGTAGCTGCAATAATGTAGAATGGAACATACTGTTCCAATATTCCGGGACAAGCCTTTTGTGATATGCACAGTTCATCAAAAAGCTTCTTTTTGGCTCAAAAGTAAGAGAGAGCATTAACGAAGTCATCAAGTGAGTGATGTCGCTTTTCTGTAGCATCGAATTGAAGGAGATTAAAAATAAAAATGCAAGATTACATACATGTTTACATGTGTTTTATAGTCATTTTTATTCAGTCAACTTTATATAATTATCTAAAAAGAAAAGTATTTGAATAAAAATGAAAATAAATACATAGAAGTAATTAACAATAAATATTGTTTACATAATAGACGCTATGTTATCTTGGTTCTTTCTCTATTATTTATCATATAACCTTGGCAATAATTGGAGTAGAACCAGTTGAGTTGGGGAGGTCCAAAAACGAATGTGACCGTCACGTTAAATACAAGTATGAATTTTGCGTCGTCTTTCAGAAAAAATTCTCCCATTATAAATGTATGGTCCCTCCACTCTTCACACATGGAAAGAATGAATGACGTGTTTTTTTTTTTTTTGATGGAGGGCGCACTAATTTCACGTGCTTTAAAATTATTGAATACCTTGTTATTGCACTACACTGCCTAGTCATAAGGCATATTGTAATGTTTGCTGCCATTTTAGTTTTGCTAGTCCAATCACCTATCAAGCCAATTGATTAGTTCAAATTCACACCTTTTAATTTATCTCATACAAACGATACAGTTAGAAACGAATCTTGTTTTAACTTAGATTTTGGGTTACTCCTCAAAGAGAGTTGGATAAAGCCATAAAAGGCTAAAAATAAATATTAAGATTTGTATTTAATTGAATGATTATTGAACAATTTGTTATTTGTTACACGATTAATATTTATATATAAGTCTAAATTAATTATTAGTTTCCACTAAAATGGTTTGTTGGATTATTAGTCCTCAAATATCTTTGGGAGCAAAAAACATATAATAAATCAATAGTCAATAAATAAATAATATAACAGATAATAAATAACTCATTCATTCTGATGTATATAACTCCTTTAAATAGAATAAATTCAAAACAGTAAAATCATAAAATTTAATTAATATTTTTATAAAAAATTATTATTCAAATAATAATTAAATATTTCAAATTTATTAACATAACTTAATTTTAAAAAATATATTAAATTTATTTTTTTTAGTTTTAAAAATATATTTTATTTATTTATTTTTATGTAAGGTTAATTAATCCAATAGCTTAGTGACCTAACACAAGATTAGGTTGGAACTAAAAATTAACAATTTTGACCTATAAATTAAGTCAGATTAAGTCGAATTGTCGATTTTGCCTACTAGTTATAAATTGTTTTCATACATCTAAGTTGAAGAAAAAATAGATATTTTTATTTTAAATTTTTATTTTAGAAAGATAATTTTTTTTCTATTTTTTTCTTCAATAAAAAATACAGCCTCGCTTAGATTCCTCTGATTCTCCCTGGATTTGAGGATAATCTATTCATATTTTTTCCTCTTTTCTGAATATATCATTAATGTTTTATACTACACGACTCTCCTCACAATTTTTTTTCGAAAGGAATTTTTTTTAGTAAAAAAAATATCATAAAAATAATAAAATTTAAATTTAAGATTTGTGTATATTTTCCAAAATTTTCATTCCTAAACTAACTCCAACGTTTCGAAAGCAATTTGTATAAATAGTATTGGTTGAGTAATAAATTAAGAAAAATAGTATTTGTTAGGAATGGCTTTTCGTCAGAATCATACGAATGTATTTCCCGTCAAATTTATAATCAATGTTTATTATTAAAAAATTCTCACCATTCCAAATCAAATTTTTAGCAATTCGTACATCTTACCATTTGTAACAATTAGCAACGCTGATAAATTAAAAGTTAAAAACAGAGATGCTTGATGAAAATCACACAGGAAGTCTCTAATACAATTTTCGTGCAAATAGGATTTTGTTCTATCTATCTATCATTGTCCATTTTATATTTTTTTAATGCAAGTTATATTCGACATTTTTTCCAATACAGAGATATTGACACAAGTGTACGGATTTGCAAATGTAAGAGGAAACTACCAATTTATCTGTCTCCAAACTAATTCGATTGGACTGAAATATATCAGAATTAAAGTGATAAATATTTAATACATCTAATACTACTTAAATTATTTTATTATTCTAGGGACGAGAAAAAAAAAATCAACAACAAATCATAATTAATATTATGTTGATTTAAATAATATTAAATTCAAATTCTTTAAGTAAAGTGTTTAACGTGAATAAAAAAAGATAATTATAAGAAAAAAATATTATAAAAGTGAGTAATAAGATTTTTCAACAGATATTAATTATTTGCAAAATTAGTAAATATTTTGTAAACGTAATTACTAAAATATAATTCAATAACAAAAATTGTGGTGTATTCAAAACTATAACTAGTACACTCATTGAATTTCACCATATATTTTTTAACATCTAACCAAAATTTAATCGAAACATATCGATGGTATAATTATACCATTATTTAATAATGAATGATTATATAACTAGAAATTATTAAATTTTATAATAATTATTATAAAATTTATATTTAAAATAATTTTTAATTAATTAACAGCGCAAAAATCTTTACGTAAATTTTATTAACAACAAATACTCTTCGTATAAAATTGACCCTGGGTAGAAAAGGAGGAAATATTATATTGACACAGAAAGGAATATGAAGTGTTTTTTTTTTTTATTATTTGGTAAAAGAAAACAATTTTAAATGCCACGCCATCTTTCATTTGTTGGTGAAGGAGAAACCATGGTTTGTCAAACTTGAAGCTAAAGCTCAAAGAATTCACAGATTGAGTTTTTTGTTCTTTTTTTGGCAGCACAAATGAATTCATGCTAGAATAACATAGCAGTTAATTTCATTAGGGACACATTAAAATTTTATTTTTAGTCAAGATCACCAACTCAAGTGCTTCTTTTTAAAAACTTTTTAGTGAAATATTTTAACTATTCCCTCACCGTCTAGTTAAGATATTTTGAAACCGAATTGATTTTCTCTAAATTTAAAAGCAAATTTAATGACATTTGAGTTAGAAAAAAATAATACAAAATTCAATAACATTATCAATATTTTTTAAATCGAACTAAAATATATGAAAAGACAAACAAACTGTCCTGAATATTAGCAGCATTGAGCTATCATGGAAAGTAGATGCTTGCACAACAAGCAATCAGAAGAGTAATATCATATTATATAACTTTGTATATATTTTTGTATTAATATAATTTCTGTTGTGCGCTAGCTGCTAATTAGTACGTAGCCACAGTATAATACAGAATCTGCAGGAACAATACCAGAGTTATTTCTTTCAGATTGGGGTACTATTTTCAATGAAAAAAAAAAAACAATTATCTTTCTTATATTTGTCTGTTTCCATTTTGCATTCTCTTTGGTTGAATGAATATTGAATATTGAATATTGAATATTTCTCAACCGCTCTTATTCTTTCTGGCTTCTGGTACACAGGTTTGTTATTGCTCATGTTAACGGTTATGTCCATGTCATGACAGTGCAATGTTGCTGGTATTTAAATTCTATCACCAACAGATAATCTTTTTTCAAGTCTTTGACCTTTCAGGGCATCACTTCCTTCCTTAAGAACTGAGATTATTTTTATGAGTTTGATAATCATCTTATATATAACTTTTAAAATAATTGTCACATAAGTGACGATTTATAATTAAATATTACTGTAAAAAATTATAAATTGTCTATATTTTAATTAAATTATTCTTTTTTTACATTTTTCTTATTTTTATATTTTAAAAATGGTATTAATTATTGAAGTTTGATACGAGATGATAAAGTGACTCAACTATCACTAAATAATAATTAATCTAAGTTTTATCTGGTGGTAAATATCATTGTGATAAACTGTTTCGCTTCCTTCCTTTGTTTTCTTTCTTTCTGTGGTGGTTGGTCAGAAAAATGAAATTCCTTTCTTCTTCATGGATCACTCAATCAAACGCATGTTCTTGTTTCTAAGAAAAATCAGTACCTTGAAAGAGGAATGTAGTAGTTGACTAGAGTTTGATATGAATTTACGAACACAATACGTTTTTTTCTTAAAAAAATAATTGACGTGTTTTGAGTCCTGTGGGATAAGCCCATAGCAATATGTCATGGGATGAGCGTGAAGGAATCATCGACCTTCGGGGCACTTTCGGAAAACACGCATTGCAATTTTTCTATTTGCTTTTTGTTGCTCTACGTTTCTCAGTGTTTATAGTTTCACATATAACAAAAGTTTGGTAATTCTGTTATAAAATATCAACTGGGTCCCGGAGTTTGATTTTCAAGCTTTAAAAGGACTTATACCGCACGAGAATTTGGTCCAGGGAATCTTTCACTGAGTTGTTTAGCTCTGCTTCAATCTCATTGTGATTCTGCACTTTTTTATTACTCGTTTCTGAGTTTGTTTCCTTGGAGGTCTAATAGGACCCTTTTGTATCAACACTTTTGTGTGGAGAGTATAGAAGGCAGATATGATGAGGCATGAGAATGGTTTGCATGATGAAGAGCATAAACATGACAAGAGAACAACACCAGAGAGCAACACAAACGGGGAAAACAGAAAACAAAAAGAAAAGGCTGAAACTGTTCCATATCACAGGCTGTTCTTATTTGCAGATTCCACTGACATCATTTTGATGGTTGTTGGAACCATTGGGGCCATTGGAAATGGTCTTGGGATGCCTCTCATGACATTGTTGTTCGGCCAACTCATTGACAGCTTCGGCAATAACCAACTTGGCACCCAAGTTGTCAAACAAGTTTCCAAGGTAAAATCACGGAACTAAGTAGTCATGTACAACACTTCATACTCTTTAAATGAGCTTAGTATATATATATATATACATTTATGAGGCAAAAGAGTCCTCACATCACATCTAGTATTGCAATTTAAAGACATGCCTGTGAAATATGAACATGTCATGAGTTGGCTACTTGTCAAAATTGCAGGTCTGTCTGAAATATGTGTACTTAGGAATAGGCATTGGTGTGGCTGCTTTCCTCCGTAAGTATATTCTGTGATTAAGATCATTACAATATCTTATATTGTAAGAGTTTTATGACATAAAAAATAGACACTGAGCTGGAAAAACAATTTTCATTTTTCAGAGGTGACTTGCTGGACGATCACGGGGGAAAAACAAGCTGCAAGAATAAGGGGCTTGTATTTGAAAACTATACTAAGACAGGATATTACTTTCTTTGACAAGGAAACTAACACTGGAGAGGTGATAGGAAGGATGTCAGGTGACACTGTTCTCATACAAGATGCCATGGGTGAGAAGGTACTACTACTAATACTACTACTATATGTTGCATTGCAATAATTGCACTTAAGACTTTTGAATGCCAAGTAGGAGCAGAAGTCACTTCAAATTTTGTTGTTATTGCTGTTTTTCTACAGTGTTCATTTACTTTATGCTTTCTTGCTTAAATAGGTTGGGAGATTTCTGCAGCTAATAGCAACATTCTTTGGGGGCTTTGCGATAGCATTCATCAAAGGGTGGCTTCTAACTGTTGTCATGTTATCTGCTGTTCCACTTGTTGCTGCTGCTGGCGCTGCCATGGGCTTTATCATAGGAAGGATGGCAACACGAGGTCAAAGCGCGCATGCAAAAGCTTCACATGTAGTTGAAGAGACGATAGGTTCAATAAGAACTGTATGTTGTTAAGTCTCAAATTTTTCTATGAAATTCTGTAACTTGTCAGTTCTCAGTATGTCTGTCATGATGCTTTCTCTGACCAGTGCTATGATATTCATTATTTTCTTTTCCTGTGTATATTTCCAGGTTGCATCCTTTACTGGGGAAAAGCAAGCAGTGTCTAGTTACGAGAAATTTCTTGTGGATGCTTACAAATCAGGAGTTCATGAAGGTTTCGTAGGTGGCATGGGTATTGGCATAGTTATGTTAGTTATTTTCTGTGGTTATGCTTTGGCTGTATGGTTTGGCGCAAAGATGATAATGGAAAAAGGATATGGTGGGGGTGAGGTGGTCAATGTGTTTGTTGCTGTGTTAAATGCTTCTATGTAAGTAGATTTAATTTTATATATATGATCTGCTAATGAAGTATATTAAAACAGATGAATAAATTTTCATACGGGTGTATATATATGTCTTAGGTCTCTTGGCCAGGCATCTCCTTCCATGAGTGCTTTCGCTGCAGGTCAAGCAGCAGCTTATAAAATGTTTCAGACAATTGAGAGAATACCAGAGATAGATGCCTATGATCCAAATGGAAAAAAACTAGAGGATATTCATGGTGAAATTCATTTAAGGGATGTTTATTTCAGTTATCCATCAAGACCTGAGGAGATGATATTCAATGGATTCTCTCTTCATATACCTAGTGGCACCACTGCAGCTTTAGTAGGACAAAGTGGAAGTGGAAAGTCTACAGTTATCAGTTTGATAGAAAGATTTTATGATCCACAGGCAGGTGAAGTTCTTATTGATGGCACTAATGTGAAAGAATTTCAGCTTAGATGGATCAGAGGAAAAATTGGCCTTGTCAGCCAGGAGCCAGTGTTGTTTGCATCAAGTATTAAGGATAATATTGCATATGGAAAAGAGGGAGCAACAGTTGAAGAGATAAGAGCTGCAGCTGAACTTGCAAATGCTGCTAAATTCATTGACAAACTGCCACAGGTTCTAGTTTCTAGCCATTTTCTACTATTTCAAAGTTATTTTTTATCTGTGATCTTGCAACTTGATAAGTAACATGGATCTTTCATCTTCTGCATTCAGGGATTGGACACAATGGTTGGGGAGCATGGAACTCAACTATCCGGTGGACAGAAGCAGCGCATTGCCATTGCAAGAGCAATACTGAAAGATCCAAGAATTCTACTTCTAGATGAAGCAACAAGTGCACTTGACGCAGAGTCAGAAAGAATAGTACAAGAAGCTCTAGACAGGATCATGGCCAACAGAACTACTGTGGTTGTCGCACATCGCCTGAGCACAGTGAGAAATGCTGATATGATCGCTGTAATTCACAGAGGGAAAATGGTTGAGAAAGGTACGAAACAAGTGTAGCCAACACTTGGCTTCTTTAATTGAGATGTCAAACGTTGATCATGATATGTGCATTTTTTTCACTTTCACGCACTAAAATCAGTGATCCCAACTTTCTGTCTTTCTGAAAATCTCTTTATTTTTTTAAAATATTATTATTAGTATTATCACCATATAAATTGAAACAATTTAGTAACTACTTGAGGGATGATTAACTCTAATTATAGAAGAAAAATAAGGCATCGTTTGGTGGCAAGAAGTATTGCCTTTCCAGAGCAACACCGACCCTAGAACATAACCAGGCTGCAGATAGAGTCTGGAATTCAAATCATCACACTTTTTTGTTGCTATATGTCTCACTATAACTTGTGTTTATTAATCAGGAACACACGTAGAATTAACCAAGGATCCTGAGGGAGCTTACTCTCAACTTATACGTTTACAAGAAGGAAAAAAGGAATCAGAAGAAGAAACAGACAATCAAAAGAAGAGGAAACTTTCATCTGAATCCTTTACAAGGATGAGTCAAAGACTGTCACTTAGAAGATCAGGATCATCTGTGGGGAGCAGTAGCCGCCACTCTTTTTCAGTTTCATTTGGTTTACCTATAGGAGTTAAAATCCCTGATCCTGAACTTGAAAACTCACACCCTAAAGAAAAACCACCAGAAGTTCCACTTGGGCGCCTTGCTTCCCTCAACAAGCCAGAGATTCCAGTGCTTCTGATTGGATGTGTAGCTGCCATAGCAAATGGTGCCATATTTCCAATATTTGGTGTGTTGCTCTCTAGTGTTATCGAAACATTTTTTAAACCATTCCCTGAGATGAAAAAGGATTCAAAGTTTTGGGCAGTCATGTTTGTGATCCTTGGACTTGGATCTTTACTAGCAATTCCAGCCCGAAGTTACTTTTTCTCTATAGCTGGCAGTAAGTTAATCCGACGAATCAGGCTCATTTGTTTTGAGAAGGTGATCAACATGGAGGTTGGTTGGTTTGATGAGCCTGAGCACTCTAGTGGTGCAATTGGTGCAAGGCTCTCAGCAGATGCTGCATCTGTGCGTGCCCTTGTTGGTGATGCTCTAGGACTATTGGTTCAAAATATAGCAACAGCACTGACAGGTTTGATCATTGCTTTCGTTGCCAGCTGGCAGTTGGCGTTTATACTTCTTATCTTAGTTCCCCTCATCGGAATGAATGGTTATATTCAAATGAAATTCATGAAGGGATCCAATGCAGATGCAAAGGTCAGCTACTTCTCCTTAGTTATACAATGCTACTTTAAGTAACTGCATTATTTACATTTTGCAACAGAGTATAAGTATTGTAATATACATTGATGCAGATGATGTATGAGGAAGCGAGCCAAGTTGCAAATGATGCAGTTGGAAGCATAAGAACAGTAGCTTCTTTCTGTGCTGAGGAGAAAGTTATGGAACTATACAAGAAGAAATGTGAAGGTCCCATGAAAGCAGGGATAAGACAAGGCTTGGTAAGTGGGACAGGATTTGGTGTTTCGTTTCTCTTGCTCTTCAGTGTCTATGCAACCAATTTCTATGCTGGAGCCAGATTTGTGGAGGCTGGCAAGGCATCATTCTCAGATGTTTTTCGGGTACTAATAACTCTTTGATACTTGTCCAACATTAGTTCTCAACTTGTGGGGAAAGTTAGCATGCATTACATTTTTCTTCTCAAAATGTTTTGCAGGTTTTTTTCGCTTTAACTATGGCATCTATTGGAATTTCCCAATCAAGTTCCCTTACCCCTGACTCCAACAAAGCCAAGATAGCCACTGCTTCCATATTTAGAATAATTGATAGGAAATCAAAGATAGATCCAAGTGATGAGTCTGGTAACACACTGGATAGTGTAAAGGGAGAAATAGAGCTTCGTCATGTAAGCTTTAAGTATCCAACTAGGCCAGATATACAAATTTTCCGAGACCTTAGCTTGACCATCCATTCTGGCAAGGTAATTTTATTTGTTTCTTGTTATTTTCAACTCCATTTGGCTTCACCAAGCATCTGAAAAGAAAATGCATGTTGTAACTAATGGTTTCAATCATATTTGATGTTCCAGACTGTGGCCCTTGTTGGTGAAAGTGGGAGTGGGAAATCCACAGTGATTGCCTTGTTACAGAGATTTTATGATCCTGATTCTGGTCAAATTACACTTGATGGCATAGAAATTCAGAATTTGCAGCTCAAGTGGTTAAGGCAGCGGATGGGACTGGTAAGCCAAGAGCCAGTCTTGTTCAATGACACCATCCGTGCCAATATTTCATATGGAAAGAAAGGCAATGCAACTGAAGCAGAAATCATAACCGCAGCAGAACAAGCCAATGCTCATGGGTTTATTAGTGGCTTACAACAAGTAAAATCTAAAACCACTGCCATGCATGTTTTTTCAGCCTCGTTATGTCCTTGCAACAGTTTCACTTAAAGTGAAGTCTTTTTTAGTGGAGTCTTCACATAGGCAAATGTGATTAACATGTTGTTTTGTCTTTTTCATATTATAGGGTTATGATACAGTAGTGGGAGAAAGGGGAACCCAACTATCTGGTGGGCAGAAGCAACGTGTGGCCATTGCACGTGCTATAATTAAAAGTCCAAAGATATTGCTACTAGATGAGGCCACAAGTGCACTAGATGCTGAGTCAGAGAGAGTTGTTCAAGATGCATTAGACAAAGTGATGGTGAGCAGGACCACCGTGATTGTGGCTCATCGTCTATCTACAATAAAAAATGCAGATGTGATTGCAGTGGTCAAAAATGGAGTTATAGTGGAGAAAGGAAGGCATGAGACACTCGTTAACATCAAGGATGGATTTTATGCTTCCTTGGTCCAACTTCATACAAGTGCCACAACAGCATGATAGTATCATAGTCTATTATCAATAAAAATGGAGTATCATAATTCTTTCTTTTATTTTTCTGGAAAAAGTTTTCCCTCTTTCCGTTTTAGTTTTGTGAAGTTCAATAAAAGGGCAATACTTCACCCTTGCTTCCCTTTTCATAGAAAAAAATTCATTCCTTTTCTTTCTTAGCTGTGTAAATGAGCAAGAATGATAGATGGCCAAGGAGTGAAAAACGACGAAATTGTACATAAACATAACAGCTTGTTGGAGATGTAGTAACTTTTACTAGTGAGAACGTAATGCATGACAAAAATTGTATTATCAATGTGATAACTGGCCTAACAAATGTAGCCCGTTGCTAGTGGCTATGTAGTCTCACCTCAATACTTGCCACTCGCAGAACATGTTCATTCAAACTTCAAAGAATTGAAACTTTTGACCAGAAAAACAAAACAAAGCAAAAGATAATAGAAACTGAAAAATAACAAGATTAGCCTAATGACAAGTAACTGGCTATTAAAAGCTTTCTTCGTTTTAGATTCTGAAGCTTCCAGAATCAAGTTTGGACTGTATGAATCAAATCTAGGTAGCATGAGTATGTTTCACAGGTTAAATAAGTTAACTTTACAAATTTGTTTATTTGGGGGTAAGTTTTGATATTTCTTCTTACATTTGCAGGTTTTTTAATTCCTGAGAATGTAAGGATAGGTAGGGATAAGGGAAAAAAATTATATTTATACTATAAATTTGTACAATTTTTATAAAACAAAAAGAAATGGAGAGATAGAAAGAAAAATATATAATAAGATAACTAATTCAATGAAAAGATATAAAAAGAATAGTCATATAAAAATATTATATGAATAATATAACTTTTAAGTAAGAAACCACTGCTACTCACTCTATTCCCTCATATATTTTCTTGGCAAGCATGGAGACATAAGCACATAGAAGATGAATTATAGGTTTTAATATCATTTTAGATTTTATCTTAAAAGTTAAAACCAATTAGTACTAAGTGAACTCATCTGATAAATATATAGGTTTTAACACACAAATTAAGGTAGGGTACATGAAATTTCCCACTATATACAATATATTGTCACTAGAGAAGTGGGTCACACATTGTTTATCCATGATTGTTCTTTAGATTTTTTTTGTCTTGTACGAACCAAGAAAATAATATTCTCGTAATCATTAGAATATTATATTTCTTTAATATTTTGTTTCAAAATCATTAATAATAATAATTTATTCCTGATCAATATTCTTTAAAAAATTATTTTCTATAAAAACAAAGCTCTATTATTTAATCTACCTATGACATAGTAGATCACAAATAAAATTTTAACTATTTCAATTTAAAAAAAAATATTTTTACCAATACAATCGTAATTGAAATAATTAATATTATTCTATAAGTTGTACATCAATTAAATATTTTCAAAGAATTCAGTAGATACCTTTATTATTAGTCTATAAATCAGTTTTCACTATTATAAAAAGGTAAAGCCTTGTCTCGATAACAACAGTGATAAAAATATTAGAAAAATTAATGAAAGAAGGCACCTATGACAATAGGGTGGCATCATAAATATGTTTGTACATTCAAGTGATTTGACATAGTGAGTGAATAGAGATTAGAGAAAAAAAAGATAAAAATATTAGATGAAAAAATAAAAATTTGAAATATTTACTTACGTTAATGATGAAAGAGAGTTACAATGAGAGAAATGAAAAAAAATAATATATTAGTATGTTGTTTACATTTAATATCATGCATAAATAATAATTACACTATTATGAGTTTATTTTTTTAAAATTGTGGTAATTTTTTAAAAAAATAAAAATATTATCCATTAATTAACTAATTACTGATTTTTTTTATATAATTTTTTTACATATAAATAAAAAATTGATACTCCTCTAAAAATAAAGTGGTCCACAATCGCATATCTCCACTATGCTCAAGGCCATTGGCAACCTTACTGGGCTTTCCTAGGATGGTTGATTTCAAATTTTGGGCCGGCAACAGACAACCTTGAGGATTAGGGTATCTAATAGATGTGTCATATTGCAAGAAAAAGGAAAATGTAAAAAGTAATATAGATATTACATTTTCATTATAAAAAATAGCACCGAGTAAGCAAGTGTGAAACTTTCCTTTAATGAATGGAAAGCAATGCTCGGCCCACCATTCCTATAATCTTTGAATTTCCACGTTCCAATTCTAAACAAGTCTGCTCTCACAAATATCATCAAAAGCGACAGTCCAATAGACCAGCAATAGCCTACTAAAAATGCTTTCTTGTATTTTTATACAACTTGTATATTCTCGCTCATTAGGTTCTACATTGATAAAGCATAATGTTGTTTTCGTTTTGTCATTTGCCTTCAACTATAATTTTGCATATCTACTGTACTTAAATATTATCGTTTCAACAAGTGTTTGGATCTATAATTTAATTTTGGAAGCTATGCTACGCGTCCTTGCTTTCTACAATCACATAGTAAAATGCGATACTTACACATATATCCCTTAACCCTTTTGAAATTTAGTTTCTTTCCATATATTTACTATACTGTAGATTAATGCCTTTTACATGGGGAGATATGAAAGCACTTTCTTTTTTTAGTTCATAAGTTTAGAAACGTGATATTTCTCCCTCTTTCTTTCTTTGTTGCTAAAACAAAATGGCTATTAATGATGCAACAGTAAATAAATTAAAATTGGAAAGTGCATTTCCTTTTTTATTTTGAAGATCGTTGTTATTGATTGAAGTTGTACTATTTAATTTACCATTTTTTTTCTCCCACAAATTTCTCTAAATCCTTCAATCTATTAGATCAATGATTAATTTGGTTCCATAAATTTGCAATTATCTTTAGCTTGAAGAAATTTTATCAAACTTTTTTTTCCACAAATTTCTCTCAATCCCTCGATCTATTGGACTAATGATTAATTTTATTTTGTAAATTTGTAATTATCATTAACTTGAAAAAAAAATTACACATTCTGATAATCAAATATAAATATTCTTATTAAATAGATCATCTTTAATAGTTTGAATATAATAATACTTTTAATATAATAATACTTTTATATGTCTTTATTGGTTTGAATGTAATAATACTCGTTTATGTCATTATGTCAACCCATTAAATTAGATTAGCAATATTTAACTATAGACAACATTGCAATAACGTCACAAGCAATATCTCAAGCTTTTTTCTAAGCTTAGCTCATTATGAATCAGGATAAATCATTCATCCATTATTTCTTCTCTTTTCTCATCCCCAAACTCGTTAGGTCCGTTTGATTGGCTAATAACAAATACAATACTGAATTGACAAATATAATTATTTCACATGTGATTTAAAAAAAAAATAGACAACACATCAAGTAAGATGGATAAAACAAATTTGTTACTCCGTAAATTATGGGACAATTTTTTGTCCCAAGTACAATATTCTCAAAAGGACAATAATATTCATTTTTAATAACTAGAGCATTTGTCCTAGATTATTCTCCTAGTGTTGTTCCTTAGTGTGTATCAAAGGTACCCTTAGTTTTACAATTGTTTGGAGATTCATTCTATTAGACCATTTAATTTTCTTGGAAAATTGCACGCGTTTTAAGCTTTTATGAATGTAAAAGTCTATATCTTATTTCAAAGGAAACAATTTCTATATCCTAATCAATGTTCAATTTTTCATGCCCCGGAAAATGGAATGCAACAGTTAAGTAATTCTGAGGTGATCGTGATACCTTTTAGACTTTTGGTGCCAATCTAGACGTGGTGGTTTCCGCCGTAAAGGGCTTTTCATAGATGAAGGTGCATGAGGGCTATAAAATGGAAAATAAAGGCCACATGCAAAAGGTAATGGAAATCATGAAACTTCTCAAAATAAATATATCAAATTACAAGTCATCATCACTTTCGTCACTGTATGAAACAAGGCCGGTTAGGGCAACTTCACGGGACTTATCAGCTTCACCATTCAATGACTGTACTAAAGTGTTACTCTTATCATTCACAGGAGTGTTTCCTGTTTTTGAAATTTCCGCAGCATTTCCTTCATCCACCTTGGCTTTTTTAGCTTGGGGCTTGACTTTTATAATCATGCCTAATGGGTGAGAGGCTGGATTCTTCTTACCAGCAGGCTTTTGTTCCTGCTAAAGAAAACAGGGTGCTGAAAAGCATAAAAATAGCAACAACTGCAACCCGTGATTTCTTATTGAAAACTGCATGCGTTGTTGCACTAACTAATAAATTAAGCACCCCTCCAGAGATTGGCAATTGAAGGATTACAAATAATGGCTTCTAAACATTTTAGAAGAGCAAAAACAGTAAAAGTAACAAAAACATGTTATTGTAGGAATCAGGAAGTCAGTTGCAACATTATTGTGAGGGAATGAAAAAATTATTAAATCAAACCCTCACAAAAAATGGTAGCATCACATAAAAGTCGCCAACCAACCTGGACAACAGGTAAAGAGGTTTTTTCCTTAACTTCATGCACGATGTTGGACTGTGCTGCCACCGCTGCCTAAAATCAACATACAAGCGCAATATAGTTAGAAAAATCATTGACCAAATAATGGACACGTGATGATAATACACTTCAGCAATGGCAAATCCAAAATACTCCAAGAGAAAATCAAATAAAAAGTACAAGGAACTTGCACATTTTTATTTAAACAAAGGCAGTTTTATCATACAGTAATTATTATGACTTAACTTGAAATCTTTGGATTTGTTGGGCATCCTCATCTGCCACTTGTCGGTCATATTCCCTTCTAGACTGAAAGGTGAATAAAAATTATTAGAAAGAAGAACAAGCAATTGAATAAACTCTGCATCAACAATTTGTTCAAGCATTTCTTTTGTTCTCTATAATGTTAAATGTCATCAAATTGTTTCCAAATAATCTAAAATAGCTGTCTTGTCTGCAGTCTGTACGACCATTGATGCAACGGACGAATGATATCTAATCAGATCAAATTCTATGGTTGACACTTCCAGGATCCATCCATGAAAATTCAATGAAACAAGATGCTATAAAGAGAGAACCAGAACTTACTGCTTCATAATTATCAAGAAACTCGGTCTCATCTTCATCTAAAGCTTTAGGTGGTCCTGCGATAATTATAGACAGGTAAAAATTCAATCCGGAAGTAACAACAAAATCCTGAACATAAGTCAAACAAGTAGCATAAACTACTCCTGTCTCAAAAAAAGGGGCCAACACCAAGTAAACATGAAAGAATTAACAGAGTCAACCTTAAAAGCTGCCTTCGCAGTTGACATTGCCACACACTATCACATTCAATTACTTTAAAAAAAAACTAAAATGAAAGAAGTTTCGTGGTAGTTCTAAGTCCTAAAGTGAAGGCAAAATATCATGGTTTTTGCTAAATGCCGGTTGAATACTCACTGTGCTTGAACCTTTCATTGAATTCCGCATCTTTTTTGTCCTTATTCTCCTTTAGAATCTGCACTCGAAAGCTTTATCAATAAGTAATTTCCTCATTATCAATTCTATAATGTTCTCAGAAAAACCTGAATTTATTAATACAAATTTTGCGTTGCAAGAAATGAGAAAGCAAACCTCGTAGAGAGGTCTATCCCTATGGGCAGTGCCGTCCTCAACACGTTCACCTCTTGTTCTTTTTGCTTCTACCAACTGTTCCAACAATAAATTGAACAATTATGCAAAAAATCATGAACCGCTAACGAAACCCTAATTTATTGTGCACAATACGCGGATTCGAGAATGAAATGCGAGTTTGAGAATAAGAGAGTTTGTTTACTTGGTCTTCGGAGACGAAGTTCATAATCCTGATAGGACGATCCGGATTTTCGTCCATGGCTACAAGTTTTGCGAAGTGCAACTGAAACTGCAACCGAAACTTCAGTTCCGAAGAGACAAGGAAAAGATACAGTAGCAGAACAATAATGGTATTAATAAAAATAAAAATAAAAATAAAAAGTAGAAGGTGAAGCCTTTGGGCCGTTCTGTTTCTTGAGGCTACGGTGCCCGTGTCCACCTTAAAATATGGGTCTACGTTTCGATCAATCCAACTAACAAAAAAATAAAACATAAAAAGGTATTGAAGATTTGAGTTTAATTTCTATATACTTTACAAAAGATATTTATATTGTTAACATAAAAAATATATATTTTTATATTATAAAATAATCAAAAATATGTAAATCAAAACTAATTAAAAAATTTTTAGGTATAACTTTTAGATTAATAATCAGTATACTTACTGTAAACAATAATATACAATTAAATGATAATATAAGAAATTTTTATACTATTAGATACCGGTCTAAAGTTTAATAATTTAATCATAATTCAATTATGGTGGAGTTGGTGTCAGTAAAATAATAATAATAATAATAATAATAATAATAATAATAATAATAATAATAATAATAATAATAATAATAATAATAATAATAATAATAATAATAATAATAATAATAATAATAATAATAAATGATTAAAATAATATTAAAAATATAATACCATTATTTTATAATACAACAAATAAAAATAAAACATCATTTTATAAATTCTTAATATTCAAAGTGCATATATATGCTGAGAACAAGTTATGCTTAAGTTTCAATAATATAAAAAATGTCTATTGAGCGTAACAAGTTTAAATCTAAAATAAAAAAAATAAAATAATACATATATTATATTGTTTTTATATTTAAAAAAATAAATAAAATGACACCACAATAAATACGTGTATAGACCCACCGTGAGCCAAAATTTATTTTATTGTTTTTTTACTTTTTTCTATTTGATTAATTTCTCTCAATACTAGTTGAATGGTTTTAAATTAGACACTAATTAGTTCACCGATTTTTCAATTGGACCAGGAAGACAATAAAAGAAAATAGAGAGAAAGAAAAGAGCGATAAATATGATTAATAAGAAAAGGAAGATAAAGATGTAAAATATGTATAAAATTAAGATATAAAATATTTAAATTGGTATTGAAATATTTATTAATTATTATGGTTTATTTTCATTTGAGATAAAATATGAATTTTCATATTTAAAAATATTTTCATATTAATGTTTTTTTAAAAAAATTATTACTTAAAAATATTATTATCTATACAAATTATTTTTTATAATTATATTGAATTTATTGATGACTAATATTTAACGAGAAATTTGTTTTATCATTTTTAGTGAGGTATCCGTTTTTAATAATGTTTTTTTTTATTTACAAAACTCAAGTTGAAAACTTGAATATTATAAAAGTTTATATTATGAAAAACTACATTTGTTTACAAGTTGAAAAACATACCATAAATCTCATCAATACAGCAATTACCAAGAGGATAAATCTAATAATTGAACTCAAGTCATAATTAATATAAGTGAAAAAATACAATTAGATACACCAATTCTTATTAACATTATTTTTTTATTTTTATAACAAAAAAAGTCTCTATGCAAATTTATTCTTCAAACAATTTCACCATATATTTTCTCTTAATCAAGTCTCTTTAACCTTTACACAAATCACTGAAAAAATTCAAATAAATCCAAGGCTATAGTGACAAATGATATATGAAATATTTACTTAATTATATAAATTTACAACACTCCATTTATATAAAAAGATATTTCATAGAAAGTTAGAAAAAAATCCATTACAGTCAATTGAAATTTTCTTAGCCATCCTTCATAATTTGTATGTTAGTACATTTAATACCTTTCAACAAATAATAAAATCTGATAAAACATATTATTTATCTTTTTTGTGTACTAACATCATAGAGTAAGTGGTCATATATATTTTTTCCAAGCAAAACGCTTGATGGCTGCTGTTCACGTTGTCTTATCTACTTTCTACTTTTCATAATTTTTATGTAAAAATCGATAGTATTTTGCTTTTGTCTTTTCTACTAAAGGACAAAATATTTAAATGTTGAGGAACTTATCCTCCTTTGGGATGAAATTTAAACACTAAAACAAATGAATTTTTTATGGACGGCTCTTGTGCTCGAGCTAAATATAAATCTACTTAAGATGAATAATGTAATATGAATAATTTGTTCTTAATTAATACAAATTCTTACATTTTGTTTCTCATAGAGCTAAAATATAAAAGTTTTAGATAATCTCTAATCTAACACGTGATAAAAAAAGAAGACAAGAAAAGTAGATGAAAGCGAAGTGAGTATAGGTGAAAATGTTAAATATTTTTATTTATCTTGATATTTATATCTTAATTTAATTGTGATATAAAATTTAATAGGGTTGGGCACGTGTTTCCGTGGTTCATAGTGGTGAAGTAGTAACGTAGTTAAGGTGTGCGTGCGGACCTTGCAGGTCACGTGAGCAAGTCCTTGTGGAGGAGCTGTCGTAGGTAGAGCGAGTAGCAAAGTGCCAACAAGGAAAGCAAAAAAACACGAAGAGAGGAAAGGAACACGTAAGATGAAAAAAAACCGAGGTTTCACTGCGTGGCGCGCCGTTGTTTTTTTTGGCGTGTAAAAAAACTCAAACCCACCCTCCCCTCCCCTCTCTAAATCCAAATCCAATTAGAAAGGGGACATGACATAATAACAGGGCAACAGCATTTTCCCTAATCCCACTCGCGGGACTCGGAATTAACAACAAGAGTTCCCAAAAGTCAACAATTTCGATACTCGCCCCTTTCATCATTGTTTCTTCTTCCATTTCCCCAACCATTCTCGTCTCTCTCTCAGGTACGCAAATCCACCATCTCTTTTATTCGACCAAATCTTGATCTCATTTCAAACCCTAGCTCGTTTCTTGAATCTGGGATCTTCTTCTGCAGAGGGGATCTACGAGCAGATGATGATGGACGGTGACTGGCTATTGTGATATGATACCCTTTGATTGAGTATCTGAACAGGTTAGGTAGAATTTAGTTGGGGAATCATTATTGTCCCCGCAGTGGAATAAGAATCTTGATTAGGGTCTCTTTCTTTTCTTGCTAGTCTTGATTTTTGTCACTTCAATTCTGGCTTTTTCTACAGTACATTTTCTGAAGTCTGCTTCTTGATATTGGGTTTGTGAGAGTTTTCTTGTTAGTGGCTTCCTTGATTTTCAATGGCTAACCCAACACAACCTAATGTTGGGTTCACCCCTGAGAGAGAGAGTCCAAACCCTGACAAGAGTCCAATTGCGCCCCCACCAAATTTTGTAGTGTCATCACCTGGTTCTGCTCCCCCCAAATTACATTTACAGCATGATCAAGCTTCTTCCCGTTCCGGTAAAACCCCAAACGTTTTATCACCGGTCAATGGGGTTACCACTGGCAGTCCCGTTCCTCACTTGAGCACCCCTCCTGGTCCCCCGGTTTTTACATCACCGGTCCGTCCAGCTGCCGTTCCGTTCCGCACGTCGCCTGCATCGCCTCAGCCACTTGCATTTTCTTCGAGCTCTTCGTTACCAACGTCATCGTCGCCGCTGCAATTTTCAAATGGATCGTTTGTGTTGCAGCACCAAGTTTCTGATAGTATAGAGGACCACATTCCCGTTGGGGAGTCTTCCTTTGTTCTTTTTTCAGCTCATAAGGTATATATATATATATATTCTGGTTTGTTTTAATTCATAATCAAGGCATGAGATTTTTTGCTGAATTACTATTCTTTATGCTCAATATTATTAATATGTAAACTTTTTCCCTTCCATTTGCTAAGTAGGTATTGAAACAGAAGAAACAAGCTAATGTACCAAGTTTGGGTTTTGGGGCATTGGTCTCTCCTGGGAGGGAGGTTTTAATGGGCCCTCAGGTAATACAGCGTGATCCTCATCGCTGCCAAAGCTGTGGTGCTTATGCAAATATATATTGCAACATATTGCTTGGATCAGGCCAGTGGCAATGTGTTATATGTCGGAAACTGAATGGAAGTGATGGCGAGTATATTGCGCATAGCAAAGAAGATCTTCGCAGATTTCCGGAATTATCTTCACCCATGTTTGACTATGTTCAAACTGGGAACAAGAGACCTGGTTTTGTTCCAGTTTCAGATTCCAGAATATCTGCCCCAATTGTTCTTGTTATAGATGAATGTTTAGATGAACCTCACCTACACCATCTACAGAGCTCTTTGCATGCTTTCGTTGATTCTCTCCCGCCAACAACGAGATTAGGAATTGTACTATATGGTCGTACTGTATCAGTGTATGATCTTTCAGAAGAGGCAATGGCATCTGCTGACGTGCTTCCTGGGGACAAATCACCAAGTCAAGAATCTTTGAAAGCATTGATTTATGGTACTGGTATATACTTGTCACCAATGCATGCTTCGCTGGCTGTCGCACATTCCATATTTTCATCATTGAGGGCATACAAGTTGAATGTACCGGAAGCTTCCCGAGATCGGTGCCTAGGGACTGCTGTTGAGGTTGCTCTTGCTATTATTCAGGGCCCATCTGCTGATCTGTCCCGGGGGGTGGTCAAAAGGTCAGGGGGAAATAGTAGAATTATTGTCTGTGCTGGAGGACCAAACACTTATGGGCCTGGATCTGTTCCTCATTCGTTTAGTCACCCTAATTATCCTTACATGGAAAAGACAGCTATTAAATGGATGGAGAATCTTGGTCGTGAGGCTCATCGACACAATACTATAATTGATATTTTATGTGCTGGAACATGCCCTGTAAGAGTTCCTATCTTACATCCTCTTGCAAAAACATCAGGTGGAGTTTTGGTTCTCCATGATGATTTTGGGGAAGCCTTTGGTGTTAATTTGCAAAGGGCATCTGCCAGATCAGCAGGCTCTCATGGTTTATTAGAATTGCGCACGTCAGATGATATTATCATTACTCAAGTTGTTGGTCCTGGGGAAGAATCACATGTAGATACCCATGAAACATTTAAAAATGACACTGCTCTTTATATTCAAATGCTAAGTGTTGAAGAAACACAAAGTTTCTCTCTCTCTATGGAAATTGAAGGAGATATCAAAAGTGATTATGCCTTTTTCCAATTTGCAATTCAGTATTCAAATGTGTATCAAGCTGATGTGTCAAGGGTCATTACTGTTCGACTGCCAACAGTAGATAGTATTTCCGCATATCTTGAGAGTGTTCAGGATGAAGTGGCCGCTGTCCTCATTGCAAAAAGAACCCTGTTACGAGCCAAAAACCATTCTGATGCAATTGATATGCGAGCAACAATAGATGAAAGAATCAAGGATATTGCTCTAAAATTTGGCTCCCAATTACCTAAATCAAAACTTCATAGCTTCCCAAAGGAGCTTTCTCTCCTACCGGAGCTCCTTTTCCATCTCAGGAGAGGACCACTATTGGGAAGCATTATTGGCCATGAAGATGAGAGGTCTGTGCTGAGGAACTTGTTTCTGAATGCATCCTTTGATCTATCACTCAGAATGGTAGCTCCTCGTTGTCTAATGCACAGGGAGGGGGGAACTTTTGAGGAGCTACCGGCTTATGATCTTGCTATGCAGTCTGATGCTGCTGTTGTACTTGACCATGGCACCGATGTCTTCATTTGGTTGGTATGCCTCCTATTACCTGTCTAGCATGACATATTTTTAGTTGGAGATGTGGACTATAGTCTATCTTTTTAATGTTTTTGGGGGAGGGGATTTATGGTACTTAATTCAGTCAATTATTGTTACTGCCCTTGCTCTCCTGCCAAAAGATTGTTCATGTTGTTTTCAAATTAGCTTCCTGCTATGTATATAATAGTTGTTAATGATGTGCAATATTGTGTGGGTGCAATTGCACTGAGCCATAGGCAGTGGCACATCGATTCTTTGTTCCTTTTTTTTTTTTTTGTCTTCTTTCTCCTTTTCTGTCTTGTTTTGGTCCAGCCTTTTCTGCTACTACCAGGCCAGTGGCCAGAGGGCTAGTGGGAACTAGCAACCCATACTGAAAAAAAGCAACTTCGTTTTTTATTTTTAGTTTCTTGACTAAGATGGTACATAGCTGTTTTGAATTTGGTTGATAATTATTGAATGAGTTCCAGTTATTTAAATTTCTTCCTCCTATTTTGTTAACTCTTCCAACTTTGAATTTCTTATGATGAGTGCTTGATGTTACATTTTTGTGTATAAAGCTGTTGGACTATGGTTTATTGTCGGAGTTAAGTGTTATGTTTTATGTCTGTGCATTTTATCATATAATTGGTTGTTTTATTTGCATCTTTCTGTCATTAGTTATATTAAAAATGTGTTGTGCCACATAAATTACTACGGGTCTGATGGCGTGGGTTTTTTGTGCTCAGGAGCATTGCTCTCTCATATTTAAGGTTTGAGTTATCTGTAATGTAGGGGGACTTCCTTTTAGCCATGGAGGTAGTTGAGGGCTGGGGTCAGTAATTTTTCATATTTTTCATTATTGGATGCCAAAATGGGGTGTGTTGAAACACACCTTATATTTAACGTGTGCATTGGAAAGCCGCCTTAATTGTGCAATTGTGGTCACCCCTAACCTGCCTTAAGCGTGGCCTCTTTGGGCTGTCTTAATTGTAGCACCAAGGGGATGTGTTGAGATCTTACATCTATTAGAGATATGACTAATGTAATCCTTATAAAGTTTTGACAATTCTCACCTTACAAGTCGGTTTGTGATGTTGATTTACACTTTAAACCTAAATTTTAAGATGATATTAGAGTTTATCTTAGATGTATTGTTGGGCTACCTTCATTGCCACGCTCCAAGCCCATAGTCCCAATTGTGAGGGGGTATGTTGGAAAGTTGTCATAATTGAGGTCATCTCTAGCCCACCTTAAATGCGGCTTCTTTGGACTATCATAATTGCAGCCTTAAGGGTGTGTGTTGAGATCCTACATTGATTGGAGATATGACCAATGTAGTCCTTATAAATCTTAGGTAATCTCACCTTATAAGCCAGTTTGTGAGATTGAATTATGCTTTAAGCCTCCTATCAATTTTTGTTGATACAGATTTTGTTGGCATGGCAAATATCGTTTGCTTGTGAGGTGTCAAATTTGATGATTATTGATGAGACACCCTTTTTTGCCGACTTTGCTGGCATTGAGAATTAGACATGACATTAAAAAATCTCTCATCAACATAAGTATCTGTCTATGCAGCAATAAGAGCGCAACATCAATTGCATACTGAAAAAACCATGCAGGCAACTATGTTGTAATTAAAATCATTGATATTGAAACTGGAATTAATAAAATTAATGAAACTAAAAGTTTAGTTGATCTTATAATTTGCGATCATTAATATAATGGTTGTTCTGGATTGTTTGCCGTGTCTCCCTTCTCTTTCCCTGTTTAGAATTTTCATTTTCTTCTTCTGTTTTTATTCTCCTAATATACATTTTTCTAATGTTGATGGGTGGATCCTAGGGTGCTGAACTTGCAGCTGATGAAGGAAGAAGTGCTGCTGCTCTAGCTGCATGTAGGACATTGGCTGAAGAGCTGACTGAGTACCGTTTTCCAGCTCCTCGCATCCTTGCATTTAAGGTTAATTTTCTTTACTATTCACACCACACCCAGTTTCATCTTCTGCTTATAAGATAAACTATAACAGACAGTTTACATTTGAAACAGGAGGGTAGCTCCCAGGCTCGATATTTTGTCTCTCGCCTCATTCCAGCTCACAAGGATCCTCCTTATGAGCAGGTAAACAGCACTAGCACTTTATTCTTAATCGTGACACTCATATGTTGTTGGGAGAGGCTATATTTACTTTGGTAATGATATCTTCGCCTTCAAAGGGATTAGTCTCGTTAACTGCTGGCTAGGGATATCCTTGGACAAAAATAAATGTTGTCTAATTAACTGTACTGTTGGTTCGCTGAAATATTTATTTTGAAACCTGGTCCAAAATCAACATTTCAAGATAGCTATTACGTATTGAATGATGCAATTTTTGCAGGAGGCAAGATTCCCGCAACTGAGGTCGTTGACATCAGAACATCGAACAAAGCTGAAAGCCAGTTTTGTTCACTTCGATGATCCTAGTTTTTGTGAATGGATGCGAGGTTTGAAAGTGGTGCCACCACAACCAAGCTGATGATGATGATCATCAGTGTGCTTTAGGAGACCAGAAGGGCCTTGGGCATTGCATCTTCCAATTCTTTGGTAAGTTGGTGAAGCCAAGTTTGTTTGCATGATTTTGGGGAACACGAGGAGATCTTGCACATGTTCCCAAGACTCTCGCTTCAGTGCCTCCTCCCATTCATTTTGTTCACTTCCAAGAAACGTCCAAAAATTTGCAAGTTGCAAAAAAATGTTTTTTTTTTTTGGTGGGGGTGGGGGGGTGAGGGATGACTGTGACAAAGAAATTTTCACAATTTACGGTTAAGATGTTACCATAGAGCAATAAAAGGATTCCTCGTTATTTATATTTATAGCACTTGTTGATTGCCAAGTGTTTTCTTCAATCTCTTTTTTGGAATGTTTTTCTTTAGGGTCTCTCATTCCTAGTGCCCGGTTGTTTTAGATTTTGTACGATTGATTTTAATTTTAACTATTGAACATGATTGAGATGCGTGTTAGAAATTGTGTTAATTACAAATGTTATATTGAAATGTGTCTGCGTGTGAAGAATTGATTTTGGTGACTGATCAAACAGGTACTTTATCTCTTTGAAGATGTTTAGAAATTGATTTGATTTATAAATAATTTTCTGATTGAAGATTTATAAAATAAGTATGGGGTTGTTTATTGTGTTCCGATAGGCACGTGATACAATAATATTAAAAGTCTTACCATATTTGATGAAGTATATAATGCCATTTATTTCGTTTAAAAATTATAATTTTAGAGATATTTATTGTTTTTTAACAATTCTTTTCAATACCTTTTTTTGTTTCTCTTTTTATTTTATAAGATTAAAAATTATACAATCTATTTTTTTATTGATGCTTTGAGTGGTCTTTTTTGAACATATCCAACTTATTTTAAATGATTTTTTGGTTTAAATATATTTTTATTTTTTATAAAATGTGGTAGTTTTGGTTTTAGTCTATATAAAACAAAATTATTTTTATCCCTCAAAAAGTAGAAATTATTGTTTTGTTCTCAATTATTATGTCATTCGATAATTGTTTTAGGTTGCACTTATTATTATGATATCATGTGTGATATTTAAAAAAAAATTAATTTCTAAAATAAATTATGATATTATGTAAGTATGTGATATTTATATTAAAAAAATTTAAAATTTAAAAAAAAATGTTGCTTATCTATCATAAAATGAATATTAAAAATTAAAAATAATAAATTTAGAATTTGGAGAGATGAAAAAAAAATATTTTATAAAAATAAAAATAAAATTTATTTATTTTATAGAGACAAAAATTATTTATTTTAAATTTTAAAAAGATAGAAATTAAATATTTTTTTTGGAACTAAAATTAAAATTTATTTTTATACGGACTTAAAAAACATATTTAAATATTAAATTTTATATCACTTTTTCCTTAATTTTCATTAATATCTTTTTTTATATCTAATCATTTTGTATTTTTTTTACGTGGTCATCCATTTATCTTGACATTATTATTTTTACTATTTTTTTTCTCTTGTCTAGGGTATTATCTTAGGAAATAATAATATACAATGATAATAAAATTTATCTTATTTTTTTCTCTTATTGTTTCTTTGAAAATCTTATATCTATTGTCATAGGACATAATTGAATATACAACAGTATAATAAAATTTATCTTTGAGTTTGAAAAAGACTTTGCTATCACAAATAATTTTTTATTTTTTTTCTTTCTATTTTAATGTGATATTCTTATTAGGTTTTTTATCATTTTATAATATTAGTCTCAAATATTTAAATTTATAATTACGTGGCATCGCGTCCTTTTTCATTGAAGAGTCAACGTAAATTACAAAATGACTCTTGCATGAGACGAGAAGTCAAAAATTGAAGAGATTTGCTAATGAGTATTTTAAGAATATTGGTTACATAATTTGAAATTTATTTTAAAAAAAGTTTTTTACTTTTGAAAACGAAGAAAATAATTAAAACCTGTAGGACATGTATTGTTCTCCATTGACGTTTTGGAAACTTGTTTTCCAAATTATTATTTTTAAAACAAAAGTAAATTTACAATGTATTTCAAAAAAAAATTTCTTCTAATCTTTCTCTTCTTTCTTCGTAAGTCCACTGTCTTTGGCAACTCTTCTAGTTCCACTCTCTCTTTGGGTTTCTGTTGCCCCCTCAGCCTTTTTTTAAAGTTGTTGTTCTCCATTGTTTTGTTCTATAACAGTCTCTTTGTTCATGATAATGAGTGCCTTAACAATACCAACAATGAATCCCTTTCGGCGCTACCCATTTACCACTTTGACCTTGTAGATTTCAGAAATCTTCATCTGAGTTCAACAAAATTGGTCCTTATCCTGTCATTTTCCTCATTATATCAGTTTCAGACCTATGAAAGAACCTTTAGGTAAGAGAACTAAATTTTGTGCAAGTTATTAATTATATTTATTGAAGATTTTATATATGACTAGAATAACGAAGATAAATAAAAAAAATATTTACTTATAAGTTAATTGCTGGTATAAAAAATTAAAATCCAACTCGTCCATGAGGTCGGAAAACTGTGAGAAACCCAACCGTCTTTTAAGACAATTAATTTAATTACATATAATTTTAAAAAATTATATATTAATTTATTAATTAAATTTTAATTTAGATAATATATAAAAATAAATAGACATCGTGAAATATTAAAATACAAAATTTAAGAACTAAATGATTGTTTTAATAAATTGTGTAGTTTCAGTTTTATTATTTAAATATTATTACAATTTAAATTATTTAATTATTATAATAATTATAAAAATATATTTTAAACTTTAATTTAAATATATATATGATAAGAATATAATAATTAAGATGTAAAATTATATTATATATATATATATATATATATATATATATATATAGTGCTGGGTTGCTTCGAGGTTTATATCCCTAAATCCAACCCATTTTTATAAAGTAGGAAATTAAATGATTCTGTCAAAACAATTTTTTTTTAAATCGTTGTAGAGGTTTATATTAATTAATAATCTATATAAATATAGAACAATTCTTATTTTATAATTTATATTTTGAAATTGAATTGGGTTTAAATTTAAATTCTAATAATATTTTTTTTATAAGGAGAATCAATTATGAGAGTTTTTAATTTAAGGATTAGACTAATTTAAAAGTCTTAAGCTGGAATAAAAAATAAAAAAACTTTCATTGAAGTAAATTTAAATGGTTTAATTAGGTATTTCTTAATAATTGAGATTGTAAAATTTCATGTGTTGACGAAGAAGTGTTAGCAATTCATTATTTAACATATTTATTTTAACTCATATTCTATTATTAACTAAATTTTATTAAAAAATATAAAATTATATAAGTCTTGCTCTTAGTTAATATGCATCTTTTCATACTTTAGTAATTTATAGATTTTAACTAATAATAAATAATGTATTAGAGAAAATATATAAAAAATAATGTTTTTAATATTCCTGTTAAGTTGAGCAAGAAAAGGTGAAAGTTTTTGCACAATAAGATGGAAGACAAATGAAAGAGGTAAAGAAGAGAAAATAGATACAAAGTTGTCGGAGAAAAAGAATGAAAGTGACACCTATTATTAAACCAATTGTATTTTTTACTCTAAACATTATTTTTCAAAACTGTTTACGAAACAATTTCTAAAAAAAAAAAAAAAACTTTCAAGCAGGTTCTAAATAAAAATTTTATATTAATAATTATAGTGAAGTTGTATTTAAATTTGTGGGAATGTGTTCGTTAACAATTTTCATAGAAAAGCAAATAGTTTTGATTCTTAAATAATGTTTTAAAGGTACTTATTAACAATTTTTAAGTAATTTAAAACATTCAATAAAATGTTGGGGATGTTTTCATTTTATTTTTGTTTTTTTCTTCTTAACTTTACTTCTAATTCAAACAGAATCCTAGATTAGATCCTAACAGTATCATCATATTTTTTTTGACTTCAGTATCATCATCCTTTCATTCTTATAAAACTCATCAATGTGATCGAGTATAAGAAGAAACTAGTAATAATAGTACTGAGAAGTGTTAGAAGTATATTTTATAATATAAATTTTTATAATTTTTTAATAATTTTTAATTATCAATAAAAAATATGTTAGAATAAATATGTTTAAAAATTTTAATATTTCTCTAATAGTAATAAGAACAGTATCTGGTAAAATTTCCCCATTATTATTATTCTTACATTTATAACACAGCATAACCATTATTATTATTCTTACATTTATAACACAGCATAATCAACGGTAAGATAGTAAAATACAATTAAATCCCACCGATACATAATTTTTCTATAATTAAATCTAAATGACAAGAATATAAAATTGAAATAATATCGGATATTTTCTACATTTTACATCCATAGTTTTATAACACTTTGAATAATTTATTGCATTATTTTCATATACTATGCAATTTGAAAGTGAATTTATTATTTTATATCAGGATACGTAACAAATTTTTGTGTGTGGAAATTTTAAATAAATCTAAAATTAAACTATTAAGTTTAAAATTATTTTTTGGCATTAATTTTCCCCTCATTCTACTATATATAAGTATTTCAACAATAAGATCTGGAGTTTTTTTTATACAAGTAATATAATCAATTAATAACAAAGATAAAATGAAGAACAATAGGAGGCAAAATTTTTCTCAACTTCACCTGCAAGAAAAATTAATACGTTAAATTTACGTTGGGCGAGTAACCGAGGCTGCACAGTGAAGAGTAAAAAAAAGAGCAGAGTAAGAAATAAGAAAATAGAAAGGGCGGAGGGCGCAGTTTATCTGAAAGCGAAAACCCTAGGGTCAACCGTGACGCTACAATCGCTCTCGCGCGTTTCACTCGCCTTCGGCATCTTTGCAACGGGTAAACACACAGCTTGCATTTGAATCCCGAGATGATTCTGCTTCGCCTCCTAATAGCTAACAATTCTCTCATGGCCATGGCAGGATCAGGTGCTCGTCGTTCACCATGGCAGGGACTGAAGCCAAAAAACCTGCCGCTAAGCAATCCGGTAATTCGCATTACTTATGCTTATTCGCGTTTCGTGTTTGTGTTTGTTTTTCGTTCTTCTAATGGCGAGCGAAGCCTTGCAGGTGCGAAGAAGAAGGAGGTGAAGAAGGAGACTGGCTTAGGTCTCACGCATCGGAAGGCGGAAAACTTTGGAGAGTGGTATTCCGAGGTATTATGAGCCGTTAAATGGTTTATGCTTATCGTTTTGACCTGATCTGTGTTCGGTCAAAGTTGCTCGTTCATCCTGATCTGATATCTTTTTGCAGTTTGGCAATTTCAGTAATGTGCGTTGTTTGACTTTGGCTTTGGATTAATCTGACAGGTTGTTGTTAATGCGGAAATGATTGAGTACTATGATATATCTGGTTGCTATATTCTGAGGCCTTGGTCAATGGCCATATGGGAGATCATGCAAGTGAGTTTCTTGATTATTCTTTTGTTTTTACATAAATTAATGAGTGAATGCGTTTATGAATAGTGTACTTGTTTTATGCTGAAGTTTCACTCGACGCATGTATTAGATTTCAAGAACACGAATTCAGGATTACAGATTTATTTCTTTTAATATTTACATAGGTCAGAGTTGCTTTAATTTCGAAAACAATGTGCAGGAGTTTTTTGATCCGGAAATAAAGAAAATGAAAATCAAGAACTGCTACTTCCCTTTGTTTGTGTCTCCGGGAGTTTTGCAAAAGGAGAAGGACCATGTTGAGGGATTTGCTCCTGAGGTGAGAGTTTGTAGATTTGTTGGGTCATGTAATGTTGACTGTTCAATTTGTTGGATTAAGTTTTTTATTTTTTTTTAATTAGGGAATAGTCTCCCTGAATATCATGAAAAGATTGATTGGTTTAGTTGTTAAGATTTGGAGATCATTGCATGCTTAAATTGATTATTTGTTCAACGGTCTGGGGCTTTCTTGATCAGAATTCAGGGATATGCTATGCTGGATTATGATGTACACGAAATTTAGTTTAGCAACTTTTGTTTCATTTAGCTAATGACAGTTTCATGTGTTGAAATGATTATTTTTTATGACTTGCAGTATAATAATCTATTCAACGCCAGAAGGACATTTTATTTTGAAAGCGTTAGTGCTTGTCTGATTGTCTTATTCCTCTGACAGGTTGCTTGGGTGACAAAGTCTGGGGAATCTGAATTAGAAATTCCTATTGCTATTCGTCCAACTAGTGAAACTGTCATGTATCCTTACTACTCTAAGTGGGTAAGGGGACACCGTGACTTGCCTTTGAAACTTAATCAGTGGTGCAATGTTGTTAGATGGGAGTTCAGCAATCCCACACCATTCATCAGGTAGTGAGTAGTTTTTTTCTTTCACCTTGTTTTCTTTTGGTCATGTTATATAATGATTTATTGACTGCTGACACAATGAACAATTTCAAACTTAAATAAGAGGTTTTCACCTTGTATATCTCTTACATTATGCCTTAAAATTCTTATCATTAGATTTATGAATGTATGTTCCTCCGGTGGTGATTATGGCAGATTGGTCGTAGTGAAGCAGGCTTGTCATTTTTTTTTTATCTTAAATTTGCAAAAAGTAATAATTGTTACATGTTAAATACGTTATTATTAATATTGAGGGCGAGCCTTGGCCTTGTGACCTAGAGGTCATGCGTTCAAGTCCTGGAAACAACCTCTCTGCTTGCAGTGGTAAGGCTATCTACATCTATCTTCCCCAGACTATGCCATGTGGGAGCCTTGTGCACTAGGTTTCCCCTATTAAATATATAACTATTAATATGGTTTCAGATACTGTTGCTGTCATGCAAACTAATTTATATCATGGAACTTCTTTCTAGTCCACTGTGTGGTGCTTATACAAGTTTTGATTGCAGGAGTCGTGAGTTTCTTTGGCAAGAAGGGCACACTGCTTTTGCGACAAAGGAGGAAGCAGATGCAGAGGTATTGCATCAAATAGTTATTTTAGGAATTTCTCTTTTGGTGTCATTTGTGTAACCTGCCTCAATCTTGTCATCTTCTGTCTTTGCATGCTTCATGAAGAGTTGTTAAGGGCCTTCTATCATCTTGTGCTTTCTGAAAAATTTCCTTTTTTAAAGGAAAAATATAAAATTGTGTCACTGACTTCCCTTTCTTGGGGTCATACGGTACTTAAATTAGTTATAGACTTCCTTTTTGCTTCTGGTGAATACTATCTGCATATTACTTTGTATTTTACACCTAAGCACACATTTCCCATGTATTGGAATTTTGTTTCCAAAATATTCTAAACTATACTGTTTCAGGTTCTTGAGATTCTAGAATTATATAGGCGTATATATGAAGAGTATTTGGCAGTTCCTGTCATAAAGGGTAAGAAAAGTGAGCTTGAGAAGTTTGCTGGTGGACTTTACACTACCAGTGTGGAGGTACATATCTGTCATTCTTGCATAAACACTGATGTTATTCTAATGGTGTAAGGTGTTTATAGAATTTTGATGTTCAATTTTGTTAGGCATTTATTCCAAACACTGGTCGTGGTATACAAGGTGCAACTTCTCATTGTCTGGGCCAAAATTTTGCTAAGATGTTTGAGATAAACTTTGAAAATGAAAAGGGAGAGAAAGCAATGGTCTGGCAGAACTCCTGGGCCTATAGTACTCGAACTGTAAGCTTTGATTTCTTGAATATACATACATTGGCTGATACCTCTACGTCATATTGCATTTATATTTTCTTTTTTTTTTTAACAGATTGGGGTCATGGTGATGGTTCATGGTGATGACAAGGGGTTGGTACTACCTCCTAAAGTAGCATCAGTACAAGTCATTGTGATTCCCGTGCCTTACAAAGATGCCAATACTCAAGGAATCTTTGATGCCTGTTCTGCAACTGTGAATTCATTGTGTGAAGCAGGTATTCGTGCTGAGTCAGATTTTAGAGATAATTATTCTCCTGGATGGAAGTATTCTCACTGGGAAATGAAGGGCGTTCCTCTAAGAATTGAAATTGGGCCAAAGGATTTAGCAAATAAGCAGGTCATCAACTTTGTCCAACTGTTGCATCAATTCCCATATTTGTCATCTTGCTTACAGTTAGTTTTTCAGTGAACACCAAACCTCTTTGGATTTTGCTCAGGTTCGTGCTGTTCGACGTGATAATGGTGCAAAGATAGACATTGCTAGTGCTGATTTGGTTGTGGAAATACGAAAGTTACTTGATGATATTCAACAGAACCTGTTTGATGTTGCAACACAAAAAAGAGATGAATGCATTCAGGTCATACACACATGGGATGAATTTGTGCAAGCTTTGAACCAAAGAAAAATGATCTTAGCTCCCTGGTGTGATGAGGAGGTACGAATTGTGTGTTCTCTTTCAAGTATAATGTTCCTGGTGTCTTGATATGTTTTGATTTTTAAGGCATTTCCTTGTTTTTTAGTTGTATGCTACTAGTGTCACTCTTGGAATGAGGTCAATCATGATTTATTTAGCTAGGATTCATTTTTATGTCATAGTTATACAGAGTAATGAGTAATATATATCAAAACTGTTGTTATGGATTGGTAAATTAATAACGAAGGTCTTCTTGTCATTGTAAGATTAATGAAATACAATGCATTTGACTGGGCCAACCCTAAAGAGTGTAATATTTTATAATTTCCTTCTAGCTTGCACTTTATTAGCTATTAAGAATGTCATTAAATCCAAATAGAACTGAATTGCTTGTGTTATCAATTATGTCCTCTTGATAGAAGGTGTTGATTTGATATTTCAGAAACTCCCTTGTGTAATGTATATTTTTCTCACGGGACATTACATAGCTGTATTATGTGTAGTAATTTTTGGTCTATAATGCTTCAGGAGGTGGAGGCTGATGTCAAAGCCAGGACAAAGGGTGAGATGGGAGCAGCTAAGACTCTTTGCAGCCCCTTTGATCAGCCAGAACTCCCAGAAGGTATAATCCTTGTTGTGCATATGTAGTAATTATTTTATTATGCAAAAGACCTTAAAAATCTATTTGCACCCTTTGCTTCTGTATGAGCTTGCTATCTACTAATGTTTTATGTTTCATATATAATGTTTCCTCCCCTCTAATGAATATGTCACCCCATTAATATTGGTGTTGCTTATTGTGGTTGGTTTACAGGCACCAAGTGCTTTGCATCAGGAAAGCCTGCAACAAAGTGGACATACTGGGGCAGAAGTTACTAGACTACTGGCTGTTGATTGTGGTATTTTCTGGAGCTCGTTTGGTATTTAATGGTGCCCTGTACGAATTTGTGGATCACACAGATATTAGTTTTCTTATCTTCGGTATCTTTTTCAACTGATAGTTTTACTTTGCTTTTTATATGTTACAATATTTATTTTGGTTCAAAAGATGAGTATTACATTTGTTTCCCGTCCAATTATTGTTGGGAGCATACTGGACTCTTGGTTGCGATCATCCAATTATTTTGCATAAAATTACATTCAATTGAAACACATCATTTACTGCAGGTTTAGATGGATGGAGGATATGAAATGGAATGGAACATTGATTGAACGATCCAAATGTAGTTTGTATATAATATAATATGATGGAGATAGTAAGTCTATCGAATGTTGAACCTTTAATGGTGGTTTTATAAATCCCTTTATACTCTACAAAATATTTAAAATACATGCATGTGAATGTTTATTCTTCCTACCTGGATGTCTTGAAGAATCATTATTATTATGTCTTCCTAGTATGCCTTCCTCAATGATTAAACCTTTTTGGTTCATCTAATTGAATTGTTAGGACAATAGGTTTGGATAAAGTGGTGAGCTGGAATTGTGTTGACTATTGACACCCCTTAGGCTTTCGGAATTCACGGGTGTGCTTGGTGACGTTGAGGTTTTGGTTATGTGTAGACTGGAAGTTATCTTTAAAAGTTAGGGTCCTTGAAGATTATGAGATAAGTTTGAGATAAAATATAAGTGTATAATTGTTAAATTTATATTATATATTTTAAGGTAAATTAAAAAATGTGTTTATGTATGCTCAAACCCAATTATATGAATGAATGGTTTTAAAAACTTTGCAAATGCATAATTATATTTTAGGTTCGTATATTTAACATGCGTTTGATTTTGTAATGTGAGATTTGCTAAATTTTGGGGTGGATATGGTAGAACCCCAATTTAGGAGAAAACAGAAGATAGTATTATTGATTGAGAAGGAACTATTACAGAGAGGAAACCCTGTACCAAGCTCCTCAGAGAAACTATTTCTCTGTTGAAAATGCAGGGGCACCTTGCATGCTTGAATCGATAACCATCTTTTGGCTAACCTAGTTTCCTCCGTTTCTTAGGACCAACAAAGGATAGTACAGGAATATTCACTTGTTGATCATTGAGTACTTTCGGCTTGATTTTAGGTCCTGACTCATCTTCCGTGGATGAATCTTGTGGAGGAACACTTGGATTTTCGAGATAAGCTGATATTTTTGCTTTTGCTTCATCCATCACTGCTCGCGCTAATCCTTCCCTTCCCCCCTCCCCCAAAAAAAACTTATATTACGCCGTCCCACACCTGACAAATTCACTCCTGACAAATTCACTCTACACCCTTCTGTTTCCTACGGGTGTGGACCTTCCAAACTAAACCATGCTCAGCCTCACTCTCAATGTCCGGTACTCTATCAGGATACACCTCAAGTGCGGATGCTCATTCTTCTCTTATCTACTACTTTTTTATTTTTATTTTTCAGTAACAGAAAACCTCCTATGAATGCTAATTCGTTCAATGTTGGTGTAATCACTTTTTTTTTCTTAATTAGTTCAATTAATTAGAATTGACAAAATAATATGATGAGCAACCATATACCCGATGAGTTTTTATGTTTCTACATTTTTATTCTCAAGTTTCCATGGTTTTCTTGTTTTATTTTATTTTATACCGTTTTATATTACTTTTGAATTTCAATATGTACTTTCATTTATTTATATATCTCCCATTCCATTAAAATATTTTAATTTATATATTTAAATTTAAATGTTACTGTTTAGGAGGTTGACCAGCCTATCATCTGCAAAATAGAATAGGCTGGTCTTTTTAACCCATTTTTATTTTTAAAACAAACCCTATTTGGTGACTAAGCAAGTCACACGTACGTTGCCAAGGGAGTCTTACCCCCTATCTTATCTCCCATCTTGGTTGCGAATGGTATCAGTTAAAATTCAGATGCAAAAAACTGCATGCTGACAGGTTGCTGATCAAATGGTGGCTTTCTTATTAATATAGTGCAGTTTGCTTGTAAAATTACTAAAGTAGTGTAACTTCTAAAACATGGAGTAAGTAGTATCCACGAAGCAGGGTTTCCTTGTATTTTTTTTTATTATTTCTGGGATTTTTAAACTGTCATAAAACTTTGTGGTTTCAGAAATCGTCATAAATTTCAATCACGGACCGTCGGAAATTATTTATGTAAAAGGATAAAAGAAAGTCATACTCCATGAGTAGGTCATTTCAGTAATTTTTTTTAAAAGGTACACTGGTTTGGTAAATTTAAAACCAAATTACACTAATTTAGCATGCAAATAATTCTTTAATTAAATTTGATGTTAAATTTATAATTCAACACACTGTATTAATAAAAATCATGTCTTAATTTTAATAATTTATTTCTATAATTTTCTTTCTAATTTTAAAATCTTATCTCTTTAATTTATTTCTATTTAATAAAATAAATTATTCATTATCAATAATAAAAAACCTATTATTTTCTTTAATTTAATTTTATTTATAATCTTAATTTAAATTTGCAGTACTCGTGTAATACATGAGAAAATTTAGTTAAAATTAAACTGAATTATTTCTAATAATGAGAGATTTTAACAATATAATAAAATAATAAATAATATTCAATGACTTTTACATATAGTAAAGTGTTCATTTCAATTATTAATTGAAAATGTTTTTGATGCAAAGATAGAAAATGGAATTATTGTAACACTAAAAATCAATTGAAAGTATTTTTTTTCCATTAATAAATTTTGTCATGAGAACCAAACTAATGAATCTAGTAAGAGGCTGGCCTTAAAGTCCAATAGCGGCAGTTGAACATTTTCAACGAAAGAAGTTATCCTAATCTGGATGACCTGTCTATTATTAGCGTGTTTATAGTATAACTTTTCATGTTAATAGGATAACTTTTCATATTTAAATAGAAATTAATAATTATAATTTTCAAGTTTTTAAACTAAATTGACCTAATTTTTATTTTTTTACGAGTTTTTAAACATGAACTATTTCTATGAAACATCAATGACACTTTTTCTTTATAAATCCAAACTTAACAGATGCTTTGTCAGCCATCTGGGGTTACAGTCAGAAGCTACAAGTAGTCAAGTACAGCCTGCATAACGTAGGTAGGACATAAATAATGTCTCTCCAGGACTGAATAAAACACCGAAAGAGGGTATTTATTGCTTCAGTTAACAGAACAGTGGTTGCATTATATAGGCAATGAATATGAATTCATTCATTTTGATGTGTTCCTAACATGGTCCTTGGTCACAGAGTAAAAATGAATGTAGTTTAACCAATGTAAGAAAGCAATAAGGCTGCCATAGAAATTATAAGTACTGCCATCAAATTGTCAAGTCTTACCAGTATGTTTTTGTTGCATTATTACAGTTAGAATATATAAGAACTAATAAAGTAATATGATGAATTTAAGTTACTAATATTTTAAAATGTGATGAATTGAAATTTTAATTTTCATTGTAAGAATTGTTCACATATAATATGTTTGATCTGCTTCAAATAGAATTGTTTTAAATAAAATTATCTCTGTGAAAAATTTTTAAAAAATGGCCTAAGAAAATTTGCTAGTGTTCCATCGTGTTTGTTGGCGTTAGGTCATTGCCTTAGGAATATTAAAAGGCACATTTGGTTATTTTTAGTAAAAGGGGAGGGGGAGAAGAGCATACTTGGTCTTGACTGCGTATTTTTGTCTGAATTTTAATATTATTGGTTGTTGTTGTCTGTTGGTCTTTTCATCGAGGAAAAGCAAGGACTGTAATTTCAATTTTCTGTCGGGCTTCATGATACGGTTGGCTGAGTATTATCTTCATTTTTTTGTGAGCATTTATTTTCACACCTGAATTTGGGTACCCGCAAAGGACGTGTCAGGAAAATGTGCTGAAATTAAAGGGATGGGCCCAATAGAAGTAGCCTTACATTTTGTCAAATCATTGTATGATTCTTATTTTATCTCAACCTTTAACCACATTTTTTATTTTTCATCCTCGTGTTAATTCTACAATTTCATCAAGTGCCATCATTAAACTTTTTTTATATATTTTGAGTATGAAACTTGTAAATATCAATTCGGTTCGAGTTGAATATAATTATTATTGAAAATGAAATACAATTTTTTAAAAATATTTAATATAGATACTTAAATCTTAAATTTAAAATTATTAATTAAATTAAAATAATTTCGGTTTAAATATAAATTTTGAATTCTTATAATGTTGGTCGGTAAAAAGAATATTAATTAAAAGTTAGTTATTCAATTATAAAGTAGTTATTGTATAGTTATAAGTGTTATACATTATATATAACTTACACATTGTATTAATACATCAAGTTATTCATTTTCAATATAAAAGTTATCTTTTAGTTTTCTAACCCTACCTTTCTTCCTAATCTTGATACTCTGATATCTTTATGGTATTAGAGCCAATATCCTATTATGATCATGCCTATGCAATTCTCTATTATTATCTCTCAGGTAATGATTCCAATCTTAGTAAAATTAGATAATGACAATTTCTTGACATGGAAAATGCAAGCCATGAATACAACCAAAGTTCACAGGCTTTAAAAGTTTATCTTTGAGAAAAATTTAAGGAGAATGTCACGAAGGTTCTTAAATGAAGAAGATTAACAACTAGAAAAAAGTGAATGAAGTATATGGATATTGGGAGCAACAAGACCAATACGTATTTACATGGCTTCTTACCTCGATGTCCTTGAATCTCCACACCATAATGGTTGAATGTGAATTCACAGACCAGATTTGATCAAGAAAATAAGAGGAATAAATAGTTACTTGCTTTCTATTAAAAAGATTGTAAACACCCTAATTGCTGTAAGCTCACCAATTGATATTGCCGAGCACATTGAAATCATTTTTGATGGTCTACCCAATAAATATGATTCAACTGTTACATCTATTCTTTCTCTCATGCTTACATTATTATTGAAATTGAATCTCTCTTTATAATTATTGAAAGCATAATTGAAAAATTAAATTTCTTAAAATTTTTAATTTAGTAGTAAAATAATAAATGACAAAAAGGTGATATACTTCAAAGGATAAGCATGTGACAAATCCAACTATCCCAACATTCATTCAACAAAGCATTAAGCAAGACTATTAATATGTTCTAACTAATTCTTAGCCGTGAAGTATGGGTTGGCCAGAATTGGATTTTGCATTGGAGTCGTGTTTATGTATTGATTTTATAAATTTTGAGATTTAACTTATTTAAAATAAAAGTATATACAAATATATACAATTCTATTAATTTAAGAATTTAATTAGATCGTAAAATATTGTTCATTATTGTCTATATTCACGTATTATTTTGCACGTTAAATTTATTAAATTTTATAATAATTATTTTAGAAGTTATATTTAAGAAAATTTTTAATTGATTGATAATTTAAAATTTTTTACATTAACCATTCATGAAAATTAGACTCTTAATTTAAAATGAGCTAAATTTAAGAAATAATTAATTTAGAACAATTACTTTATTCATTTTCTTATTTTAAAATCTAAATATCCCAAATTTTAGTGTTGGTGTTATCATTACCGTGGTTTACTTATATGACATTTCGAGTAAGTAATATTTCTTTACACAAACAACCGTTGCATATAATAAAAAATGGATCTAAAATTGTACATAAGTTAAAAATAAAAATAAAGATTGATGAGATAAAAATTTTGGTATAATTTGTGGAGTTTATTTGTAAAATATTTTAGAGGCACACTTTTAGAGAAGAAATAACTTAAATTATAAAAAATAGAAAAAATATATCGTAACGAGATTCATATTAAATAATTTTCATGAATGTCATGCTTAAATTATAACCTTAATAACCAGAAATTAAGTGGCTGAAAGAAAAGAAAGAGATCTTTCTACATAAAAAAAATATATTATATACCATTCTTTAAATATTTTTAGAGTTTTTTTTAATTAAAATTAAAATTTTTATCTTGATAATTTATATTGACATTTAATACAAAATTATATTATTTTGTAAATATCAAAATAAAACTATAATTTTAATTAATTAAAAACACAACATAAAAAATACTTCAAATATTACATCTAAATTTTGTCTATTAGAAATATACTTCATTAATTATTTCATCACTTTCTTTATTTTTTTTTTCTTTTCAAAAAATCTTAGGAACAAGCATTCTTGTAAGCATGAATATCTATTGAAATAAAAAAAAGGAAATGCATGTTTTCAGCAATTAAACAAATTTTAAGACTAACTATCTGTTTAAACCCCCTTTTAATTAAATTCGATGTGTTGGGAATGGTGGTATAATACTCCAGTAGGATGGTCATACAGATTCACTTGAAAGAGGTGCATAATAAATTTAAATGGGAATTTGTGAAGGAGGTTTTTAAGTATATTGACTTTTTTTTTTTGGTGAATTTAGTTTAGCATTGCATTTTAATTCATGAAATGAGAATGTTATGGGAACAGTGAAGTTCTTCATTATTATCCTCTTACATTTATTTTATGTATAGAACATTTGACCCATCTTATAAATTTGACCGTTGAACATAATTTCCAAGTTCCGATTATGTTATCTGGTGGTGGGCCTAAAATATCTCATTTATAGTTTTCGCTGATGATCATTTAATTCTCTTTACCAAAGCATTTATGAGTAATCCTAATAAAACTATAATTGGGTTCTCCAATAATGTAGATGGATTGTCAGAAACCAAATTAGTGAATCCTTTGGTTTCCAAAGATCGAAAAATTTCAGATAAATATGTTGGTAAATGAAATGCTACTAATACTCTTTTGAATATATTCTATTTTATTACTACAACACGATATAGTCAACTCTCAAAATTAAAATTATGCTTAAGTGGATGATCCGAATAATTTTACATTTTTTTTTGGATCTCACTAAAATTTTACTTTTGTATCAAACAATTTGCCAGATATATAAATATTTCTGCTGTCTTCCTAAAAACGCAAATTTGAAGAGAAGTTGATGATTTATCATCATCCTTAATTATTAGAATCCTAAGGCTAATTCACGTTCTCTTATGATTTCAAAATATCTAATTATCTATGTTGCGAAAACCCATGCATTTGATTTCAGGCATGTTCGGAATGTGTCGGATGGTTGGTTAATTCTGTCATTAATTAGACAAACAACACATGAGATGTGCTTCTCATTCAAATCTTAAGTCACAACACGCAAAGCATAAACATTACTAAAGTTAATGATGCTACACAAAGCATGTTATAATACCTATAACCACAGCAAGCTTTGTACAGAAAGGTCCATGTATAATGAAAGGATAAAAATAAAATATACCAAATTATGTGACCGTGCTTTATAGCTCCTTTCATTATTGTCTTGCTATCAGATTAATCGTGTAACTTTTACCTAATTAACGTATAAAAAATAAAAAATCACCTTAAAACAAGATATAATATTGTAGTTAAGGGAAGGGGTGCTTTTCATTTAACATTCATAGACTGAGTTCATACTTTAATTAATGTATTACATAATTAACTCTCCTAATTTTCCTAATTATACTAATTTATAAACAAATCACACAATTAATATATTTACATTATTTAAAAGAGTTAATTATTACAAACAATTACTTAAAAAATTATTTTCCATATGTTGATTTGAGTGTTATTGAATTTGAATGTCTTTAAGTAAAATTTTAACTTAAATATTGTGAAATAGAAAAATATAATAAAATTAGTCAGTTAATTTTTTTTAAGTAAAAATTAGTTATTGATAGAGTTAGTAAATATTTTATATATATAATATAATAATAAAAAATTCATTTCTAGTTAACGAGGAGATATGAATTTAGTGCATTATCCCCTAATGTAATTATAATAGGTATTGTTTATGGTTTTGTCAAATATGTATTCAATTTATAAATGAGTCTCAAGCTTGTCGCCATTTATGATATTGAAATACTATGTACGTTTTATTAATTATATTGTTTAAGCATAAGTACCATCATTTTATAGATAACAGGTTAAGGAACAAGGATAAAACCAATTATAAAGCTAAAAATAGAATAGTTTTCAACAACAACAAAAACCTAATGCACAAGTTGGCATTATAATAATTGCTCTGAAATTATTGCATTCTAACGTGACAAAGAAACAATTTTAGTCAACTGTGGAGAAAAATACTTTGAAACAAAAACTTAAAAAGCAATAAAATGAAAAGTGTATTGAATTAACTGAAAATAAGATCTAAAACAAACTACTTTATTGACGTGAAGTGATAGAGGTGTTCCTTTCAAGACTCAAGAGCTCAAGTTAATGAAAACGATATTTTCAGTTTTACATAGAATATATGTATGTCAATTCATTCATCCATATTTATGCTTAACGCTTTGGTGTGTGGAATAAAATCATATCAGTTTAGTTACGGTTTGGTTTATCGTGCATAGGATACCTGACTTTGGAAACCTTAACTTTTCACATGCCAGAGGGTGAAACTTAGGCCTTTGTGTCTCTGATGTTGTCTGTTCTAGGACCCTGTCCCCCTCTTTCTGAACATTTATATTTTTTTAATAAATTGATCAAAATCTATTATTCGTTGAAGAAATACTTCACTGTAAAATTTGCTTTTTCTTTATCCTCTAAATATTATTTATTTGGTGGTGGATAGTTGTTTCCTTGTGTGAAGCTCAAAGTTGTAACAGAAAATAAATAAATAAATAAATAAAAGACAAGATGAGATCGATGCATGCGATTGTGAGGCAACAGCTCTAATGGATTTGTTTGTTCTGGATGGGAAAATGACGAACCTCGTTTTCTTTTTTTCCTTTTCTGCTTTGCCAATAAACGACGAACCTCATTTCGGTCCAATCACGCCACAAACCAACCCGAATTTTATATTACTATTTATATATACACATATATATAAATAAAAGTAACACAACATTTTTATATTTTTTATTGGAATAAATAATAGATGTTCTCATAGTGTAAATACTTTTACATTATAATTTAACTGTAAAGCATGTATAATTTTGTTGACATTTATATTTTGAAGTGATCCACTATAATATTTTTTGCATTCTTATGCTTCATCAAAATAATTTTAAAATTTATATATAATAATTTTAATTAATTAATAATATATATTTTTTTACATATTAAAAGTAGATGTCAATTACTTTTTACTATGTTAATATAATCAACATAAAATAAAGAAAAAGTTATTTTTATATCCTTTATCTAGTGAGAGATAAATAAAAGTGAAAAAAATAAAAGATGTGGTTGATAATATAATGTAATAGAAAAAAATATAAAAAACTAAAATAACATAGAGATAAGAATCTATTTATATATTATAAATTAAAATATATCGTTTGAAGAGTGTGACTCTCTCCCCACTTTTTTAATTGGAATTTTTTTTCTTCTCTTTTTTTGGAGATGCATATATTTCCATACAGAGTTTGGATTCTCTCCTACCAGTCTAGCAAAGTTTTCTATGCAATAGAAAATAGGACTGTTTGATTAATGTGCAATGATTTATCAAGAGTTGTGGTGTTGTCAGGATGATGTCCCGAGGAAAAATGGCTATAAAGGATTTGAGTGCCATCACACTCTCAGTATACAACAACTATTTTAATTTTTTATTTTTATTTATATATTTGATTTTTTAACTGGTCATTATTTTTTATATTTATCTTTAAACTGAATTTTAGTAATTTTTAAGAGAAATTATCAATAAATAAAAAGAATCTTATATTTTAATTTAAATTATTCACTGCAAATCTAAATATAATTTAAATATCTATTTATTATAAAATTTAATTACAATATAATTTATATATTTAAAAATATCTACTTATTTAAAAAGAAATATTTATCTTGAAAAAGAGACGATCTAAACAACTAGTATTATATAAAATCCGCAGCTGTAGGACGAGGATTGAGCAAATCAGCCAGCCTAGGCAATTTGTAGTATTCCCATTTTATTATTATTTTGGTGAAACTAATTTGTATTATTATGTTACAAAGGTTGTGCTTCCCTCACTGACATTGACAAGAGCAACATACTCACAACACAAACACCCACCGGTTTTGCCTTTTATGGCTAAAATTTGTCCCCCTTTCTTTTCTTTCTTACAACTTGGACAGTAAAAAAGGGGGATTAACGAATGACTTTTAGTGTTCTGATATCATTATTATTATTATGTTGAGTGATATGAGAAAAACACAGAAGAAAAATGATTAGTACTAGCTAGTACTCCTATCCTATCAAGTGTTACAAGTTAAAACATAGTATGATTTAAGAATGTTGACTTGACGGAGTTTACGAAATTGGGAGTGAAGTTGAAGAGTAAAGCGAAGTAAGCTAAATTATGAGGAAAGCTGTTACCTTGTGTGTCTCCGCATTAGAAATAGAAACGCAAAATCAGAGAAGGAGTTCATGAGCAGTCCCATCTTCAAAATGATTTGAGTTTCTCTTTCTATTCAAGGGTCCTACTACTGCTTATTGTTTTGAGGGCAGTAACAGTCCCTGTCAATGATTTTTACTCTCTCATTTCAATGACCCACCCAATCAATATTACACTTGCTTATTGCTCCCCATTTTAATCAACCAAACCTCTTCTTCACCCTTTCTTTTCTCTCTAGGACTTCAACTTCAACTTCAACTTCAACTTCAACTTCAACTTCAACTTCAACTTCAACTTCAACTTGCCTCTTTAAGGTTAAACCGGATCTCACTCATATGAGGAGGACAACTTCAACTGTGAGTTCTCTCTCATTTTCTGCATTTTCACCTTTTTCACCTTTCTACCTTTCTAGTGGATGGACTATGGAGTAAGATCTAAAACCAAAATCTTGTTTTATAATTTGTGTCACTAATTCTTAAAGAACTGCCACTTGGGGGGTGATTGGTTTTCACTTTTTCTTCTTTTTTTTGTGTTTAGTTTAAATTTAAACCTCTTCTTTTGCACTGTTAACTGTGTGGTGGAGAAAATGTACCTGATGATGATCTGACTAGATTTTCAACTCCTCGAAGTTGAATCCTGTGTTGCTCTTTCTAGATCCTACCTGAATTTGGTGAATTTTTCCCCTCTTCCCTGAAGAAGTATGTGAATTGCTGCTTAGTAAAATTGATAAAATGGGAAAGTTGCTCACATTCTCACTGGTGGCACATGGTAACTGATGGTGAAAGTTTCTCTTGCAGCTCGTGGAAGTGGTTCTGGTGCTTGCATTGTTCAGTTGTAGCCCATGGATAGTGTGGAGCAACAAACTTTGCAAACAGACAGACCTGGAGGATGTTCGACCTCACAGTGTCAGCATCACCGAATTTGGTGCAGTTGGCGATGGGGTCACTCTCAACACAAAAGCATTTCAAAACGCCATTTTCTACCTAAATTCCTTTGCTGACAAAGGTGGAGCCAAGCTTTTTGTCCCGGCCGGCCGGTGGTTAACTGGTAGTTTTGATCTCATCAGTCATCTAACTTTGTGGTTGGACAAGGATGCAGTAATTCTTGGATCAACGGTAAGCCACTCTTAGTAAACAATGTAGGACAAAAAAGGTTTAGTATAGCTGCTTCACTGGCTTGTCTGCAGGTTTTCCAAAGTAGAAGATTACTTTGAGCATAGTTTTCTTATTCTTCTTACTAGGCAGTGGTCTGTTTTAGTTAACCAATTGCCATGCAATGCAAGGATTGTAATTTGACTTGTAAATTTGGTTTATGCACTGGTACAAACTTGATAGCCTAATGTGATCAGACATTGGAGTTTCAATTATGATATGTATATCCTGCTTGTTACAGAACTCTGAAGATTGGCCAGTTGTTGATCCTCTACCCTCTTATGGGAGAGGAAGAGAGCTGCCAGGTGGAAGGCATAGGAGCCTCATTTATGGGCGCAATTTGACGGATGTTATCATAACAGGTTGCCAACATTCAACAAAATTATTATTTTCTCGATACATATAGGTATATTGATGCTATCAATGTCTCAATGAAGGTAATAATGGTACTATCGATGGTCAAGGGAGTATCTGGTGGAGCAGGTTTAGGAACAAAACTCTGGATTATACACGTCCACATTTGGTAGAATTGATGAATTCAACAGGGGTTCTCATTTCAAATTTAACCTTCTTGAATTCTCCATTTTGGACAATTCATCCTGTATATTGCAGGTTTGTCCCCCACTGAAGGATTGAGTTTATATTTTATTCATTGTTTTCCGTAGTTCAAGTACTTCCATTGCCTTTTTAAAACTGTGCAATCGTGGAGCTTCCATGATTAGGGGCAGATTTGAGACTCTTTTTCTGGATGAACAGCCAAGTTACAGTTCAGAATGTCGCCATCATTGCTCCTCTTGATTCACCAAACACAGATGGGATTGATCCAGGTTAACGTTCTCCCTATAGGCTGGAATGTCATGCTTCTGTGTAATTGACAATTACCAAATATTCTACTTTCATTTTTTAAAAAATACACGTTTTGTTGTTGCTTTGATGTGGTATCAAGCCTTTGTCCATAAAATTTTTAAAGAAAAAATTTCGTTCTAGCAAAACGAAGACAGAATATCTAAGTTTATGCAATTGTGCATCATGGCAAATGTAATATCCTAGCTTTAGAGCAATGTACCTCTTAAACAGAGTTATTAGATTCTCACACACACCTTTAAAATGTGTCCAGATTCTTCTGATACTGTATGCATTGAAGACTGTTATATAAGCACCGGTGATGATCTGGTTGCCATCAAGAGTGGGTGGGACGAGTATGGTATTGCATACGGTCGCCCCAGCAAGAACATTATCATTCACAGGCTGGTTGGTAGAACTCGAACGAGTGCAGGAATTGCCATTGGAAGTGAGATGTCTGGTGGTGTATCTGAAGTTCATGCAGAAGATATTCATTTCTATGATTCATACACTGCAATCAGAATAAAGACTTCTCCTGGCAGGGGTGGTTATGTTAGAAACATCTATGTCTCTAACGTGACCTTGGCTAATGTAGACATTGCTATTAGGTTCACTGGTTTATATGGGGATCATCCAGATGATAATTATGACCCAAATGCTCTACCTGTAATAGAAAAGATTACAATCAAGGATGTGGTAGGAGAAAATATCACTAGTGCAGGTCTTATAGAGGGTATAAAAGGTGACAAATTTGTCAACATTTGCCTATCAAACATTACCCTTAATGTGACCTCAAACTATCCATGGAACTGCTCCCACATTAAAGGGTACTCTAACTTGGTTCTGCCAGAAGCTTGTGAGCCTCTCAAGGAGAGAATATTTCCTGAGCATTGTTCAGATTGTTACTATTTGTCGAATCACATACAAAGTTCGAATAGTCAACATAGAGGTGCTTGGTTTATGTCTTGGTAAATTGTGGAGTTTATAGCATTATGCTACCATAGCTGAAATTTGATTGGTGCATTTTTTCAGCAGGACAAATTTCAGGTGACATAAGAGGTTGAGTGGAGTTGCCGAACTGTGATTGTCCAACTGCAGAGAGATACCGAGAAATGATTTCTTTTTGTAACTTGTGTGCAGTAACAAATAATTGAGTGATTTATCATAAAAATAGGAAGTTGGATGATTTTCACGTCTTGCTTTTTCTAGCTACATATGGCTTTGGAAAAGAAAATTGCAAAATTTTGTGTTTGTATTGATTCTAAGGGAAAGAATGTGTTTGGCTGTTGATAGAGGTGAGATATGGTTACTCTGGTCTGACATTATTCCATTTTGCCACAATGTTATCGGACTTAAGTAGTACGAGGCAGGTGCTTGTTGGCTTTACCATTTCCTTTTGATTCAATAAGGAATCCAATAAATAAAAAGGTGCAATTTACTCAAATTACATGCCCTATTCTTTTACACTCACTACATGAATAGAGTTACTATTATTTGCTGGTTTTTTTCATTTCTCTTTTAGGCACTATGATCTCAGGAGAACTGTTTTCTCTCGAAAATGAAGCAAAAACTTTGTAATAATAAGATGAAACCTATGGTAGGGGCACAAAGCTCTAAACTTAGAAGTTATTCCCAGTGATTGCCTTAATACTAGAATTAAAAAAATTGGCATGGTTAGGCTTATGTGTTTAAACATACTGATTGGGATTCTATTATTGATCGTATACATAAAAAAAAGCAATTACTGAAAATTGTAAAATTAATTAATTTCTATAAATTTATTGTCATATGAGGAATACCCTTGGTTGATTAAAAAATTGTCCTTCTTATGCTTGAAAACCTTCAAAAGTGGGGGCCGAAGTATAAAAGGTTGTTGGGCCTGATCCCACATTGCCTATGCATTAATCAACGGTATGGGCTAATGCTTGCGTGAAAGTGAAACTTCTATTTTTTTTTTTTTGACTAATTGAAAGTGAAACTTCTTCTATGTTTTTGACTAATTGAAAGTGAAATTTCTGTTTCTTGATTAAGGGGAGGACTCGGTTTCTCCTTCAATTCTAATGTGGCATTTGGCAACCATACGGCGTTTAAAATGATGCACTCTCTCTTACCCAAAATAATAAGAATGATGCAATTCTTTTTTTAAAATACAATAACCTAAAATTTTGTGCAAACTATTTAAATCTCCTATTACTACGATCACTCTAGTGAGTTTATATTGATGCAGTCTAATACTGTCTGCAAACAACCGGTCTTACTACCTGGTTTACTTCTAAATGAAGTCCTCTTGGAAATTAAAGTCTAGATGAAGCTTCCTATCTCAAGCTCATTTTCTATTCCTTTTTTTTTAATTTTTTTTTTAATCTGCATTGCATCTTGTATTGTAAATATAGCATTTGCATTCCCTCCTTCAATGATGAGTTGTCCTTTGAAAAAGATTCAAGTAATGACTGACACAATCTTTTCTCAGAAACTGAGACACTTTTCTGGTGAGCAAAAGACAGGACGAAAATGATTACAAGAAAGAATATATGTTGGGCACGTAGTTCCTTTTCCCAACACAATTATTCCACCAATTATTTGATAGTTACATTCTAAATATGGTTTATTATGGACATAAATTGCTTCTTGTTTCATCAGGTAAATTTTTTTTTAGTCTAATCATCTCATGCAAAAGCTGTATGACCTAGTGTGTATTTGGTTTATTGTCACACATTCCAAGTCACTTGCTGGTATGTGTAGATTAACTTAATTGAACGTTCGTCTGAGTTCTACCAATTGATATCCAGATACACTTTTAGTCCAGCAGCACTGTTTATTTTATTTGATTCAAAGTATAGTACACCAATATTAATTGCATAGATGAAAAGAATCAGTGTTATGTAAATATTTAATTTTGATACTTGCTGGTATTTGTGTAGATTTGCGTGAAGAGAATCCTGTTTTGTTTTGGATGTTGATTAATTTCTCTTATGTATTGATGGGTGTAGGTAAAAGTTATGCAAAATATAAATCATGATCTGTAATTTCTTTACAATATTTTGTCCTAAAATTTCTTTAAACATTTTGCACTTCAATTTCTAATTCTTAATTACCATCTTACGGTTCCTTATATATTTTTGAAAAGCATATACATTTTCATTAAACTTACTTTTTCGGTTAAGCACAAGATGCATATATAATTTACATGTATGAAGTGAAACATTCACAACTTGTTAAATTTCAGGACGTTGAAAAAATGTTAATAAGTATCATATGTACTTTTATATAATAGATTTAATTTTTTATTCGTTAGGATAGGTTACTCTCTATATATTCTTATCTTCTTATACATAGTCACGTATCTTCCTTATACTATAATATAATATATAACTTTTTTTTTTAATTTCAACATCAAATTAAATTAATATTTTTAATTATTTATTTAATAAAACTATTTTTTAATTTTTTAACTGATTATACTTATTTTTTTAACTTATAGTAAACATTAGGAATATTTACAAATATCCATTTAACTAAATTAATTCTCTACCACTTAATCTGAGCTTTTATATTTTCAAAATTAAAAGTTTGAAATGGTAACATTTTTTAATTTAATATTACTAATAAAACACTCTTCGATTAATTTAGTCAATATTTTATCATCATTTTACACATTTATAAATATTCATATACGATATGAAATATTTATTATTATTTTTTGGTTTAGTTTAAACTTGAATTTTATTTTAGTGTGATGAGTATTTGTTTTTTCTTTTGGCACATATGAAAATAGGACAAAGAAAACAAGACTAATCTCTAATAAAAGAAGTGTTGCCAGAAGGTTAAAATTGATGTCTCTGAGTGGAGCCTCCCATAGCATTAACGAAACACCCCTTCCATAGGAATTAACGAAGATGTGTTCCCTCGACATTGGTTTTTAAAAAATAAGCATTTTTTTTTAGTAAAACAAGATATTACATTATTTATTAAAAAAAAACTATACAATGAATATGCAAAACAATTTTATAATATTACCTAATAACAAATTATTATTAGATAATAGTATAAAATTACTTTTTCTCCGTATACGGATTATTAAACTCAATTATATCTAGCAAAAACGGTGAGTATCTTTGAAATAATTATTTTAATAATATAATGTGTCTTAATTATTTCATGACTCGTGGGGTACATGCCGGCTAAAAAATGGCGTACAACACAGCGACCAACTATTCAATCCTACAGAATCCTTCTTTTTATGCTCTTTTTGGTCAAAGCTCGCTGAATCATTCAACGCAGCGACCAACTATTTTTTCTTTCCCCCATTTTACTTCCTTATCAGTATTTATTATTGTACCTTAATTTATTTTATAACTATAATCTTTTTCGTAATTCAACTTTTAATAGAAACATCAATAAATATAAGATAAAATTCTAAAAAAAAATCTAATTTATTAGGCGGAAGAATCTCTAATCTTAGTAATACATTAAATTTTATTTTCTACTCAACTTAATGGTTCTACTGTTTGTGCTTACTATGCTTAGTTATCTTTTTGTTGCTCCAAACAGTTTTCTTTTTACCTGATTTACAAAAACAGCACGATAATCTCTATGGGCCTGGATTCTTTCCAACACTAATGCCCTTTTTTATATATAAAAAAAATAGTAGGCAAAAAATTAGTTTGAATTATGTAGTGATATATTCCATCAAATTGGGGAGCAGATAAGTGTAGATGGGTTAGCATTCAATTTCCATTTTAGCTAAAAAATAGCAAGTTGAATCACATCAAGGACTATTTCTCCATGTGATGAGCGAAATGTTAATTTCCTTCTACCGCTGCAACTTAATGTCATGACCAATAGTGCAACTTGAATATGTTGAACTTAACGACTTTATTGATCCTGAGATAATATCTTGCCCTAATGTGAGTGGTGTCCATGTTGTCTACGACTACACAACACAATATACTTTTCATTGGTCCAAATTACAATCTCATAAATAACAAAAATTAGTTTCATGAATAATATTTTTGTATAAAATAACATCTCCTTGGAATATTCAGTTTCTCTTGCATTAATTTAGTCCGTGGGAACCACATCATGGGCCCAACTTTTGCCTACGCAGTATTCCAGGAGGCCAAACTAAAGAATGACAAAAAACTAAAATAAATGCATAATGTCATAGGGTCACATAATTTGTAGAACTTGTTTAAACGAATATATCATGTTCTACTAGCTTAGTTTGTGTTCCAAATAACTTATTTTTCTATACAAGTTTTATTTGGATAAACTCTTTCCTAAGCAGTTATAAAAAAATTAATATAAAAATAAAATGAATTAATTTGGAGAGAAAATTCTTCTCCTACTAATATTTATCCAAAAGTCTAATATCATCAAACGAATACGACGCCTTGTCAAAAGAAATTTTGTGTGGGTTAACATTCAATACAAGTTTCAAACATAGTAAATTAAAGGTAAGTGGTAGTCCACTCTATCCACCAACTAACCTGGCAAAAATGGGACGGATAGAAGGTGGAGTCAATTTTTTGAAAATAGGTTAAGAAAACAAAACGTACTGACCACATTTCATGATTGGTTCATCCGTCAACTCACTTAAATGATAAAAAAATATTTTTAAGTGAATTGATCTAAAATGTGTTGTTTGAAGATTTCTCCATATCTGTAGGAGATCCATTTCGGGTAACTAACCTACCTCTAATATCCTGAAATCAAGGGGATATCTGGATTATGATCTTTTATAAGCTTCTCCACTTTTCTTATTTACTTGAGATACTAATTTTTCCATGCACGTACAACATTTTATAAGGAGATTCCCACCCCCAAGTATTAATACGATAATACTCATATATATGCACCTATGAATCTCTTAACGTTCACCATCACTGGAAAATCAACAGCGACAACAAGATAGAAGTAGGGGATGTGCCAAAAATTCAATATTCCATATTCCAGGCAAACACGCACTAGGAGATAATAGGAGTTCTGCCAAAATTCACGTTTTTAAATGATATGAGTTTATTATAGATTTGTTATTGGTACACATGTCATATTATTTATTTATGTATCAAACTTAATAATACTAAATATAGTTCAAGATGTACGGCAAAAACGCAAATCCCAAGAGATAGTTCTCGCTTGCACCACTTGTTTATTAATGAAATAATAATGCACAGACGACTACCGTGGGAAAGGTAGGGTCTAATTGCGGTCTCCAGATCCAATATCTGGGATTTCTACACATATTTTTAGTATGTATACAATATGCTAGCTATTGTACTGATAGTTTAAATTAATTTGTAATAGTTGTTTCCATTCGGCTTCCTGATTGACTATTGTCACAAAGTTTATTATGTTATCTACGCATGAATACAGGGTGTATGCTTTCGGGATCTTCAAAATTTGCCCACATCTGTGAATGAATCAACATGCATGTTTCCTATGGTTTTAAAAGGCACTCAATGAAGAAAATATTTGTTTTAAAAAAAATTATAGTATTACACAAGGGATCAAGTTATTTTAAGAGTAATTTTAAAAAATATATTTTTTATATTTCATTTTTTTAATTTGATGGATCTAAAAAAACCTCATTTAACTATTTTCTTTTTAAAAAATATTCAATCATCAAGGTAGCAACTATTAATTTAAGGGGGGATGAGTATTATTTAGGAATAATACATTTAAAAAATTAGAAGAAGAATTTTATAGTTTTCGATAATTTTATTTAATTTGATATAAATTAGTCAAATGTCCAATATGATATTTGCAACTTTGCATAGTGGTGATTTTAAATTAAAAATACATTAAAATTTCATAAAGTACATTCTTATTCTCAGTTTAATACTTATATGTAAAATAATAATAATAATATTGTGTGTGCAATATTGGTTTTGAACATCCTCCATCTCTTTCGTTGGCGATATCACACTTGGATAATTGCATGGAATAAACTATTATAAAAGAAGATAGATTGAATTAAAAAAATATTATGTCAGGCGCAGCTAAAAAATTAAATACAATATTATTAATCCTTCTGCACTTTATTTAACTTAATTTAGTCGCTAAACCTTACTGTATCATATAACTCTGACAGACGACGGGTGTTACAAATGCGTTTAAGAAATAAATTAGTTTTAAGAAATAACTTTTTGATTCAATTTTTTTTTTCAAAAAATTAAGGACCAAACAATTTCTTATCCATAAACTCTAAATTAAAAAAAATCATAAAGGAAATAAACTAAGAATGCGTCAAGTATATAAAATAAATTATGTCCACACTATTATTTCTATAGACTTCAAAAGCTTCCACCAACGTCAACGTACACTTGCCCTGTATAAAAAGATCAACATGCATGCTCGTGCAAGTCGAAGGTGAGCTTCAAACAATTTGTTCATAGTCATGCATTCAGTAGCAGAGGTGGAGTACCGACTCTTAATCTGTTTTACATATAAATCACAAATCAAAAGAGTAATTAAACGGTTTCGTGACTAGCAGTTTTTTAGTCATAGATAGTTACAAAATATTTATTATTTAAAACTAATCTTTGTATGAAATTGTGAACTTACGGGTAAGTATATTTTTTCTACTATAATCTCTTTCATACTAAGACTAGATTTGAGATATCACATTTTGATTAATGAACACACGTGACTATATATACCTTTATCTTCTCTTTTCTGTATATACACAGAGAAAGTATAGAGTTGCTCAAAATTCAGAAGCTAGTTGGTGGAGAAAGTAGTGCATGACTGAGGAAGCTGCGGTGAGCCAGCATTTCCATTGGTATTAGCATCGCTTGCTCTTGGTACACCAATAACTGACGAGATCGCTGCTGCCAAAGCTGCAGTGAAGTTCGGATCGGAAGCAATGGCTGCGCTCACCGTTTCGACCATAGATGAAGGTTGTCGCTGAAGTAGGGGCAATGCCGCAGGTGGAAGCTTAGGCGAGAAGAGCAAGGGGTGCCCTAGAAGGTGGGGACCACCAGAGGCATGCAGTGGAAGAGGGAACATGGTGCCATGGCCCGGTATTCGATGCAGCTGCATGGCGTTGGGGTTTTGGGTCAAGTCGAGGGTGATGGTTGGGAACGGTGCTGAAGCTGATAGCGTTGCCATTGAAGAGTAATATCCAGCAGAGTTTGTTAGTGCCTCCTTGGTCGGTGTTGAACCTGATAGCAGCATGGCCGCAGCCGCTGACGTGGTATTCGCCATGGCAGAGGCAGCTGGTGGCAGAGGGTGGTTGTGATTGCCTTCGTAGGTTGTTATCAACACTGTTTTGTCCTCTGCACATCTTTGCACCTGTTCAATATGAATAAATTTATATTTTTTCACCAATATACACATGCATGACATGACATGAAGAAATTAAAATCAACAAAATTAATTACCTGTTTGCGGACTGGGCATGCTACGGCCATCGTGCAGCGATAGTAAGCACGAGGGCAAGGGTTTCCCTTCGCCATTTTTTGACCATATTTCCTCCACTGACATCCATCGCTAATCTGAAAGCGCCCCAGTATCCAGCATTAATTAATTCTTCATTCATTTCCACATGTATCCATCCTTTTGCTACCCCGTTATTAAACTTGTTCATATTAAGAAATTATACTTTCATTCGAGTACACACTATATTTTCCTGTAATGTTTTTCATATTAATTATATTGTTACGTTTTGTAAGAAAAACTTAAAAATAAAAGTAGACATGTTTACTATACTTAAAATTAATAAAAAGATATTCAGTATTTTCTATATTTAATAAATAAAAGGTTAATATCAAGAACAAATAACATATGCACACGGACTATCTAAAATTATTTTTTAGATTGTGACTATATATAATAAATTTATTAAATTTTATAAATCACATGGAGACTAATTTCGGATTGATTTGATGAGAGGATTTGTTTACTTAATTCGAAATAAAAATGGTGATTAAACAAGTGGATGATTTGTAAAATTAAAAAAAAAAATTACCATGGGAGCTTCTGATGTAGCACGTACGGAGACCCTGGCTTTTCTGAAAGGAATCTGATCAGCAGCAAGTTGTTGGAGAGTTATGGGTTGGTGTTCTAAGTTGGTCTGTGAGGAGGACCGGTCAAGAACATCTTCTGCAGCATCGGGACAGGCCTGCTTTCCAAGATTCAGTTTAGTCAATTGAGAAGGTTCATGTGTCTTCGACATTACCTCCGCCTTGTTTGGACGAGAAACCGATACATCGCCATGATCGGTCTTTTCATCACAAACCGATGCTTCAGTCACGTCTAACTTGGTGCATGCTCCTGGCTCCACTAATTTTTGTCCTGATATCATCCCATTCGCTTCCGTATTCTGTTCCACAATTATCAGTTAGACAGTTACTTCAGTACTATGCACATGGATTTTAACTGTTGGTCTATGTACGTGTGTGTATCAATTTTGACACTTTGGATTTTAACTCTTGTACAAGTACGTCTGCATGTGTCTGCATTTTTCTAGTTATCTTATCCCCTGAGGCTATTTTCTGCTATCTGCAGCTAGGTAAGACTTTCCCTTTTCTTTCACATCAAGTCAATTTTATCTGGAACTACTTGTTAGTGTTATTAATTGTTGCTTAGTTGAAATAGGTATTTCATAGTCTGAACAGTGAAGGGGGTTTCAGAGGAAAATAATAATGAGATTTGTTAAGGGTTGTTTTCATGACATTAATTAAATACATAAAAAAGTGTAAAGTAGTATTTCATAAAAAATAAAATATTATTGAATTATAAAAGAAGAAACTTAAATGTTTAACATATTTTAGAATAACTAATAATATTTAATTAAACATATTAAATAATTCGTAACAGTTTGAAAATTCCATGTGATAAAAAATAATCATAAAATATAATGACGTGGAAATTATTATTTGTATATTATATCTCAAGATTGATATAATAATTTATTTGAACGAATATATATTTTTATATATGCCTAGTAGAAAGAGTTTGAAAAACGACGGTGAATGAAAATAGCACGCTTCTAATTTAAGTGAGGCACGCTACCCTGTTTCTTCACTGACTAAAAAAGACAGAAAAAAATAGCACGCAGATACACAACAAAACAAATAAATTATTTTGTTATTGTGGGAAAAAAAAAACTAAATTTTAATGATCAGGCAGCATGGAAAAAATAAATTTATCTGATCGAAGATAAAAAAGATGGAAGTTAAAAAAAATATAAATCCACCTGAAGTGATTTTTGTTTGTGCAAAGCGATGAACAACTGAGCTTGTAATTGAGTATAGCTTTTGGTGATCTGGTCCAACACAGTTCTCAACTTGAGATTTTCTTCTTGTAGTCTCCGCAATTGACTTTCAAGAGAACTCAGCTGAGAACAAAACATAAATTAAAAATAAATAAATTTCCAACACACACATGATCACATAACATGATTAATTTGCAGTATCCATCCCTATGGCTATGAAATGATACAAACCTCAGTTTCGGGATTTTCACTATTTTCTGCTTTTGTCACTTCAGCGCTTACACACGTTAAATTCAGCCCAGTCTGAACATATATATAAAAATAAATTCAGTTGCATTTAGATGAAGAATTTGACAAATCCATATTTGAAAAACCTCACGTTTACTTGGCAATCAGTGACACGTGTTGGTGATCCATCATGTTGATCTCGATCATGCTTTTGCTGCTGCTGCTGCTTCTGATTATCATCATTTTTATGATTACCTTCAGATGAGAAGAAATCCATTTCCTTGATGGGAGGATCTGTGCGATCTACGCGGTGGTTGAGGAAGTCGCCGGAGCTTAAGAAGGTCAAGTCGCGGTGGTGTCGGTTCTCCATGTATTTAGTGAGATGCAGAGAGAGATAGAGAGAGAGAGAGAGAGGAAGTAGCAATAAAGTGGTAGTTTGCGTTGTCATTGAGGCTATTCAACGCAATGGGTTTAAATGTAGTGTTGCACTTGCACCCCCTCCCTCCCTCCTTGGACCTTGAGCTAGGGGTCCCACAATAATTTTAAAATGGAAAAAAGGTAATGTTGTTATTGTTATGTAAGTAAGAGGTCCACGAAAAGGTTCAAGAGTGAGGAGGGACCAGCCGTTTTTTCGCCATAATTGACGTCACCATTAAGCCAGGTAGGGACACAACAGGCTTTCATCTCACCACAGTAAATAAATGCTTGTTCTATTATTTTTTATTACTTTTCTGGTGGTTAAAATTTTAGGAACAAGGGAAAAACTAAGTAGACATGTGAGACTTCAAACATGTCTCTTGATTCTGTTTAATTTTCAGGGTCAATCTTTCTAACAGTTGTCCACTTTTGAGTTGAAACCAACAAAGAAATGATAAAAAAAATAGAGATATTTCAATCCTCAGTTAACAAAAGAATTTGCTATTTTATTAAAGAGTTGAGTCTAACACGTTAGTTTCTCGTAATATGTTGAACATAAATTTGAATCTATACTAAAAAAAAGTGAACAACATTTCCAACAAGATTATTTTCAAAAGCGTATGTTTGTAAGAAAAAAAATCAATTTGCTTTTATATATAAAAATGTTTATATTTAATGAACAGAGAGTATTAATTTGTTAATTGTAATAATTATTAGCTATTTATAACTGAATATAGTAGTTGAAGTTTTATGAGTAAAAAGTGGTGGTGTTATTACCAAATGAAAAATGAAAAATAAAAAATGGAGAAGAAGAGATTTTGATGGGGAACGGCGTTTAGAATAACGGGGTAAGGGATCGGAGAAGGCGTATGATCCACGTGGGGTAGTCCCATAAGGTCAACTCAGTTGACGGCACGGCTCTCTCTCTATGGACGGTAGTTGGAATGAGTGGGCCCACGGGATTGGAAAACCTAATCCCACTGACTTTGAAGGCAACGACGACGTCATTGGGAACAACCGCCCATCTCAATCGAGGTTTTTTGAAGACCCAACCCAACCTTCCATTCCTTCCTCACTTTTTTTATAACCTACAACCTTGTATTCCTTTCTCCTTTTTTAGTACAAACCTTACACTTAGTTTTAAGTTTTTTTTTATATTAGAATTAAAATTTTACATTTTCAATATGTATAATACAAATTTGCGTCAAAAATCAACGTAAGTTATTAAGATGAAATTCTAATTTTAATTAAAAATACTAAAAATATCTAAAAGTTGCAATTAAGTTTTGTTCATTCTTTTACCTCATGAACATGAAAAATATAAGCTAAAGAAAAGAGTATACACAAACATGCACTCCATTTTAGGATGGATTGACCTAGAAAGAAGATGATAAAAAAATGATAAATAAAGAGAGAAAATAATTACAAGAAAACACAAATTAATGTCAATCAATTGGTATAGATCTTATTGGTTAATATGTCCTTTTGTTCATTAATTAATTTATTTACACGACTCACATTAGGAAATGGTTTTTAAAAAGTTATTAGTATTAGGGTGACCGATGCTAATTAATAATTTAAAAATATAATTTTTAATCACAAAATTAAAAACTTTCTTTTTGTCTCATTTCTTTTTTTCTTTTCTCTCACTCAAATTAAACTCTAACTTTTCCTATCCCAGTCCCTCTCACTCTCTTTTTCTCCTCATCTCACCTACTCTTTCTCCCTTTATTTTTTCTTTTAATAATAATCATATATAGACACCATTATTTTACCAATACTCGACTAAAACCTTTTTTTTTTTTCCATTTCTCTTTTCTATCGTATCACTTATCATACATCCACTTTTTTTGTTTTTTCCTCCCAGGAAGCGTAGAATGGCATGGATGGTCTATGCAACGTTTTCCCTTTTCTAATGATGCCCCTTCTCCCTATCCCCTCATTCTACTATTTCAGGTTGTTGTTGACAGAGATTAGGAAAGACAGGGTAGTGGGGGGTACTGGTACATGGGAGAGAAAAAAAAAAAAAGAGAGAAGAAGAAGAAAGGAAGAGGGAGAAAGAAAAAAAAAAGGAAGAGGAGGGAGGAAAAAAGCATTGCCACTGATAACAACTAGAAATCTATCCGTGGCATGCAATTTTTTTGTTTTTTTACTAATTGGTCTATCTTCTTCTTTTTCACTTGTAATGGAGTGCTCGCAATGCGGTGATGAAGATACAATGGATGAAATAAGGGAAGGGGTACGGGGAAACAGGGAGACACATTGCTGGTATCAATAATGCTTTTTTGTTTTGTTTTTAGCATGGCTGACACTAGTAAGGGTTAATCTCTTTTGGTTCACACAAACTAATTAGTATCAATTGAGGTCTGTTCGTATGTTATTTTGTTAATATTAAAGTATTTATTAGTGATAAGTGATGAGATGAAAAGAAATGTATATTTTTTTAATGATGCATAGATGGAATATAAATAAATATATGCTAAGTATTTTCCAACCAAAAAAGTAGTCGTGTGTATAAAGTTTAGTAAATTTTGCTACCAAATAATTTTGTGATTAATTTTAAAACTAATAGTTATTTTATAGTTAATTTTTAGTAAAAATAATTAGTTACAAAATTATTATAATATTAATGATAACATGAAATAAGTAGCAAATTAATTAAGAAAATAATTTTAGTTAATTTGTAGTAAATTTTTAAATTTTGTAGTTATTTTCTAGCTAATTTGTAATAATAAAAAATATAAATTAATATAACTTAAATTTAGCTAGAAAAAATAATATTTTAGTTAATTAATAGTTAATTAGTTAGGATTTAGCTTACTAATTTAAATAATAGCTAAAATTAGTAACAAAATAAAAAAAAAATCTTGTAGTGTTTATATCTGAAATATAATATAACAAAATTTATTAACCTTTATTATACTCTACTAATTATAGAACTATTTATCATAATTTTATAAGTAATTTAATTTTTTTATGGTAACAGTATTTACAATTCTGTCAATGATATTTTATAAATAAAGTATATATTTGAAAAAAAATATTTCAAAATTATTTAATACTTTTAATAGGATATTTATTTCTTTAGTAACACCTTTTAATATGTTTAATTCTGAAAATAAATAATAAAGACTATCTATATTTATTATTGAGGAAATTAAGAAAATGAGGGATTTTGTTTTTTGTTTACATGGTATTCCTTCTAAAGAAATTTTATTTGAGGTATTATCAAATACTAAATATAGACAGTTTAAGTAGAAATTTGAAGCTTAGTTTACTTATTATACTAGAACAATCAGCACCAATTAATCAATGTTCTCCAGTAGTTAAGATTACTTTAATACAAAATACTAAAACTATTGATGGATTCATTTGGTCAAGTCAGTTATCTACGTGAAATTATCTAATAATTTTTAAAATTCTTATGCACAACGTTAAATATAATTATTTTAAAAAATACATAAGGCGTATTTCATATTTTATTAAATGCTCATAGTTGCTTTAAGATTTCGTGGTTGATTGAGTGAGAAGTGAGATCGAAAAATATTGATTTAGATAAAAATAAATACTTTTTTTACCGTGAAGGTGTGAATTCTTCAGAATTTTTATCGTTTGCTACGTATACATGGCTGCAAATTGGTAGTTATGAACCGATTCCTACTCTTTTATTAGCATATAGTAATCTCTTGATTTTGTTGGTAATTAATTTTTGTTGTAAAATTTTGTTAATTACTTCTTCTTTTTCAATTACATTTTTCATCTATAAAGTTTAAGAATTGATTCTAGTACCACTTGGATCAAAGTAAGATTGGTACTAATTCATGGTATGATAAAATTAATCAGTTTTCTTACTCTTAATTGTTCCATTCATTATTCACCAAAAAAAAATGTTGCATTCATTTTGTGTCCGATGAATACCAAATTGAAATGTTATAACTAGTGTTTTATGGGTCACAACTTGTTGCGCAACATTCTCAATCTCAGTTGCTCGCTCCTTTTTTTTTTTTGGTGAATAATTGCTCTCTTCATTGATTACAAGTTACATAAAATTTTTCAATCTCAATTTTTATTATTCTGGAACTAGTTTAATTTGTTATTATTTTTATTTCATTTTTCACTTTGTTTACGAAATGGATTCCGTCAGTAACTCTTTATTAACTTCTATAAAAAATTATCAATTTTCTTAGCAAAAATTATCAAAGTTTACCATTTTTTATGTTTTCACCACCACAAAATAATTACACATTCAGTTTTATACAAAATTATCAACCAAATTTACTAAAATTCTCAAAATCTTTCATTTTTTTTTTTATGTTTCCACCATCATTTCATAGGTCTTCACTGGGTATTAGTGGTGTAGAGTTCACCATGAAACACCAATTGGGTCCATGTCTGACACTCAAGTTTCATAATTTTTTTTTACCAAATTGGTCTAGAAAATATAACACTCAATGAAGGTGGGTATTTTGGTTAGAAAAAATTATGAAACATACGTTCACAGTAGAAAATTATATACTTTTATTTAAGCATGATTCAACATTTCAAAAGATGCAATCACGGGTGTTGATAAAAAATATATATGGTCCACTAAATGGAATCAACAAAAAATACGAATAAAGAAAAACTTGTCAAAACTTCTAATAATGTTGACTTCACTCCAATGCAAAGACACATAAGGAAAGAATGAGTATCATGCCATAATTGACATGAGTTATATAGAGATTAACACAATAAGTTAATGGAAAAGAGTTGAAGTTGAAGGAGTTGAAAATCATCTTTATGGATACATCATGGATAACAAAGGATAACGCAGGGATCATAAAATGTTACATAACATCTTTGGAGAAAAAACTGGAAATAATATCTTTGGAGTGAATCACTTTATGCACTATCCTCATAATTTTTAATTTATTGTAGTAAAATATTATTGTAATAAATTTGCTATATTTTTTAAGAGAAAATTATTGAGTGAATATTAATTTGTCTTTTTCATATTTATTGTTTCAAAATTAAAATATAGTTGAATTATTATTTTGAAGTAAAAATAAATACAAAAATATAAAGACATGAGATATCATGAGACCTAATTTAATTTATTAATGAGTTCACGATTAAAGTAAAAAATTGGTAAAATTCTTAATTTGATGTAAAAATGTGAGATCCACCAAAAATAAATTAAGAATCCAAAAGAAAGTTATTAAAGGAGTAGATTATACTTTCTTTACTTAAGATATGCAAGTAATTTACTATGGTATCTTTCTTTAAGTTAAAATAATATATAATTTCATTCTTCATTAATAACTTAATTTTGTTAAAATAAATTATACTTACACGTGAGTATTATATTATATTTTTTCCTTATGTTAAAATATATAATTTAGTTTATTTATTATAATGTTATTAATATATATATCTTTAATTAAATATATACTAAAATATTTTTAATTTATCAAATTATCCTTCCCTCACTTGTTGTCCTCACTTTTTTTTTTTAACTATGTATCAAGATTTGCTCTCTTCAAAAGCGGTTGTAAGCAAAATAGTTGCTCTGAAGGTAACAAAATGTCCAATCAAATTTGTTATTGGTAATACATGTGGGTAGAAATGATCGACATTCAACAAGGGAAAGGATTTATCATAAAAAAAAATATCATAAAAATCAAATATTTAGTAACATGTATTTTGGTAAAAAAATAATAAATAATTTTCTGGTAAAAATTATTCTTTAATAAAAATTAGTAGATTTTCTATAGCAAATTTTAAAGGTAAAAAATATGGTGTGTTTTCATTTATTAAAGAAAAAATCTATATATTTTGAATTAAGAAGTGAAAAGTGTAATATTTAAATCTGCAGGATATAGAGAGTGAATAAGGTATTTTAAATATAAAATTATTTTTAATGAAAATTTTATAATAGAGTAAAGTATAATATATTTAATTAAAAAAATTATATTTTAATCAAAAAATAATATTGTAATACTTGATCTCTCCATAAATAATAATGTAAAATATAATTTATTAATAAAAGCTAACAAAATGATAATAATTCATCAACTTCTCAAATTAAATAATGACAAGTAAATATTTTTTAAATATTATGATAAAATAATTTATGTATTAATAATGTAAAAAAACATTACATTATCATTTAATTATAAACTATTATGCACAATAAATTTGTTAATTTTTATAATAATTACTATTTTAAAGTTCATGCTTATCATAATTTTTTATTCATGGGGTAAAATTTTATATATTCCCAGTGCATAAAACATTTATTTGATTTGTGAATTTGATAATAAAATATAAAGAGCTGATTTAAAATTTGTCCGTTAAGTTATTATCAACATGTGTATATCCTTAATTATGGAATTTTGAATTCACATGTATAGAAATAATATAATTGGAATAAACCATTTGCTTTAAGAGTTTTTAATCATTCTTTAAAAGATTATCCCTTTCATCCACGGAAAGAAAGGATGTTCTAAGAAAAAAAAAAAAACAATTTCAAGTTAGTTTAAGTAAAAGTAAATGGATCTTAAAATTTGTGTTGATGTGGTGATATTTAATTTGAACCATGTTATAGGGATAAGCATTCAGGAAATAAAACAATTTTTGTATCACTAGATTTTTTTTCTCAGCATCTTTCAGTTCACATTTTTTTTTTGTATAAATATATGGAAGTCAATTTTCAAGAACTGTGTTGTTATGATTATTCAACTTTTATTCGATTCCCCATTTTTCAACATGCTTGCAGAGTTGGCATTCGGATATTCTTGCTGATCGATGGATAGGCATTAGGTTGTTGATATCATTTTTATTTCACCGAAATTAAAGTCCACGAACATCATGAATTTACATTAATTATGATGCATCAAACTAACAAATATTTATTGGTTTAAAAAATTAATATATATTCTTAGTGTACCATATTCAAAATATACGACATATTATTGTTATTTAGACCATAATGTATATATAGTTTAATTTTTATTAAATACAAATCATAAACTCCTCTCCTATTATATATTAAAATATAAAATTTGAAAAGTGATAAAAAAATTTCACTCTTTCTACTCTTTCAATTAGACATTCTTAAATATTTTTTCATATTGGCTACTAATATACTTATCATCTTTTTAACATTTCATCTCTTTCTATCTATGTATCTTTTTACATTTCTATCTCTACATTAAAATTTCAATTATTTATTTTTTAAAATATTAATAGTTAAAAATAACTTTATGATAAATTATATTTTTTTACAGAATTATAAAACTTTTAATAAAATTATATATTTAAAATATTTATTTATTATACATTTTAGTTATATAAAATAATCATCTATCTTATCGATTACATGCTAAAATGCTAGTTAATAAGAAAAATCTTAATGTTTATTTTTCTTCGTTCAATACGTGACAATTGTTTTGTTTAATGATGCAGATAATGTAAACATGCATGCATCAACGAGACGACGAGGATCACATTAATCATTAAAATATAAAATCTCAGTTTAATTGGTCAATGACTTAATGGTTCTGGGTTTTCTTCGCACATTCTTCTCCTCGTGGAGTAGTAAATAATCATACAAAAAAAAAAGCAATAATGTTCAACGATGGCAGAGAATGGCCAAACTATTGCATGTAATTACCTCACTTAAGAAATTAAGCCATATTTCTCTTTCCATGTGAATAAGATGCCCAGGCTTAATTTATATTTTATGCATATATCTTCAAGTCAATGCCAGGCTACACAGATTTTTATTAAATTCCTTTTTTTTTTGTAGATAACTTTGACAAAGTTGGCTCTCATGGACTACAAGTAAGAAGTGTACAACTGATTATCATGCACGTCGTGGTTCCCAGCTAGCAGGTTCATTAATTTTCTAGGAATATGCATTTAGTGTTACAGCTATAAGTTGAAGCACGGTAGTTTATGGGTTTGTACTCTAGAAATAACATAATTAATTTCCTTGTATTTAATTTGTTGATTAAATAAAAAATTGAAGCTGAAAAATGTACACCTGTTTAATTATTCCTTGCAAGAGTTATTAATTTGGGCAGGAGCTTAATTATCTTTCTTATTTGATTAAAAATAAAAAGTTTGATTGTAGCCTCTTTCCCCTTGTCTCTCCCTAATTTGTGCTGAGGGATTGAGTGCGATGTTACAAGAAACAGAGAGAAATGAGGCCATACAAACAACAAAAATAATTGATTCCAATATGGAAAGAGTGCAAGGATGGAGAGAAAAATTATTATCCAAGGAAGGGAAGGAAATCTTGTTAAATGCTGCTATCCCAACTTACATGATGGGGTGTTTTATGACCAAAGTTTTGAAACTCTAGTGGCAACGATTCTCAAAGCAAAATATATATCTCCCAGGATGGGTGTTTTAATTTGGGAAAATAATGTTCTGTATGTACTACCAGATATTGGAAACTCTTGCAGTTCGTCAAGGGTTGCAGTAGTTGCAGGACTTAATTGGCTAATAGTCGTCATGCTTCAAAACAAACAAAACTTCTTTAATTTTCTCATATTGGCATTATTGAAGCTTAGTAAAACTTTTCATGAATTTGTTTTTAGTTGGACTCCTTGAAATGTTAACAATTGTGCTCGTATATCATGGCTGGAGTGGAAAAAAGGTGGAACATTTATGTGTTTGATGGACATCATTACAATAACTAAATTAAATTATATTAATAATCATTTGTAATTAAATTATAGTATAAAGTTATTTATATTATTATTCGTATATAACTATTTTAATTTTGATTATTAAGATTTAGTAAACAAAAATAAATTATTTCCCTCTCAAGTAAAAATAGTCTTTTAATTTGTTAAGGTAAAATTGAAAATGGTTTCTTTTATATGGTTTACATATATTTGGTAATGACTAGTGTGGAAGTTTTTCCTTGTCTGTATCGAGAGGCAAAATACGAAGGAGCGACTGTGAGAATAAATACGAAGGCGAAGTCAAAGTAAACAAACACGACACTTCAATGCATGACCAAAGCACAACAAGTCACATCCATACGCACACAAATGGATTCAAAACTTCTCTCTCGAAATTATGTTTCTATTTCTGTCTGGTTGATAAAAAAAATGACACCTTATTCAATAAATAAATATTGTAATTAATACCAAGGTGCTTGAAAAATAAATTTATGAATAATAATACATTTGTTTTTTATAAATTCATATTAAAGATGGTTTTTAATTTATTGATATTGTAAAAGGATTTATACTGACCGTTCATGTTTATTAATTTAAAATTTTATTCCGCTAGTTTATAACTTATGAATTATTTTAAATAATTTTTAATTTTTAAGTTTGTAATTTATCTTCTATTTTATCACTTTAATATATTTATTATTTGTTCTTCTTAATATTTTTACATTTTCTTCCCTCCTCCCTTAGGCTTTTCCTTTTGTCTCGTCTATTGTTATTTAATTTTAATTATTATTCTACTTTTATTATTTTGTGGGTTATTGTATATAATACTATTTATTTTAAATATTACATTATTTATTTTTAATTTATAAAATAAATGATTACATTATTTTAAATGATTACATTATTTACTTTAATTATTACATTACTTATTTTAAAAAGTAATAAAATTTTAAAATCAATAAAAAATAATATTATAATTAACTAAAAAATGTTTTCTGTCAAAAACAGAATTTATATAAAATTATATAAATATTTTCTTTTTTATATTATTTTATATTTATCAATTAGTTTAAGAACTATTTTTACCAAGCAATTCTAATTAAAAAAAATTAGTTTATAAGCTTTTCACTAATCTATATCCTATGACTATTGTAATGACGAAATTCACTTCTAAAGGGAAGTTATGAATCAATTAGTTTTATAAATAAAAAAAAAAAGACAAAAGACGAAAGGGAGTAGTTCTATTGTATGATATTGTGGGAAGGGTAAATAAGAGGCGCAAATATAGGGGTGATACCCACACGTACCACCTCACGTTCAAATGTTTAATCCAAACTTGACGTGTATGTGATGTGAATAGCTGCTATTTCCTTCCTTGTTAATACACGTCTCCATTATTATAACAAATTAAGTAATACACTGTTAATCTCTTATTATTAAGCATTAGGTTAGTACTAGCACCGCAAATAATTGAAGACAATTTTTCTCTGTTAGTTGCCTTTTCTTTTCCTTCTACACTAAGAATTTTGCTCCTCTAAATTATCGAATAGTTTTTGCTATCTAAAAAGAAATGTTATATACAAAAGATGATTCGGCTTTTCTAAGGCTTCTCTCTATATACATAAAATTTGGCTTCTCTATTGGTTTCATCCAATAAAGGAAAAAAATTTAATTGAAGAATTTGTCTATATATATACATAATTGATTTTTCTGCCCAGGTTTATTTTTAAAAAATAAATTATTTTATTTATTAATGAAAATGATAATTTTGGTAAAATTAAATTTATTATGTAAATCTATACATATGCATTATATTATTATAAAATATAAAAAATAAAAATCATATACCTTTATTATATTAATTAATCATAAAGTAAACACAATTAAATTACAATGATAATATGATTGTCAAAAAATTACAACAATAAATAATAAACTATAAAAATATATCAATTTTAAAATTAATAAAATAAAATAAATCTCAATTTAATGAGTCAACGTAACTCAACTTACTGTTGACCGACTGGGTTGATAGATTCTATGTGCAACCCAAATCATTTATTTGTTGGGTCCAATATATGTTTTCACATTCTTAATAATTGTATAAACCGTTTTTGTAAAAGTAACGTTTTTTTCAAAAAAAAAAAAAAGGGAGAGAACAATAGGAAGACGAATATTATAGTATAGTAGATTAATAGAAAATATAATGGAAGAGATAAGATTAGTTAATATTATTAAGATAAGATAATAAACTAATTAATTTAATCAGTGTAATAATGGACCTTAACATTTTAAAAATATATATTAGTGAGCAAATTTAGTCACAATTTTGTTTTATATAATACTGGGTCCAAAAAGTTTTAGTAACGAATTTGAAGGGTAAAATTCATTTTGTATTCAGATATAAAGGGTGACTAGTTTTGTTTATTATTACCAATATTTGTTTTAGGGGTCTTATCCCTCGACTCCATTATATTATTTTTTAAACATAATATTTCAGAGGGTATGTAAAATTACGAGGTAGTGTTAGTGCAGTGTTCAAGCCTGCAAAGGGTTTTAGGATGACCAAGTACTTGCAGAAAGCCTAATGAGATAGAAAATAAATTCGAATATTAATCTATCTCAATCTTCATTTAATACATATATATTTTTGCTAATATTATAATTTATAGTTGTATTTTGATACATATATTATCGGTGCATGAGTCATGAGATTAAAAAAAAAAAGTTAATTAATAGGACAAAATATATAGATCGGAAAATAATTTATGAACACCAAATACTAGATGATACCTAGAGAAAGAGAAAAATAATCTATGTATAATAAATAATTAAATATAATAATTAGATATGAATATCTATATATCACTGCTGACTGTGGTGTACTTATGTTACATTGAGGGTGTGTAAATGTTTTTCCTTATTTTCTTTAAAAAATTGTAAATATATATCTAGAAATTTTATATTTGATTTTGTTATCTTATTATATTTAAACTTACTGTCTCTAATGTCCAATTTTGTCTTTTTAACTGGCTAATTTCTTTGTAACATACGTAGGAGTAATTGCAGTCTGAATTCTTGCAAAGTAGAACCATCTTAATAGTTATAAAAAAGGGACAGAGAGATGCTTTTGATTTGTACTCAAAATATAAGTTTAATTAAGTTTTATGAATATTTTGTGGCTATCTTGTATAGCAAAAGCAAATAGGGCAGCGACTTTTGAACCTAAAATTCAGGGTTCGCGTTGGACCAAGTTATGGGTGATAGGGAGGCCAACCCATCTTAAGAATTTGGAAAAGGAAGCGACCTCATATACACCCAAACGAGAAAGACAGAGAAACTTAAGAGGGTAGTAGTCCCCATTTTCAACTATTTAGACTACTTTTTTTCTTCAAAAGTGACGTCTTCTTCTTTGTTTTGAATTCACCATTGTCCTCTTAATTTATTGTAAGCATTCACTAGAAGAAAATGAAGTGAATTACTATATATATCAACCAACTTACCCACCCTCTTACGATCCTGCATGCCTTCAATTTTACACATATACCATACCTTTATGGTTGGGGTACCACCAATATGTTGGTACCATGCAGATCTTTACTTTTTACTAGTCATAGCTTACTATTTAAAATATGTGTAGCTACATCAGCTATATATAGTTCTTGTTTCAATTAATATTTACAGTTGAGCATGGCATGTTTTAATTAAGTTTGACATTAATTGATATACATATCAATTCAGAAACATCCCACTCAACCGTCACTCACGGATGATGAGTTACTTATTCAACCAATAAAACTAATTACATGAAGTTCCCCTTGGTTTCTAATTGTATTTTTTGGTTATCTCAAACTATCTTTTTACTGGGTAATTATTGAAAGACTAATTTATCAACACCTTCAACATTAAAGATAACAACTCTGTCTGATATTTTTTTTTTTCAAAGTCATAAATTTCGTAGTCAAACCCAACAACACATGTGGGACCTAAATCTTTTTTTTTTTCAAACAAATATGGTATATATTAATTTTTTATTATTTTTCCCACATATACAAGTATACTGGAATTTAATTAAAAAAAAGTAACAGTATTACTCATATGGATAGTAAAATTGTAACTTGAAATTTTTTTTATCCCTCTAAATATCATAATTTTCTCATTTTGGTCTCAATTTTTTTAGTTAAAATTGTAAAGCTCTAGTATTTTTCTCTTCTATTTTCATGTAGTTATATCTATTAGTACGTCTTTCATTTTTTTTTTTTGTGTCTCTTGAGAATATATGGAATCAAATGAAAAATTGGAGATATTTAGAGAGACTGATAATGGACAAGTTGAAATGACACATAACAAATAAAATATATGCAGAAGACTAATAATATAGGAATTATATAAGAAGGAAAATAATTGCGACTTTTCAATTATAAGGTCAAGATGAAGAGAAATGCAAGGAGAATTCATGCTCATTCTGTGGAGTGATTAAAAATTCTTTTCTGGACAGAAAACTGGGATGGGGAGAAATCCTTTGAAAGATACGTTTTCTAGAGTATATAATTTTTCCAAAAATAAAATAAAATAAGCTAAAATAAGTGATTGGTTGTTTTCTCAGGAAGGAATTTTTTCAGTGGGAAGTGGAGTAGGCTAATGCATGAATCTTTTGTTTTTCCCTTGAATGAAAATGTTAATGACAGGTGGACGTGGATTAATTGCGGATATAACAGGTTTGAGTTCTATGAAATTTGCATACAAGAAAATCACAAAGGTAGAAGACCAAGAACAACAGCAGGATGGCTTCTTCAATAAATTCTTTATCAATGAAATACCATTGAAGAGGCATTTGGATTAAAATGAAGTAAAGTGCATAAGATTTGGTATTTTTGCTGAAAGCTCAAAACAGAATGTTAAATGGTATGGAAGATTATGGTCAGTTTTTTAGATGGGTTGGAATTAAGTCTGATTGTAAAAAGGGCATTAAAGCTTGCTGAATGCCAATCTGGTTTTTATGTATAGAAATCAATGCATCTTTTCTGCAAAGTCGAATTTGATGGAGGAAGAATGAGTGGAACTTTTGGCTATGGAAAAGAATTAAGATATTCAAATACTCTTTCTTTTGCTAGTGTTTAAATCCTCGAGCTTTGCTTATATGTTGCAAAATAATGATAAGGTATCTCAGTTGAGGCATAGGCAAAATCCAGTAAAAGATAGATGTAAAACAAAGGTTAGTTGAAGCCTTTCTATGTTCAAAGATGGGCCTAAAAGAACTTATTTTTTTAGATCGAAATAAATCGGGCTTAATGTGTCTTGGGGAAAACCGCCATCTAAATTAAGAATGACCCAATTGGTCACATGCTAACAATAAAATGTTATCCATTGGCAAAAAAAAAAAAAAACTGTCATCAAGTTTATATATATGTTCAAGATTTGAGATAAATTAGCATTGGTTTGAAAAAGTAGTAGTTTTTCTTGACTAAAATATTAAAATTTTAAATTTAATTTTGAGTAGAAAAAAATAATATTAGAAGAAAAAATATCCACCATCTGGTGAAGTGATGATAAGAAATATTTATTTAATCTAAAAGCTTTCCATTGGTTAGCTCTAACGGGGTTATTTAGCAGCCATTGATCATAAATTAAAATGGACTTAGCAGTTAGCACACATGCATGGAAATGTGGAATGAAGTTGGTGGATGCATCGTGTGGTCGAGTCAAGTCAACCCTTCTTCTTTTAGTGGGCAGGGCACCCAGTCATTGACCACCCCAAAATACGCCGTTAATGCGTCCCCACGTTCCTCCCACTCTTCTCTTCATCACTCCCCATCTTTATACATTTTATCTATCCTTATGCATCAACTATTCATACTCTTTTTTCTTTTTCTTTTTCTTTTTTCTGTTGATATATTATTAAAAAACGATCAGAGTTTATGTTATATAAATTGTATATTTTTTTGTACCAAATAAAAAGATAATTTTGTTCCTATCGTATATAAAAGCATTTGAAGCCAAAGTTTATATTGTCAAGATGTGTGCTATTTTCTTTACTTTGGCAACTTGAAATAATTTATTCTGCATAAGTTTAAAGTTTATATTCAATATATATTGTTTTTTAACAAGGAGTTAAAAAATTTAGTGCAAAAAAAGAGTACAAACAAGAGCTATTTGTTTAAACAAAGGAACATATTCTCTTGTTTCTAGTTTTTGTCTTATTCACCTCGTTTTACATAAAGTAGAAAATTATTGACCATTTTATATATTTATTCAATTTATGCCAGTCGTGTCCCGTGGCTCATGTCAACAATCAATTTCCACCTTAACGAGTGCTCCGTCAATTGCCCATAATTATTCAAACTAGCAAGTGTATATTCCAATAAGGTATCAAAGGATGTCTTACAGTATTAGTGAACGTGTGTAGCTTTGTCCCCTACCCCCTTCTACCTTTCCAAATCATTATTTTTTTCACCTTACGGAAAAATATTTATCCTACTTGTTAATATGCCAAACTTGGATTTAGATCCCCCAGCAAGGAAAGGAGGACGTGATACTCACAGTGGATGATCCCATTTACACTATCTTCATCTAATTCCAAATGTCCTGTGTCAACCTACAAGTAAAGGGGGAGGGGTGAGATTGAGATAGTTGTCTTAGAAAATGAGTTAGATCTGACAGAAAAAAAAAAGGTTAGAAAAATGGTCCTGAGTCAACTTATAAACAAAAGTGTTGTTTCATATTCGTTTTAATGCAAAATTGCAAACGACTAAAAAACAAGAAAGAAAAAGAAAACCGTTCCTAAGGCACGGTAAACTAAAGGGGAAAGTAAATTATGTTTGCAGTGATATCACTGGTAAAACAAACATTTTAAGCTTGTCTAAGGTGTGTGTTTGAATAAGTTTTTTTTTTTGAATTAGATTTTAGAAATTTTTATTTTATAAATTTATTTTTTTTTATAAAAATGCATTATAAGCTAAAATGATTTATATTTTAAAAATAAAATTATGTGAAAAATAAATATAAAATTTTAATCCATCATCAAAGTTATAATTATTTTCAATTTTATTCTAAATATATTTATAAGAACAAATTTAATTTTAATTAAAACAACTAAATATAATTATTTCACCGATAAGGTCCAACATAATTGGTAGATGAATAAATTTTTTAAGTATATTATCATGAGTTATAAAAAAAAAAAAAAGTTTTGTTCAGAGAAACAAAACTTATTTCAATAATCTCTTTCTTTAACAAGAAATTAGCCTACATTTACGCTTGTTTGTTTGGATTGAACATGGAAGGACAAATTAAAAGTGTGTCCAAGTGCTTTATACAATAACAAAAATATTCTTATTTATATCATATTTTATTCTTTATTTAAGATACGTATATCATTTAGACATATTTTTTCACTTTTAATATGATCAAATAAGTGAAAAGAAAAATTTTATCTTTCTTTTCTTTCATTTTCACTCTATCAAATAAGCTAAAAAATTATTTCACTTTCTACTTTTTTTTATTCTCTTTTCTTTCCGTTCATTTTTTCTCCCTAAACTAAACATATTAGTGATGTCGTATCCACTGCACATTCAAACATAATATCCATTGATACTAGCTCAACAAAAAAAAATATTGGTGGATCACCTTATTAAAAATTAAACAAAAAATGATATATTATTAGGCAAGTTTACTAGTACCTGCCTAACTACCAATTGAACTTAAACTAAATAAAAACAAAAAAGGATAAAGTTAAACGGGGCAAGTCAATATAATACCAAATTAAACAAATGGGTTGTAGAATGCAAGTCAACCTATATTTTTGTCATCTATATCTCTTAGTAGTTACACTCTTACCAAATATTTAAGGAGATTTGCACCACTAAAAGTGGAATACAAGGAATTCCAATAGAATGGCCTAAGGCCACCTGGTAAAGTTGACCTTTCTCTCTTCTCTGTAATAAGAAAATTTTTAAAAAAAAGTTTTCAAACCTAAGATAGGTTGCATGTAGAAGCAAAAGTTGTTGTACATAAGTTTTATAAACCAGATAAATAACGATGTTATTGATGTTTTAAGAAAATAATAATATTTTTTAAAACATAAAATATGACAATATATATATAAGAACATATTAAGTAGAAGAAATATTATAAGATGAGTAAATTTTGAATAGTTTGAATTATATAACTTTTTTAGGTTGTAATGTGAGTTTTAAATAACTTTTAATTCTGACTTTTTATGTATAATTATTATACAATCCAAATTTATTTATCTTACATTTTCGTTATAAACATTCATCTCATTTTGATATGTTATACATAAAGAGAAAAATAGATAAATAAATCTTATTGATGAAGTTAATAAGTTTATAAAATTTTATATAATTTTGTGAATAACTGATATATTCCTAAGCAACTTTATTTTAATGTATATATACATTTTTTAACATATGAATAAAGGTTATCAGCTATAAGTTCATTACCTACCAATGTTATATAATTATATTTATCTAAAATTAGATATAATATGATCATCAAAATAACATTTTAATTGTTGGATTTATAAAATTTGTAGTATATTAAAATTTATTGAGCAGGACATGACTGCCTCACGATAAAAGTTAGGCAGCCGCCTCATACCTTAAGTTATCTAAGGTTTTTAATTTTTTTGGAAAGTTATTTTTAATTTAAATTATTAGATGATAATTTTATTGTACTATTCATAATTAATTCGTTAGTAAGATTATCTAATTTAAATATATATATTGTTGTGGAGTATTTAAGAAGTTTTATTACTCATCTAAAAAATTGGAGAAAAAAATTATTTTATTTTTACTTTAAAAGGTATGACCTATAGAAAAAAAAAACATTTTGTTGAGATCGACAGTGATGAGATCATATATTTAGTTAGAGATTAATTCTTTTAATTTTTAATTAAAAAACATTTATTCTTTTGGCTTTTTAACTATTTTATTAAATTAATTTATTTTCTTTTATTGAAAGCTTATTTGAATAAAATTAAGAATATGAATCACTTTTGTCTTTTTTTATTAATCCAGATAATAGAAATTTTCAAAAGAGATAAAGTGAAAAATATCAAATATCAAACATTAATTCAATATTAAATTAATACTTAAATATAAATTTTGTCTAATCCATAAAAGAATTTAGACTTCAACACTTGCTCCAAGAGTAAATGTATCGGTCCCCGCAACACACATATTAAAGTAAGTAAAGGTTTAAAATTTCTTGCTTTTATTTACATGAAATATTATAAAATTAATCTACTTTATAAAAAAATCAATTTAATGGTTAAATTAATTAATATTTTATATAAAAAAATTAAATTATACAAGTGTAAAAATTTGATAGTCAATATCAATTGATTTTGTTCCAAAATTTGAATATTCATATAATGAAATATTGTATGAAAAAAAAGTGATGGGGTAGAAATTAAATGAAGTTAGAAAGAAAGAAATGTGGGGAAGAATTGATAAATAGCAGCAATAATTATTCCATGTGATTGAGATCCGCGAAATTGGCCCTTTTGTTGTGATAATTCCCTCTTGACATGACATATGTCTATAAAAACCCTTGTGGCTTTCTCCTCCCATACATGTCACCAAATAAATGACTTCTTCTTCATCCACCTTGTTCCTCTGCTTTGTTGCTATTCTCTACTCTCTATGTTTTGGAACTGAAGCATGGGCCACGTCTCATATACCCATCTCTTCTCTCATCACCAAAAAGCTTTACGACACCTTTTTCCTACACAAAGATGACACTGCATGCCCCGCCAAAGACTTCTACCCCTACGACTCCTTCATTCGTGCCTCCAACTTCTTCCCTGCATTTGGTACCACTGGTTGTTTAACCACTCGCAAGCGTGAGATTGCTGCATTTCTCGCTCAGATTTCCCATGAAACCACTGGTGGCTGGCCCACTGCACCTGACGGCCCATATGCTTGGGGCCTCTGCTTCAAAGAAGAAATTAATCCTCAGAGTAATTACTGTGATTCTACTAACACCCAATGGCCTTGCTACCCAGGCAAAACTTACCAGGGAAGAGGACCCATTCAACTTTCTTGGTATCATTTTCCTCTTTTATTTGCTTTATATATCATTAATTATCCACCACATTGTTTCATCTTATACTTAGAGTGAATGTTACTTTATGTATAAAAAAAGCAGTTGAATTATTAAATAACTAAGATAATATTTTTTAGGAACTACAACTATGGGCCTGCAGGGAAGGCTTTGGGATTTGATGGGCTGAGGAAGCCTGAGATTGTGGCGAACAATTCCGTGATAGCCTTCAAAACAGCTCTGTGGTTTTGGATGACAGAGCAAAAGCCAAAGCCTTCTTGTCACGATGTGATGGTTGGAAAATACGTGCCTACAGAAGCTGACATAGCAGCGAATAGAACGGCTGGTTATGGGTTGGTGACAAACATAATCAATGGTGGATTGGAATGTGGAATTCCTGGTGATGCAAGAGTGAATGATCGGATTGGGTTTTTTGAAAGATATACAAAGTTGCTCAACGTGGACACTGGACCTAACTTGGATTGTTCATATCAGAAATCTTTCTAACTCGTTTTATTTTCTGTATTTCTTTTCCTTTTTAAGTTTTCTCTCTCGCAGGAATTTAATAAGAGAAAGCATATACCTGCTTCATGACTCTGTCACAAGTTGACAAATAGAAAGTTTTATATTCTTCTTCATCGTGCAGTGCCACCGTTGCCGGAGGATATTCATATTATATCCGTTCTCCGAGGGAAATGTTAATTGTAAAATAAATTTATACAAGAGACAGAAAACATTCAAAAACAAGTATGTGATAACTAATGATTACGAATAAGTTTGATATATAAGTATTTATAAGAAAAAAATAAAATAAATTTTATAAGTTAAAATTAATTTATAAAAATTCTCTCAACTTTTTCAAAACTAATTTTTTTAATATAAAATAATGGTAGAAAAGTGTTTGAATAAATAATATAATGATTAAAATAAATATGGTAATATAATTTTTTTTAAATAGTATAAAAATAAAATAAATATATAATTTATCAATATCTTAAAGTATAATGTTAATATAATAAAGAAGAAAATAAAAAAAAAATTACGTTATGCATTGATAATGAAAAATAATTTTATATTATCATTCAAACTTATTGAATTTTACAATAATTATCTTAAAGTAACATTAATGATGATTTGTAATTTGATAATAATATATTATCTATGTTTGATCATTAAATTCATAAAATAAATTTATTATCTATTACTATCAATATATTAAGTAATAAAAGAGTAAAAATAATGAAACCCTACCTTATGAGTGAAGAAGAAAATAAAATATATATAATAAAATCTTACCTTATACAAAAATGATAAAATAAAATTTTCACAAATATTTTAATGGTAAAGGAAGAATAAATATATAAAATTAGAAGTGACCATTTAAAAAAAATTACTTAGAGTAATCTTCTAAAAAAATGCTATATGTTTCTTAAAAAAAAATATTTGTTTACTTACCACTGCCCACTGCTAATAATGTTAAACAAACTTTTCAATTAAAAAAAAGTTAAAATTAACTTAAATGATGTCAAACATAATTTTGAATAAACATCCTATTTTCATTCAATTAATTAGTATAATGGTTAAAATATCTTGAAGTATAATATTAAAATTAATAAAATAAATAATATAAATAATATATGATTAAAATAAATAGTGTAATATAGAAATAGTTAAAAAAATTAATCATCTATCGATCAATAGTTTGAAATATAATGATAAAATAATAAAATAAATAGTATAATAATTTAAATAAACACTATGATATAAAAATATCTTTATAATAATAAAAATAATTAAATTAAATTAATATTTATCGTTATCAATAATAAAATGATAAAAATAAGAAAACTTTACCTTATGTAAAATAAGATAAAAATAAGAAAATTATACCTTATGAATAGGAGATAACAAAGAAAATATAATAAAATCATATCTCAAATAGAAAATGATAAAATAAATTTAATAAATATTTTAAGAATAAAAGGGGAAAAAGCTCTAAGTCAGTTGAGATGACGTGAATATGTGTTTAATTGATTCTTCTAATTATACACTTTTCTCCTCTTTAACTGAACTAGAGGAATCTAATCGGTCGTATTTAATATCTCTCCTCCTATATATATAACTTCAATTCAAAACTTTATTTAAGGATTCAAGTCTCTATTTTAATTGTTACAATTAGTTTTTTAATTTTTAAAATTAAGCACTTTTAATTTTTGTTAGTTGATTTTCCATTATTTAACATTGACTAAGACAATTGACTTTCATGATTTATCTCCAAATTACAAGAATTCGTAAATAGAAGAACTCCTTATTCAAGAGCTATTTATTTAAATATATAATTTATCAATATCTTAAAGTATAATGTTAATATAATAAAGAAAAAAATAAGAAAAATTATTTTGATGGAAAATAATTTTATATTATCATTCAAGCTTATTGAATTTTACAATAATTATCTTAAAGTAACACTAATGACGATTTGTAATTTGGTGATAATATATTATCTATGTTTGATCATTAAACTCATAAAATAAATCTATTATCTATTACTATCAATATATTAAGTAATAAAAGAGTAAAAACAATGAAATCCTACCTTATCAGTGAAGAAGAAAATAAAATATATATAATAAAATCATACCTTATACAAAAATGATAAAATAAAATTTTCACAAATATTTTAATGGTTTAATGATAAAGGAAGAATAAATATATAAAATTAGAATAAATATATAAAATTAGAAGTGACCATTTAAAAAAAATGTTACTTAGAGTAATGTTCTAATAAAATGCTATATGTTTCTTTAAAAAAAATATTTGTTTACTTACCATTGCTAATAATGTTAAACAAACTTTTCAATTAAGAAAAAAAAGTTAAAATTAACTTAAATGATGTCAAACATAATTTTGAGTAGACACCATATTTTCATTCTATTAATTAGTATAATAGTTAAAATATCTTGAAGTATAATATTAAAATTAATAAAATAAATAATATATGATTAAAATAAATAGTATAATATAGAAATAGTTAAAAAAATTAATCATCTCTCAATCAATAGTTTGAAATATAATGATAAAATAATAAAATAAATAGTATAATAGTTTAAATAAACAATATAATATAAAAATATCTAAATAACAATAAAAATAATTAAATTAAATTAATATTTATCGTTATCAATAATAAAATGATAAAAATAAGAAAACTTTACCTTATGTAAAATAAGATAAAAATAAGAAAATTATACCTTATGAATAGGAGACAACAAAGAAAATATAATAAAATCATATCTCAAGTAGAAAATGATAAAATAAATTTAATAAATATTTTAAGAATAAAAGGGAAAAAAGCTATAAGTCAGTTGAGATGACGCGATTATGTGTTTAATTGATTCTTCCAATTATACACTTTTCTCCTCTTTAACTGAACTCTTGAAGAGGAATCTAATCGGTCATATTTAATATCTCTCCTCCAATATATATATATAACTTCAATTCAAAACTTTATTTAAGGATTCAAGTCTCTATTTTAATTGTTGCAATTAGTCTTTTAATTTTTAAAATTAAGCACTTTTAATTTTTGTTAGTTGATTTTCCATTATTTAACATGACTAAGAAAGTTGACTTTCATGATTTATCTCCAAATTACAAGAATTCGTAAATAGAAAAACTCCTTAATCGAAGAATCCCAAAATTCCTTTCCCTCTATCAGATGCGTGATGAAGAAGGTGGAATAGTATGTTCGCTGTTAGTTTTGTGTAGAACGTGGCTTTAAGCAATTTCATGAGCATTTTTTAAGAAAGCAATGGATCCAAAGCCTAACAACGATTAGTCGCATAAGTTATTGGGGATGTAGGAACATTGAACCGAAGTGCTATTGAAGGTTAGATTTCTGATATTTGTGGAATGCGTTGTTGTCGTGGTGGAATATTTGTGTATTTGGGTTAGGGTTCCTTAATGGGAGTGGTCTACGTTTCTAAATTTTTAATTGATTTCGTCTATTATTAGTTTTTTTAAAAGAGAATTGAAGTGGTAATTAACATAATTAAACAAATTACCACAATAATTATATAATTAATTGGTGACCAAAAGACTGAATTGGTATATTAATAGGTGAGATTATGAATGAAAAAAGCACCATGCAGTGATGTTCGTTTTTAACCCGCACCATGTCTGTAAAGGGGGAGGTTGAAGAACAAGAATGGGGGGTGAGATATGGATGATATAGCATACATAGATCTTACAAAGATTATTAAGAGTATAGGGTGTAGAGAATTTAAATGCTTATGGTATGGACACCCCAAGCTAGCACTTGTTCGAGATTTGAGACCACTGAACAACCATGCTTATGTGTTGAAATTTGCATAAGATGTCAAAAAGTATGAGGTAATTTATGTGTATGTGGAACATTTAATTGATATTCCAATTATATGTTAAGAGGGACCATTGTTGAGATTGATAGCATTTTGCCAATGAAGAAGAGGCAGAGATTGAAGTGGAGACGGAGAGTGAAGTTAGATCGCAAATGTTGAAAAAGATTTAGATAAATAGTGAGGATACTTCACTAGTGAGTTTGACAAAGATTGGGAATGGACAACTGTATGACCCCTAGACAGTGAGAGTAAAACACCTCCACCCATATCATCCTTTGCAACTGAAAGAGAAGGATTTAGGGTATGTTTGGTACAAATTCACGGTCAATGCAGAGCTATATTGCATCATAGCGGTGTTTTCACGTATTTTATATAATTTTTTATTTCCACCACAAAACTAAAGTGTAACCAAACACAACATTAAACATTCCAAGTGGAAGAGTAATCCACCTTTCATCTATATTGTTTGTTAAGAGTGGAGGGGAGATCGAGAAGGCTCTAGTGTTGGGTCCAATATGTGATATTCATGTTTCAATTTTTTATTTTGTTGTACAGGGATGCTAAATTCCAATATATGCATATGGTACTGAGTATATGGAATACACAGCTAGAAATTCTCTGGATTTTGATAATGTAGTGCTGGTTGCTGATAAAATATTGAATTTTAGTAAACTTAGGTTTATGGACTAGGGCCAAACTTGTGGGTGTTTCCTTTTCCTTTATAGATTGGCTTACCTCGTAGGATTTTTATTGCTCAACGTACTAAAAAAACTGTGATAAATTATGGGTTGGATTACCCTCGTTTTCTTTCAATAAAAGGTGAGGTCTACAAAAGAGAGGTACATGCCTACATGTTATATTACCCGCAGAATAAACAAGGAATAAGGAAAAATGATCACTATAAACTCACTAAGTGAATATACTTTGTGAAAGATAAGAAGAAAATGGAAAGAAGGAAAAGAAATAATAGGTAATGTAATATGAAATAAAATAACACAAAAAAATAAATGAAAAGAGATAAAAGTATTGTACAAGTGCATGAATATAATTTTGCGAATCCTACTCCCCTCTGTGAGGGGCGGTAATGCCTCAAGTGTAAGAGTACCACACTCCATAACCAGATAAAATTTCTACACTTTCTGTTAAATCGACAGTACAATAGTTATAATAACATTAAGTGTTTAATGCAATCGTAATAAAGAATTACTTGATCTGACTCTGCCCCTAAGGCATGTAACATTATTTCCAGGCAAAAAACAGAAAGACTCTGGCATTATGCATATTTTCATTTACTCAACATATTAATTTTTTCTTTCCACTCCGCGTCTATGAGGGAAATTAAGTCGGTAAAGATAAAAGGTAATGGTTAATTAGAAGTTGAGGTCAAGAAAGAAAATAAAGCTAGTAACACAGAAGGGGTAAGAATGTACAAGACTATTCTTTTGCATAATCTTGAAATAAAGAGCAGAGTGAGCTATGCATATACATCTATCTGTGCATACTTCACTAAACAAAGTAAGATTTTCTAAATTTTCTGATCAGCGACCACCAGAAGAGTCTCACTCTAGAGGACAAAATTAGAAATGACCGGTGGGAGGAAGAGACATTCAACACCCGAATGTGTCTACCCTTGTGATCTTCAACCTCTTTACTGTGGATAAGAACATCCTGCACGATCAAAAGAGCAAGCACATTAATGGAAGATATAATGCGTTTGTTTCTCAAGAGACAAACAAGAGTGAATTAACTTACTCCCAAGGAACATCTCCAACCATGACCAAATCCCCTTCTTCATCTTCATAAGTTAACACATGGCATCTCTCCGGTTGCACTCCATTCATCTCTGTCCCCCCTGTTAGTTAACAGACCACACTGTTATTTCACCTATGATAAATATAACATGTATTGTTAATGTGGAGAGCATTGGCAATAGACTTTACAAAGAATGGTAGTGTCGAACATGTGTTCAAGAGTCTTGACTAAGTCATAGTAGCCACCATGAGCTAGTATATTGAGTTTTCTTCCAATTGGAATGCCTTCCATGTAGACCTTGACAAAGAAGCTGCTATGATCGTTGCAATCATTTGGTTCAGCAGGTTGGGAAGTGTTGACAAGAGGGTGGTGTGGTTGCCATTGGCCCCTATATATATCATTAAAAACAGATGGCATAAGGTTGGTGGATATTATTGAGGAGAATGAAGTAGTTGAATAGAAAAGAAAAGAAACCTTGAAATAGAAGAGGCAACATGTTGAGTGGCAGAAATGGTGAGTCCAAGGCTAAGATCAGTGGGAAGTTCTTGCGTGAGAGAGGATGCTGTTGAAATAAAGAGGTGATGATGGTTGCTGCTGCTGCTGATAGAGGAGGAGGAGGAACTAGCGGGTTTGCCCATTGTGGAAGGAAGCTAGCGATGAGATGAGACAACAAGGTAGCCGCCACCTTAAGGCCTTAAATAAACGAAGAAAGAGATTATATGATACTCCAATTCTACGAATCAAGACTTCCTCTACTGCAGCGCCACTTTTTCTTTTTTCCATGTACATGTACTCCTCAAGTGTTGTCATCGTAGCCGACAACTACACGTGTCATTAACCAAATTCCAACTTGGCATCTATCCACTGCTGACGTGTCTTTATTCCATTCAAAAAACTTCATTAATTTGCTTTATATATATCATCAATTAGTTTAGATGATCTCATGCCGTTAATTTTAGAGAAATAAAAAATAATTAATTAATTGGAATATAGGTAGAAAAGGGAGGGAATGAACATAGACTGGTGCAGAGAGAGGACAAGAGAACATCGATATCTGAAACCTTGTACATACATGTAATACCCACTAATCAATGTTCAATGGATATAATCATCGTGTTGCGCATGAGGGACCTTGATTGGAGAGACAAAATATATAAAGGCATTGGAACTGGTGATGCTACATAAACTGGTGTATGCTCAGAAACATATTGATGTACTTCCTTGAAACGCTCTCAGAACAACAGAAAACCCATCAACGACATCACAACATACTTATGAAGAGAAGTTGTGCGCATTTATTACCGCTACACTACCAGACAACTGTCCTCTCTTTTCCTTTTCAAGAATTAAACTAGACAAACTGCAAACCGTGCCATCATTTTCTTTTATGGAATAACTATTACTACCATTTTTATTTTATTCTAAATATAAACACTTTAGAATTTACTTTTTTAAATAATTAAAAATATTTACTATATACTATTCTTTTTATTTTCCTTCGAGGCTAGACCATGAATAATTTTTATAGCATTATTATAATAATAAATGCAATTTTTATTAAATTTATGTGTTAAATGGATGTAAAATAATAAATATTGAATAAAATTATTGTTTAAAGTTAATGCATCGAATAATTTACTTATATTTTTGCTCTTTAAAGCAAAACCCTCATAAATACTCCTTTCTTTTTCAATTAAGTGTCTCTTAAAGACGAGGGCTGTGCTTCAGAAAATTTATGTATGCATGCTTTCTTGTCTCACACTTATTTATTTACTTTAAAACTTATAAAAATCGTCCTTCTTTATATTATATCTCGTCTCACATTTATTTACTTTATATTATATATTATAAATTTGAACTTTCTTTCTTTAGAATAAAATAATCTTATATAAGCATTTTTTTCTCATCACATAGTCATACATCTCTTTCATTTTATAATATATCTTGTGAACTTTGATATCAAATGATATTTTTTTATTCCTTAATTACTTATTTAATTTTTTTACCTTTCTTATTTTTCTTAATTGGTTAAATTTCTTCAATTAGTACTAGAAATATTAAAACAGTAAAGTAATATTCTATTTTTAATTATTTTTTAAAAATAAAATTTTAAAAACATGTATTTTTATACTCAAATTTATATTTTTAGCAGTAACTAATATTTTATCAATTAAATAAACTTCTCTTTAATATATCAACGCAGTCCTTTAGGTAAATTTTCGAATTCGAAGTTTATAAATAAAAAATATTATTAAAATAAGATACTCGTTAAAACTGTTACTCCATAAATATTTCATATTTATAAAATGGTAAAAAATTTCTCTTAAATATTTTATTTATATTTAAAAGTATTCGTGTCATGTAACTATGTAAGTGATATTGATAATTAAAAAGTCATTGAATTAAGTATGCCATTGTCGAACATAAACACACTCGAGGATTTAAGAGTCTATCTTTTTGGGGAATAAACTTTTCATTTAGTCTATTATGTTTAAAACATATTTATGTTTTGCTATTTATTTTTTGTACTTTTAATATATATGTTTAAGAATTTTTAATTTTTTATCTTTTTTAATTTATTTTTTATTTTTATTTTAAAAATAAATTTTAATATTTAAAAAAATAAAGTATCAATAATGAGAATAACTTTATAATATAATATAAGTTATTTCTCATAAATATAATATATAATTTATATATTTAAAAATATTTTTATTAAATACTTAAGTTATGGATTCCACAAACTAAAATACTAGTTTGTAAATATATTAGTAAAACATATCTAAAAGGGTAGTTATAATAAAATGGAGGAAGTAAGAAATAAGGGAGGGGAGCAGAGTGAGAATGTGGAAAAAAAGATGTTATGAATGGGAGAGGGAGCAAGCGATAAGAAGAAAGAAAGAGAATTGTGGAAGAACGTGAAAAGTGTGAATCTACAAATGACTTTTTAAAATGGTTAAATGATACCGCGCTCCTGTCTCGGGGACAGAAAATCAACCTTATTTTTTTTTGTAAACACACAGAAAATAACGAAACCTATTCTTGGTTTGTTCTCCATTGAACAGCTAGCCCCCACGTGTACGATTTCACGCGTCGAACGCAATTTTCATCTTTCCATGTTGGTTCACAGCCATAAAGAGGGAACAACAACTTATATGCTTGGATCTTAAGAAACGGCCAATGCTACCCAAAGGAGGTTTCACGATAATAAATATTCAAACCGGAAAAATAAAAACAATATTATAATATTTAAAATGTTTTATTATTTAAAATCCGTGTCATTAGCATACTAAAAAGAATAAAGAAGAAAAGGTAAAATGTTCCCCGCCACCCCAACCATAACTCCATAAGGTTGCTTTCATTAGCCATCAATTTGTCATTTGGTCTCCAACACAGTATTTGCGATGAAACTTTAGAAAAACAGCGTGTAACCTACATTCCCCTTTTGTTCAATAGCCGGAGTAAATGTGTCTCGCCATGTTTAGACCAAATCGTCAATTTCTTTATCGTTCATGTTCTTGTACCACCTTGTTTTTTCATTACTTGCCGTCTCCGTCGTCATTCTTAATGTTAACCCCCTTTAGGCTTTATTTATTGAATTTCATTTCAATTCATAGTATCTTCGTACCAATAGTTTAACAGTTAACATTTAATTGGTGCATCACCTCTTTAAATTTCTATTTTTCTTTCCTTGTTTATTATTATATGCCTCTCCCCAAAATAATTGCATGCGCAAGGATTATTGCTTGCTTATCCCATAAATTACTCATTTCCATTCATTCTTATTGATTTTTTAAGACCACTCGTATATTTATTTTAGATCCAGAATTGGATCAAAGGTATTTTTATACTGAAAATCATATGACTAATTCTCCTATGAAATAGAATATCTGTTCATTGACAACTTATCAATTCATAGGTGTTATACTCTATTATTAGAGTCAAGAATCAAACTTCTATCGTATACTGAAACGCCTCAAACTATTGACTACTTGTGTCACTGGTATATAGACATTACATACAAGATTCAATTAATATAAATCTAGTTGGATTGTTAAGTGTTTGGTTCAGCATTAGAAATATACGTTTAATGTAAAATCATGTCAAAATTAATGCAAAAATAACTAGTTGTTATTTGAAAATCTATGTTCTCTATCTATCAACACGCTACCAAACATACTATCGCTATTCCATATTTTCATAAACTCGAATGACGAGGTTTGATTAAATTAGAACATAACTTATTTACCCATTTCTCAAACATTCTTATGGATTGATTTGAGAAAACTAATTCTTTTGTTTTCATTTTTGTTTTATTGATAATTATAAAAATGTTATTTATATTTTTTTGAATATTTGAATAGGCTATTCTTACCATTTTTTGTGTATGCATTTTAATAAGGGATAAGAATGTTAATAGGATATCAGCGAGAATGTTGTGATTCAAATTTAATTTGTATACACTTAAAATTTGTTAGGTGGTTAAGATGGAATAAAATATAATAAAATGTAAGGATTGTATAAATATAAGATAAAATAAGAGTACGATAAGTTGTCATGTTATCTAATATTTAGTAGGTACTAGATGTTTTTTTTTCTATTAGTATATGTATCAGATAATTTGTTAGATAAGATATATTATTTTATTTCATCTTTGAGGTGAATAAGATAATATTAGAATACAATAATATATAATATAATATTATCCTTTTATCAGAATTGCATAGTATTTTTTAAATTAATTTTAATATTTTAACTTTTTATATATTATTTTTAAAAATATAAAAATTATCTTTAATAAATCTTTTAAATTTTATATATTTCATTTTTTAAAATTATACATATTATATAAAATTAATTAAAAGATGAATGACACAATTAATGACAAAGATCTTATAATAAACTATAAAGAAGAGACAAATAAACATATGCATATGTGGTGAATTTAAAAAAAAGTTATAATATATCTTAAATAATTAATATAATGGTTTATTAAATATAATATATTATTTATAAATTTTATTATCTTTAATTTTATTTTTATAAATTCTAATAAAATATTTGAATATACTTATTTAGTTTAATTTTTAAAATTAATTAATAATATATTTTATTTTTACATGTCAAATTTTTATAAATATGTATAAGATAATACGTCATATGTCAATGTACTATAACATATATTATTATATAAAAATTAAAAAATATATTTTATATATTATATGTTTCATATATATTATATTGAGACATTATTCTATCATGTTATTTCCTAATCTTGCTATTTATATATGATAAAAAATTATACATTCATTTAATACGTTACAAGAATTTTTAAAATTCATAGTTAACTTTACCTACCAATAAAATTAATAACTAATTATAAATTAACTACTAATTAGTTCTAATATTTTTACAATCTTAATTTTTTTATATTGTATTATTTATTAATTCATACTCATTGTATACTATTTCTGATATATTGATACAATATTTTATTTAATCCAAACATACTTTCTTCGATATGCAAACTTTTTCTCTTGCTCTTGTAATATTATCTCTTTTTTTCTTTATTTATTTTTCTTTATCACATTCTTTGAAGATAAGCATTCTAATTTGCTCTTTCTCTCTCGGTCTTTAAAGATGATTAATTTTCTTTTAATTTGAGTTCTCCTTTTTAATATTGGATTACTTCCTTATTTATGTTGTTAGCTAGTGAGTTTTGTCTGTAGATTGCACAACCTAGAATGAAGGGGCGTAGGACATGTGAATCTAATGATGATGCTTACTTTGTCCTTGAGGATTTCTAGGAATATTACATAGAGTGGAATACATATGAAGTAGAAGTCTCACTATTTGTAGATGGAGGCAACACCTTTGTAGGTTTTACATCTTATTTAATGAACATCTTTCATGATTTTGTAATTTTTAATAAATTTTAACTAATAATAAAGAGTATGTTACAAGGAATTTGTTAAAGAGTATGTTGTTGGCACTCCTAAATATTATATAAAAGAAAAACATGTATAGGTGATTTAAATTTAATAACCCATTGCCTGGTGAACCTTTTGTCAATTATAAGTTGCAAAACTATTGGTCAATTAATCATCAAAATTAGGTTGATCCTATGACATAGGTCGATCCTCAGCCTAAGCTAGAAGGGTGATGACCTATGGCATAGAGTTGGTGAAGGGCTAGAAAAAAAAATCTAAAACACTATGAAGAGGGGAGAAAGCCTTTAATTAATCAATTTTTTTGGTCATTCAACTTTTTGAATTATGTTAACATATTATGAGTTATTTTGATACACATATATAATATACATAAAAATTTATTTCTTAATTCTATATTTAATTTTTCATTAAAATAAAATATCACAAATTATTTTAAATTTAGTTACATATTTATAAAACATTATTTTTATGTAGTCACTATTTGACCCAACTTATTTTTAACTTTTTTTAATAGTTTAAAAAAGAGAAGTTAAAATAAATATTCTTTATATATTTATTTTTTTAAGTGTAAATAACAAAGAAAGCACTTGTAAAAAAGTTCCTTGGAGTAGTTTCTCATCCTCTTATATGAAGCTTTTTTTTTTCAAATGCTAGGTTTGATTACTGTTTCTCTGTTTTTGAACTTCTTTTTATCAAAACTTTTAAATGATATATATATATATATATATATATATATATAATATTGTAATATGATATAATTGAATTATGTCTAAATAATTTTATTTATTCATTTATTTATTTATTTTAAAATATTATTGAGCAGTATATAATAACTTAAATATTTTATTATTTGTAATTAATATTTAAATATTTTAATTATATATTATGTTTTAGTCTTTCAAAAACATCTTAAATTACATTTTTAATTAAATTCAGAAATTTAAATATTTGTAATTTAGTATTTTTTATTTTTTTACTAGTATTAAAATAATTATAAATATGCATTTTTATTGGACAAGATAACTAATTTTAAATAAAACTAAAAATTTTAATTTTTTTTATCCAAACTGCTTTTAACTTAAAATGAGCTTTTAAGTTAAAAAAAATGGGCCAAACATACCTCAATATTATTCATGAAATACATTTAAAAATAACTAATTTAAAGAAATTAAGAACAAGTATTATATAATATTTAATGTTATTATTATAGTATTTATGTATTAATATTTTTTTCCTGTCAAATATGACACATATATTATTAATTTAAAATTATTAAAATACATAAGAAATATTATTAATGTGAATAATTTAATTCTTCATAAAATATAATTAAATCTATTAAATTTAATTAGATCCAGGACCATGAAATTTTTTAAAATTACAAGTTGAATTATTTTTCATGTATTTTTTTTTTTTTGTCTCCTACATATTTCTGCTAACTTGTTAGTCGAAGTACTAATTTCATTTTGCAGATACGCAAATATAGCTGGTTTAAGGAATTTTTTCCCATTCTGAGAATTAAACACAGATATTCATACTAAATAGATAGTTGTGTACTAAGTCATGTAAATGAGCACGTGTCACTTTTTTTTTTCTTTCCACTTTTATTCTTGCATTAAATATAGTATAGCAAATGTAAGGATGAGCTCGGTCATACCAAACACGATATTCCATCCCACTCTCATTTCCTTTTCCTTCAACAGTCATCAACCAAACATGACCTAAAGACCAAGAATATTAGGTAACCGTACATATGGAACACACAATGTCATATGTCATATAAGTCATATGGCCTAAGTTCAAAGTGTACACTAATGAAACAAACACTTCATAGATAATTGATATAATCTTCAGTGCTTGAGAAGGAAAGCGACAATGTAATGTAATAACAACAAAGGAAGGAATGGTTGTCACAATACTTTTGTTCTGCAAATTAAGAAACCACTCTTTTTGGTGTTTTATATATCAAAACTGTACTTTCCACTTTACTATCTACTAATATTTAAAGGCTTCCAAGATAATTTACTACCATCATCAAGCCATTAAGGTACTTGCTTCACGCCCCAAATTTTGGGAGGCCTAAAATATTTTTTAGTACATTAAAGATATTAAAAAGTATTATTGATTTAAATAATTAAATAATAATTTTTAGAACTATCATACTATATCAAAAAAAAAAAATTTACATATAAGTGTTATACTACATTAAAGGATTAAGTTCTTTTTCATTTTCATTTATTGTGTATAAAACATTATTCACAATACTTGTAATTGCTACTACCACTGAAAAAGGTTTTTAAAAATAAAAATTACTTAAATCTTATTTAAGATCAATTACGTTTCATAATAAATTATAGTTATATTATCCGTTAAAAGTGATATATTATAAATTATTAATACTTTTACAACTCAAAAAGTTGAAAAAATAGAATGAAGAGTAAGAACTTATATTAGACTAGGCTGATAGGCTCCGTATAAATATTACCTTCTTGGGCCATAAATTTCCGAGGCATACCCATGCCTTGTAGAAATTCTGATATGGCAACTTGGTTAGCCCATTTTATTCTTGGCACATCACCTGTGTAGTAGCCCTTTGATTTTGGCTTGTGTCTACAATTGATTCTGTTTTTCTTTTTTTTTTTTTATGCATAAAAGTTTACATGGGATATTTTCGGGTGTTTACGAATTATCTAATAATAATAAGATCTTCAAATTCACGGCGACAAACTTGATTCTCATAATGTTTGCAAATCGCCACCATTAATGCTACCTCAATTTTGCTCCGGCCTCCAATTTCTCAAATTCTGCTTTCATATTTAATTTGAAGGATGACTAATATGACAAACAAACCATAGAATTTTCATAGTGAAAAAATAAAAAAGTTTAACATAGACAGGATAAAATTCAGAGTGAGAAAAGCTAGATGATATAAGCTTGTCGCAAATTAAGTGCACAAAGAAGTATATGATGCAGCCTAGGCTTTCATGGGACAGTATAGCTGACTTGAACGACCTTCGTGTGAAGTTTATGTCTAATTGTTAATTTATCCATATATTTCTTTAGCTGCATTGAAAAAATCTAAAAAAAAGGAAAGAAAAGAAAGAATGAGGACATCCATGAATTAATATCGAATGTCATAGTTCTTAATCGTCATATACAATGTGTGCTATAAAATATGATGAATCGATCAGTTACAAGATAATGGACTTGCTTGAACGTTAGTTGACAAATTAAAGTATTCGTCTATGATATTCAGACCCCCCTTCTTTTATCTTCTCATCCTCATCTTTTTGTATTTTTTTTTTTGGACAAAAATATCTTAGACTAAAATTAATTTCCATTAAATATTTTGATATAACATAAACTAGTTTCTGTCACATAGACAATACATGGAAAAAATAACGAACAGAAAATTATCAGAGAAGAAACAACGAGAATGGGAAAATTCACATAAAAAAGATAATAAAAAAATATGAAAAGCAATATTTATAGAAGAGAAAGTGAGAAAATAATTTAAAAAGACGAGAAATGTGAGGTTGAGTGGTTGTGAGTAAGGGGGTGTCTAGAGGGGGGAGGAGGTGTGAAGAGAGGGGGACAATAAAAATTTCATAAAAAAATTTAAAAAATATATTGGAGGTGGGAAAATTAAAAAGTGGGTGTGAATATCATGGGCCGAAGTAATCCCCTTTGCTTGGGCCCAAAAATTACAAATAAATAAAAAGTATAGCTATAAAATAATAATAAAGATAATGAACACCCTTAAAAAGTCTAGCTGATAATATTCCAAGTGTCATATGAACAAAGAAAGTGGCTGGAAATTTTAAAAAAAAATCCAAAGTAAAGCTTTCAACCACCTAATTTTCCCCATCCTACAGATAGCCATCGCTGTCAGTTTGAGAAAAGACTATACAGAGGTGGAGTCAGTGAAGGGAAGAGAGTTTTGGATGCAAGGAAGAACCATGGCCAACACATATATGTATGCATGCAACCAGATTTGCCATACCCATTTACACCCAGAAACTAACAATTACAAAGTACACCTCATAGGTTTTTGGAAACTTGTATAAATGATTTAAACAGAAAAAGAAAATCAATTAAGGTGGTTATAGTCAGAGATGGAGCTAGACTTAGACGACAAAGAGGGTTTATTCATAAAAATTGATGTCCATCTAATAAATAAATATGCATGAATTTAATATAAAATATTTATAATTATTTTATGCTATGTATCATATAAAATAAATATTTATTTTATATAATTAAAATATATAATAAATAAATATTTCTGAATATATAATTATATTATAATTACAATTTATAATAAATAAATATTTTAACATGTAGATTATATTTAAAATTTATAATAAACAATTTGCATTGTCATACAATGTTATTTTTAATCATTGATATTTTTTAAAATATTAAAATTTAATTTAAAACTAAAAATATTAAAATGATAGATAAATATATAAAAGATTAAGAAAAATCTCTAATAAAGACCAAACAAAGCAGAGTGCTACATAATAGAACATGAGAAGCATGAGAAAATAAACTAACATCACAATCTGAAAGAGTAAACAAAGAAACAAATAACAATATTGGGAGGACAAACTAACAACACAATGTATAATGAAAAAGAGAACAAAGTAATATACAACAAGAAACTCGCCTATTGAAAAATAACAAAGAGAATGAAGTGACAACAAGAACATAATAAAATATGAAAGATAAGGAGAATGAAACAAGATGAGAATAAGAGTAAAATGACAATGAAAGAATTGGAATGGTGAGAACAAAATGTGCAAATGAGAAAAATAACGACACGGATTGAAAATATCATATTATATAGATCACAAGTATTTTTTATTGGAGAAAATTATATTTGAACCGAGTTTAAATATCTTGTTTGAATTAGATATGGCTCCCATGAACAACGATAAAATTTTCCTTCTAAATATTTAACGTAGTTACATATAACGTAGTTATATATGTAATTTAAATTTAAGATTACTGATTAAACTAGAATATCCTTATCATGTTAGATATTTACGTGTTTGTGGTTGCTTTCAATCTAAGTTCGTCAATTTTGTCATTCATATTCTCTTATTAGAACATATTAAATATTAAATAAATTCGTTCCACGATGCTTTGAGTACATTTGGGGGTGTGGTTTTGAAAGGAAAGTGTGTGGAGGATAATTTTTTACTTTTAAATTGAGAAAGTAGATAATATGTATAAAAATTAAGAAAAAAGCTACGATATTAAGTGTATATTATTTTATTTTAAAAAATTATTAAATTATAAAACATTTATTAAAAACGAAGTTTTATCTACTTTTTTTTTTCTTATGTTTCATCTCAAACATATTCTTAAGGTCTATACAGAAGCAAAAGTTAGATGATGTATATTACATCTAAAAAACAAATGCTGATCAAGATATTATATAAAGAGTTCTTTTATTAAATATTATTGAAACGTGTACGGCAATTAAACGTGAGAAAATATTTAAGAATATGTTTGGGTTAATATCTTTTCAATAAAGAATTTTGAGAAAAGAGAGAACTTTCTGAAATCAGAATGGAGAATGGTATGATGTTTGAGGTTCGGTGGACTTAAATCGTAGTAGGCAAATCAACTTCCCTGAAAAAGCCTTGGGCTGTTGGACGACGGCGGACAATCATAGAAATAATAGTCATCATTAGAGATTTTTGTTTGGAACTGACTAAAATAATGCATACCATGGACTCGTTATGGTCAATATATAAATTCATAATCATTTATATTTCTATATTCTATAATAATAATAAAAAGTTATATGTTCAATTTATTTCATGACGATGAGGCGTGGTTGACAGAGGCCATTTTGCGAAAGTGGGAGTAGAAATAGAAGAAAGCAGAAATTATAGTCATATTATGGATAAAGTTATATTATTTATTTTTTAATCACATAATTTATTTTATTTTTTATCTCTCCAATAATTTAAAGAAAAATTATAGAATCTTGTTGTACAAATATGATTTGTATTATGGATACGTGTATTATATATGTTATCCTCAGTGACGTCCCCACAAGCTGAGTGTTATGGTGTCGGGAACTTTGTGTGTCATTTTCGGTGTGTGGTGTTGCATCGTCCTCGGTAGTGTATCTAAACTACGAAGAAGAATTGTATGTAAGTATCGATATTCATGAATACGAAAAGTACCGACAAGAGTACACCGTGGCACGTGAATCCAATGTGAATTTCACGTGAAAGTGGGAGACCACTCGCACATTTTATCTTCCTAAGATTGAAAATAGGACATGATACATGAGGGAGGGTGTGCCTCTAATGCGTACTCTGGTCCCCCCCCACTTAGACTTAAGTTTAGATGCTCGTGGTGGAGGGTCCTCTGAGCAAGCCAACAAACCCCACCATGACCCCCACACCCCACCAAAACCTTAGATTCCATGTAGTGCCCTTTTCTTTCCATGTTATTATCATCAACAATCCCTCTCCTGTGAACCCCTCTAGATGTTTCTCTCATTATTCATCTCACCTTCAATTCTAAGTAAGTAAATCCATGACTCATCATGTCGGAACCTATAGATCTTATCCTTAACTACATCTAAGGTTTTAAATTAAGTTCGCCGTTGTAATTTCATTACACCTTTTAATATCGTGAAATTACACCGAGAATATCATTGAAGTAATAATTCACTCTTTTAACAAAATCTTCCCTATATATAATAAAAAATTAGACCTCTAACGTTATATTAAAACTCATCTATATATCTAATAAACATTGTTAGTTTATATATGCTTGAGGTGTCTCTCTAGTGACTAGGACAAAAGAAAGTTGATTTTAACCAGAAGCGATTTTTGAATTAGAAGATAAGAAAGAAGGACGTACAGGAAACAAAAACAGGTGATTTGAGTCCGCGTGGCGCGTAGAATATGTTCTAGATAACATGTCTGTGCATGGTCTGAGAGAGAAATAATGTGTGTATATAAATATCTCGTTTTGATTTGGGAACATGGTGTGTCATTTTCAGGGAGAAATACAAACAAGTAATTTGTTTGATATATCACATATCATTAGAAAAATGTGGAATAAAAATGTGGAGAGCTAGCAAAAGGAGGATATGATGCTGGTCCACCTTTCTCTTGCTGGATACCTAACCAGTATAAAATGACAAAACAGAACTGCATGAAATTTGTGGACACCTTTGAGAGAATCCCCCAAAAATTTATTTCGCTGAGTACTAGGAATTAAATTGTGAAATGACTTGTGTGCCATCCCGACGAAGACCATAAGGACTATTATTTATTACCCACTTCCTTGTAGAGCCATACATTCCCTCACAACCCAAGATTTTCCCTTCGTGCAAGAAACCACCGCGATCCATTATTTGAGTATTACTTCGCATCAACAATCCGGGACATGTGCTCCTTCAAATCAAGAGCTGCATAATTCGTGCGTGCACAGTCACAACTTAATTTCAATTTCTTAGCTTCACATATATATATATATGTGCCTTATTATTGACCGGGCCTCACAAAGGGACGAAGGAGAGACTATTTACCTACCATCTATACCTATATGTATACGTCAAGTGTGTGTGTGGAACCCAGAAACAACATAACAGCATAGGCAAGAAAGAAGATCTATTCTTTTAGCTTAATTGCTTTTGATACAATCAAATTGTTCGGAAGATGTTTGACTCCACTCCCTCAGGGATGACAAGAAGCTCCTCCCATGTGGCCTCCATGTAAGTATTAACATGGTTTATCATATATGTGTATTTTCATCCTTGCTATCTTTAATTTCCTTAATCAAAGTGGGTGATTTTGGTTTTTCAGTTATGACAATGATTTCCTCGAGCTGGTATGGGAAAATGGTGAAGTTGTTGTGCGAGGAGGTTCATCAAATAGGACAGAAAAGACTGGAATAAGCCCTTCACGTAATAGCGAGGAAAGAATACACTTATTAAAGACTGGAAAGCCCTTTGAAGATGGCAGCATTACAAAAACAACAAGGTTGAACACATTATACTCACTTGAAGATGATCACTTTCCCCCTCAAAGGGACTCTGACATGAACTCTTCACATCAAAGCACTGGCCAAGATTCGTGTCAATCCTCCCAAACCAAGAATTCCTCCAAGCTTCTTAATGAAGAATTTGCAAACTTATTAAGACCAGTCACAGGCCTAGGCAATAGTCACTTACAACAGTGCTTACCCTCAGCTTCATTCAAGAAACAAACAACAGATTCAACCCAAACACCGGCATCAGCAACAAACACACGAAACTTGGGATGTAATCAAAGAACTCAAAAAGCGAACTTCTCCAACTTTTCCATACCCGCAGTGTTTCTAAAATCTACAACTTGTCAAGGAAACAGTGCAACTCAGCAGGCAAAAAATAATGCATCTCAAGGAAGAGTGGAGGAGGTTGAAGCGCGCAAGGTTGAGAAATCAGCTAAAGAATCGCATGGATTTCAAAAACAAACATCGTTAACTGTTGAAAGAAGCGCAAAACCACCCCCACCTCCACCCCTTGATGAACAATCTGAAGCTGTTGGTCATAACAGTGGTGGTGCCCTTGAAATTCACAGATCCCAAGGTCAACGTTGCGACCAAACCTCAAGCGCAGCCAAGGCTAAAGCCAATACTAACATGTGTCATGAGCCCTTTCTAGCATCTTCTTCTGTGTGCTCTCTTGGAGCCTCCAACGACCCAAACCCTGGAATAAGGAAACATGACGACACTGATGACTCAACATATTTAAGCGATGTAAGTGGAACCCTAGGCTAGGCTATATTTTTACCTTGTTATTCCACCCTTCGTGTAATTAGTTAATTAATTACCATCATTCTAAGGAACCTGGATTTGTTTGATGCAGAATGATGGAGAGCCAGAAGATATAGAAAAACAAACGCCGGAAAGGGAGGGTGGCAGAGTCAAGAGAGGCAGGAATGCAGTGGTTCATAACTTATCTGAAAAGGTGAGGAAAACATGATTAAGTAGATTCCATGCTATGCTACCGAGAAATTTAAGATTTTTGGTACAATTACTTTTTATATCTAAATCAGTTTGTGCATATCGAGAGAGCGGAGAGAAAGAAAGAACTTCCTTAAATTAAAACTCAAGAGCTTGTATATATATGTGTTAATTAATTCCATGTAACTGATATAGTTGTGGATGTTTGCAGAAGCGAAGAGAAAAAATCAACAAGAAGATGCGTACATTGAAGGAGCTGATACCCAATTGCAACAAGGTGTGTGAGACAGTGTGTAACTGTCTTGTCATAAAGTATATCTAATTTTTCTAGTAAGATCTTGTTGCACTTGTTTTAATTCTCTTTGTCTTGTGTATGTCTCTTAATTAGGTGGACAAAGCATCAATGCTTGACGATGCCATCGACTATCTGAAGACTCTAAAGCTTCAGTTACAGGTATATATATACAAAATTTCAAGTCCAATTAAGTTGTACAAGATATATATGTTGGCCTTAATTTACAAATATTGGAATTTGAATGAATGGCTAAAGCATAGTGTTTTATAAATGAAAAGATGCAGATGATGTCAATGGGAAGTGGGTTATGGCCACTTATGATGTTACCAGCGGCGCATCATATGAATGGACCACAGTTAGTTGGAGGTGGAATGGGATTCAGGCCAGCACAGCTTCCAATTCCAGCACTTTCTGGTATGACAGACAACAGACTTCAGATGTTTGGTTTCCCCAACCAAATACCAACTATGCCAATGCCTCAAGCACCTTTCTTTCCCATGATTGGAAATTCTGGCACACAACCACACTTGGCTAACACCACCAACCTGCCACAACATTTAGCTAATTCTGCAACACTAAAGGTCCCTGCAGTCCCCAACAACTCATCAGTTTTTCATGAGAATGTAACAAAGCAAGGGCCTAATCACGTTTCCTTTCACCACCTCGGCACTAGTTCACTAGCTACTACCCCTTTCATTTTTCCACAAACATAGAGGGAAATGCACAGGAAGAGAATTAAAACTAGAGTCATCCATGAAAGAAATTAGATTATAGGTGATCGAGTGTAAAGTTATTTGTTTACCCTTTTCAGAAAGATGGTATATATTTTCTGATCATAGAATATCAGCAGCAGAATCTCACAATTCAGAGTTTCATGCTTTTACAGCTCCCGTGTACTCATCAAAATGATCCATACACCAATAAGTGGCAGTTAATTGAGTGCATCTTTGGAGTCTCGCTTACACCCTAATTTCAAAAAGAAAATTAAGAATAAAAGATAGAAAAAATTTCTTCTACAAAGTACATTTCACACCTTCCTACGAATTTTCAAGGGAAATCCTAACATAATTTTAGATTGTGGTAAAATTAATTTTAAGTTAGTGGAAGGCGGTTAATTAGCTGTATATTTAAATCAATTTTAGCAAAACAAAATTATATTAAAATGTATGTTAAACTTATTTATCATTGTAAATCAAACGAAATACACTAATAAAAACTAACTTGGTTGAATAGGGTGTGGGTAACTTCTAGTACTATAATCAATTCTTATAAATAAAAAATAATCAAAATGATATAATAATTTGATAGGATTGAAAAAGAAGTTATTTGTTTAATTGAGATAGTAACATATAAAATTCACATTGTTAAAAGTATCTAACTAAAATAATAGAAGACAGGGAGTTTCGCATCTAAATTATATATTTTATTTTATAATATAAGAGTTTTTTTTAGTAATATATATTATTTATGTTAAGTATACTAAATGAGAAATAATCCTTTAGTATTATATTTCTTAACACAATTCTATATTTTAAACTCTCTATTTCATATATTACACAAACTCAGTAAAGAATGAGTCTTATATCTATAGTGAATATGTAAAGATATATTTATTATTAACTTTAAATACATTAAAATTGTAAAGTACTTTATTTTTTCTTTTTGTTCTTTCAAAAAGTAGTAAAATTAAGAGCCACTTCTAGTACTACTGCAGGGCAATGCAAAAAGCACTTTATTTAACTTGCCTTGTTACTTTAAAAGAATTAAAGTACTCTCTGGTAAAATGTTTCATTTACTAATATACGGTTAATGATATATAGTACATGGCATATATATGTTGCATCTATTATGATTTAGGAGATTTTTTAAAACAGAAAATTAGAACAATAAAAATTTATTTCTTTAATTTTATGAATATTTCTAAAATGTATGTATAAAAAGTAATAAGAAATTAATAAAAATAATTATATATAATCTATAAATATATAAAAAAGAATATTCCTAATTTAGTATCCACTTTTTTCGGATTTTTTTTACTCGTTATTATTTAACTTTTATTTTTATTTTATTTAAAAAAAAACAAAGAGGCACGTGCCTCTTTTCCCCTAGTATATTATGTGATGTCCCTTTGCTTTTACTTTTCTCTTTCTCAATACTGTAACTGTAAGGCCTTTTTTTCTTTGTGTACATGCAAAGGCTGCGACAATGTTTGAATTTAAGATTATATATTGTACAAAATATATCCAAGAATCCACTGCACGCCTCATTTGTAAGTTAAAATTAATAGAAAATTTCGCATTACATACAGAGTTGTATATTTTAAGGGTAAAACGAACAACTCAAGATCTGAGTTTTAATAGAATATAAAGATGAGTTCACTCCTTAACAAGTAAAAAAGGGAGATCCCAGAAAAAAAACACACACATACACGAAAACATAAAACTATGAGTTTAGTTTTATCCGGAGACACGACCACGTTGGGTTACAGGGACAGCTTGCGTGTTAATCCCAACCACCACCAGTGTTCAATGATTGTTGCCTCCATCAGTTTCCTAAGACGTGGTATAGAGTAAATTGGTTTTGACTACATCAGCGATGCCGGAAACATAAATATTGTGGAATTAATTAATTAAAGGTTCATTTTCCTTTCAGATAATAATTTACTTATGCTAAGGGATCCTTTCAAGAACCCTCGTTAGACAACAAAATCATGATAGTTTGATGAAACCATAACTATTAACACCCTGCTGGAAACCTCATTTACCAAAAAAAAAAATTATATTTGAAATGTTAAAATTTATATCAGAGACGTGGAAACAAACACGTTGCTAATTATCTCCAACTCTAAATGATTACTTACAAGAAATTTACGCGTAATTCATCATTAATCTAAGTTTTGTATTTGTCGCTACTCCAGATGATATAATCCATGCGGCTATGATAGAATAAAGATAATTAAGTACCCTTATATTAAATTAGTCTGTCTATGTATTAATTAAATTATAAATAACTTAATCGTTTAATTTATATTTCCTTAAAAGAAACTGACTTTTTTGAAGCACATAATGCACTTTTACAGAATGAAATATAGAATATCGATCACTTGTTATTCTTAAGTCTTCTTATATTTGCATCATGAATGTAAATTATTTTGAATTAATTACATATATTTTATTATAATTTTATTTTTTTCATTTTATGTTGACAAATTTAATTATCATTGCGAAATATATTAAATGTAATTTTAGCAAGATAGTTGAAGATTAGAGACCATATATATCTTAATTACTACAAGTCGCGCAGTTTAAGTATCCTAATTCATCATACAAAATGCCGGAAATAGAGAAATGTAAAGCTAACATAGGATTCGAGCGAGGATAAAATGGAGAAGGGTTTCGCGTATTACATATAACAAAAAAGTACCGCTCAAGCTTTAAGGAAAGTTCACACGTCTTTACCGCATAATTACAAGCCTTGATGTTGCGAAGCGTCGACCTAGTAACACAAGGTTTTAAATTCAAATATTTTGTTTTGGATATTGAGGGAGTAGTTACACTACATAAGATAGAATTAAGGATGGATGCATTACCAAAAAAATGTTAATCACACACTTATTGTATCGATGGGTATGTGGACCAATCCAACATCGTCTGCAACCGTTTGCTTAAGCCCGAAATTAAACAAACCAATCTATATGGTTCGCATTTAAAAATCTATATTTAACATATTTAACAAGCTTTCACACAATTAAACAAATCAAGCTATAGACCAATTTGGACTTTTTTTTACATAAAATTTGTTTTTGGTGAGTCGGCCCAAATTATTTATGGACTAGTTCAAAATTAAAAAAAAAAAAACTTTTCACTTTAAAATTATTTTAAAAATTTAAAATGAAGCATTTAAGTGGATAATTAGGTTGATATGTACATTTTGCAAACAAAGCCTATTTAACTCGCCAGTTTTTTAGGCCAGTTTTTTAAACTTGTATGGGTTGGCAATTAAATGGGTCATGCTATTTACACCGTCTTTTTTGTTCTACAGCCTACCTTTTTAAAAAAAATAGATAGCATTACTCTTGACGAAACCAGTAGCTTTCATTGGAAATTGAAAATTCCGCACTACTATATTATATTAGATTGAAAGTCATCCTATATAAATATTAATAAAGTATTTTCTATACATTAATAAATAAAATGAATTTGTGAAAGGTAACACTTATCTCTCAAGTTAATTTTTATTAAAGTTGAGTTAGACTCACTCTTATTTTAAAATAGTATTATTATCTATCCTAACAATCGTTATTAAACTTATCAAAACTTCCCGTTATCAAGTCGCTACCAAACCATCTACAAATTTCTAATCCTACAAAATTCACATCTAAGATATTCAATCATTGACACAATGAAATATGTTAAAAATACTAATATATATAAGTAGTGAACAATTCTCATCTTATAAATCAATTTTATAAAATTGAGTTATACTCAAACTCAAACTAATATGAAAATTAATAGTCTTAAAAGAAATAATGTAAATAACATTATTACCATTAGTACTAAGTAATATTCACAAATTCGTGTTCCCTAATTACAAACAAATAATTGAATTGAAATGTTCTATAAAAGAAATACAAGCTTTGTTCTTACCATAAGGTGCTTCCCTCTGCTCTTACCGTGAAGTTTACCAACATAAAGATCACTTTGTAATTAGGCTATCCATCATTACTTGACTTTACATGTGAAACCTCAAAGCATAAATTTGTTTTTTAAAAAAATTGAAATGGATTGCGACAAACTAAGAGTAAGTCTCAATTACTCCAAAAAATATTTTAGTCTTTAAAGATACAAATGATTGGAGATTTATCCGTAACATTCACTGTACACCTTCAGAAATGGACATAGTTTTTACATGTACATATAACAAACAATCATTTTCAAACTTACACAGCTTCCATTTCTAATTTTTTTGTTATTTTCTCTCCCTCTGACACTGCCTGAGTGGTTCCTGGCTTTCCAGCTGGACGGTCTGAAAGCTTGAGATTTGAGAAAGCATCGCTAATAAATTCATCCGCTTCCAAAGATGTTCTTCCTTCTGCACTAATCGTCTTCTCCGATGCAGGAACTTGAGCCTCTTTCCCAACAGTCAGCTCCAACTTCTTGAATTCCTCTTCAATATCTTCGTCCTCAATATCCACGTATGATGGCATTTGTTCTGCAGTTGTCAGAAAGAAAAATAGTACTCACAAAAAAAAAATTTGAATCCTAATCATTGACATCTGACACAAAACATTACCACCGTCCTGAAATCCCCTCAAATTCAATATCTCATACAAACCATTTCAACATAAAAACTGCAGAAGCACAATTCAAATGCATGCCAAAACAGATATGACAAAATATACCTAGCGTCTTTTCAACTTCCTTGTGTGAATCAATGCTCTCTTGAATATCTCTTAAACAAAGATCAACATCTTCCACGCTGATCTTATTTTCTTTAATAGCCCGGGCTCCAATCTGCATAGCTTCAGCAACCTGCTAACAAACAACGGATCACCAGATGTAACAAAGGTTGACAACCTGCATCTCAAAACAGTCTTTAGATTATGGTATAAACTGATCAATTTTTACTAAGTCGTACCTTTTTTGTCGACTCAGCATCGGCAATAATGCCAAGTACTTCCTCTACTCTGCTCAAAAGTGATGAACATTTTTCTCTACTCTGGGTGACTAACTTCAGGTCCCTTGCATAGTTAAGAGCTAATTTTTTGTTCCCAGAATGTAGAGAAGCCAATGCAGATTTTCTCAACCTAATAGAATCAATGTGTGAGGCAACTAAACATTTTTAGCAAACATCCCTAACTGATGCAGCATAGCTGTTTAACTGGGAAGGGAAGATAGTGTATGATATGAAAATCACTGCTACTTTGATTTTTGATTGCTGAAAACATACTTCCCTTTGGACATAAATATGTAGAAGTATATCTCATCAAATTACATTGTAGTCAAATTATTGTCCGTTAATCCATGTTTTAAGAATGGACAACCCCCAAACTATCACAAGAGGTCCAAAACTAATTAGGTGAAAAGGTCTATGGCAGTGAAAACACAACAAGAATAGAAAAGTAAAATGTCACATGAATGAGGATCAAACACGAAGGTTATCATATCCTGCACATCATGTGTTTAGATTAGCTTATTTTGTGTTGAAGATGACTTATAACCAAAATGCTACTGCAAGGTTTTAACAAAAGAAAAAGGCAATTTTTTTCTAAAAAAAAAATCAAAATCAAGCATGCAGTAAGATAAAATATAATAATTTACTTTGGAACAAGAAAGGGAAAATTGTTCAGCATCTCTTGAAACTTTGTTTACTATTACATATACGAGTATAAAGATTTATAAAACAAACTTACAATTCATAACGCCTGTCAGTCACATCTAGTTGTTGCTGAAGCTTCTCAGTTGTCCAAATCAAGTGCAGTACATCAAAATCTAAATTGGTGATACTAGATAATGCACCTGCTGAGAGAGAAACTTTTACCCCCTGTTAAATAAAAACCTTGAAATAAGACAAATATTTCAGGCATAAAACCAAAACAGTATAGATCAATGATAATTCCTGCCTGCAGCAACAGGAAAATCTTGGCCAGTATTAATAATAGCCAGATTTTTTATGAGTTCTATTTATCTACCAGAAATGTCAAAGTTATTCTATGTTCCATTCAAAACTTATATTAAATTTGAAGAAAAAAGCTTTCCAAGGATAGAATATCAAATGATGGCATTTTTTTCTGATTGGAAGAGAATCACTTAGGTTTTTGTACCTCTACAAAGTCTTTCTTATTCACTGACAGATACTGTGCTGTTCTACACCCAGACAGATACCTCAATATTACAGATGCTTCATCCGGCCCTCCACATATGTCCTGAAATTTCTTCATTGTGACGATGCAAGATGAATTCCAGTGACTTTCAGATAGATGTTTGACAACTTCAGCAGCCTTATCCTATATATGAAGAAACAGAACTATAATTGAGTTACAGTGATGAAAAACATCTAGCATAAGCAAACAAAGGAAAACTTAATCCAACTCCTGTATAACTGAATTCACTTGCTAGCACTAGCATTGCATGGAAGCAAACATAACAATCACAGACATCAGATGTCATACACCATGGTAATGAACGAATGCACATAGCCTCTGTGCTGCAGAGGCTCCAGTCGTCCCTGCCAAGTATGAGAATATTGACATGGGATGGAACCACACTTGGACAAAATACTGAAATGAACTTGAGGGTGGTTGTGCCTAAGAAATAAATCATAATTACAAATGCATAAGATAAATAAAGCACTAACAACGTTAACATAGTGTTTGGTTCAAGGAGAATGGAGGGGAGGACAGGGATTTTCATAAAAGTTATTAGGTTCAAAATTATGGAGGGGGGGAGAGGAGAAATAAGGGGGCAAATTATCACTCTCCTCCCACTTTTGCTTCCCCTCCAATGTTCAGTGGATTTGACATTTGAGGAGGGGAAGTGCTAAAAGTCTATGGACTGCATTGCACTTACTAAATTATGAGTAAATAACATATGCACTTGCAGTGTAAAAAGTTTATACACTGTTATCCAATAATAACTTACATATATGATAAAATTTGTTGACTTTTACAATATCTACCTTAAAAGTCACACTTATCATGATTCCCAATTGATTGATGGTATAAATTTTTTTAACGTTGACAGAGCATGGATATTACACTCTTAAATTATCCTGAGTTTGAATACTTGAACTTAATGGTTTTATATTATAGTAGAAGGGTATAACAGTAAATCACTTTATTTTCTCTTCCCACTCTTTGCAAACCAAACTACTAAAACTAAAGAAGAAAAGCTCTTGAAATAAAAGGGTGGGTGATAACCTTAAGCATAGCAGTTACGATAACACATTGTTCAGCCATGATATCAGGAGTTGTTGGTCTTGTTATCAAGCTACTCATTCTCCTGACTAGTTGGGAGAATCGCCCACTCGTTGGATCCGCAAGATCCACAGTTCTTGTGATGTCACCTTCATTATACATTAGAGACTGGAAAATGAAAATATGTAAAGACAAAAACAAACAAGCAAAAGATAAAGTCATTGAAGAGAGAGTAGTGACTCGTACATACTCACCAGTACATTGTCAAGACACAAAGGGGTTAACCCTCCTCGATTAAACCAATCATTCTTGACCTGAAAATAACTAATTTAAGGTGAGGGAGGGAAATTGAAATTGAAATTGGAAAAACCTAGTACCTGGTACTAACTTAGTTACCTGGGAGGGTCGAATGAGGAGGAGGCGAAAATGGATAGAGATTTTGATAATCAAGTGTTTCCAGAAGAGGAAGGTGGGTTCCCAATCGCATCTTTGACCGGAAAAGGCTTTGAAACGAGCAACCCCAATCACTTCGTCGTCCCAATCAGCAACTTCCTTTGTTATGAAATCCCTAACCCTCGCACCATTCACATTCCCAACTGAATCCATCTTCCAAACTAAACCCTCATTTTCTTCCTTAAACTAAACCCTCACTCCTACCCTACTGCTCAATGCTGCTAACAAATCACAAGTTGTTCTTCAAAATTCATTTGCTTCAATATAATTTTAATTTACGACCAAGTTTTGATTTTTATAAAATTCTAAATTATTAATATTTTTATATAAAATAAGTAATTTTTATTTTTATTTTTTTAAGATGTTTTTAAAAAAATTATTTCTCTAAAATTTAAATTTTTTTATTTTTATTTTTTAATATTTATTTTAAGATAAATAAATAATTTTATTTTATAAATCTATAAAAAAATTAAATATATCACATAAAATGATTTTTGATGAACTAATAAATGTAATTTGTAATTACTTGAACTTTTGTTGAACGCATGAGTAATGGTAGATATTACAAATATTAAATTTAAATTTTGAAAAAATAAAAATCAAACGAAAGTATAGAAATCAAATCAAGGTTCGTTAATTTTATAATGATTAAAAACGAATTTAGATCTTATTAAAAAAATTATTAATTATTCTAGATTTTTAGCTTTTTATAATTTAAAAATTGTAATTCATTGTTATTTAATACTTCAATTTATATCTTTTGTTACTAGTAAAATTATTTTTTATATATTAAAATAATATTTTCACTATTAATATATTTATAACTTATAAATTTATTAAAATAAATGAGATATTGATTAGTAATAAACTTGTACTAAATTTCGATATTAAAACAAAGTAATGAAATAAAATATCATATGATCTTTCTATACATTTTATAGAGAATTTTAAATTTATCTATTAACAATTTTTTTTATAAAGAGCTATTAAGTATGTCATTTCGTAAAATTTAATACCTAATATGTTATCCTTTCTCTACACACAAAAGACAAAGTTTATCATGTATATATATAATGACAACAATAATTTTATACAAACTACTAAAATATTCTCACTAAATCGATTTTAATGAGTTATTTAAAACTATTTAATTTATTTATCTCAACCTAAATTTTATGGTGTTTAATGATTAAATAAGTTTAATGGAATAAGAAGAAAAAAAAAAGTGAAATTATAAGCTTTCCTGTAATAAAAAAAAATCTATATCTAACTTTACTTTTATATAGTAAATATTATTGTTGATACTATACCTAATGAGTGTTTGTGTACTCAAACCCAAATTCATTTAAAAATGAGAGAATAGTATCGGAATTTAAGGTAGAAAAAGTTTGACTTGAAATTTTCTTTAAAAAAAATATTTATTTTATCCCAAAGAAACAAGTAGGGGTTGAATACGGACTTAGTGGTATTTTGACTTACTGTACCTGACCAATTTATTGGAACTATTATCTATAATTTTAGTTGAATAGAATATATGTTCCTTTTAAATTGTTTTTCTTTTGAATAAGAGTAGGCAAGATTCAACTTTACATGGTGTAAGTCGATTTTAAAAAATTTATGTTATAAAATTAAATCTGATATATTTTGGTAACAGGTTTGAATTATTTTTTAAATTGACCAAATCCATGTTATCATAAAAATATTATTTTTTCAATAATTATATATTAATAATAAATTTTTTATTTAAATTTTATATTTTATATTTTATAATTTAATTATATATAATATTAAAATTAATACACTATTGTTTCGTATTTAAAATAAAAGATTGGACCATCAGGCTGAGCAACAACAAAAAATAAATGCAGCCATCTCTTGGTCAACCCTCCTTACTTTTTTAACAAACTATGGATTCGTAAAATGTGGAATGAATAGTAAAAGGCTTATTTTTTGTTGATTACGTGGATAGACATATATTTTTATGCACAAGCCCACACTGTTTGTGAAGGGGTGGGGGAAAATATAGAATGACAATAATCCACAAAATAAAAAACACGAATAGTAGACTGACGCGTTTTACAAGCCCAACTCCACACAGTGTGTCCAGAAACTAACTATTTAAATAAAAGAAAATTTAATATTATCATGATGGAATGATGAACTTTTATTACTGAAAGATAAATACTACCGTGTTTGTTTATACATTTTTTAAAATTAAATTGGGTGTATATATAGTTGGTGTTATTTTTTATTTTTTATCCATATAACTCATGTGGTAGGTTAGAATAGAATAACATGTAGTTCTCAATAACAGTTAAAGGGTAAAAAACATATCAAAAAAGTAGAAATTAAATAAGGATATTTCTTTATTATTGTCATAGATTATCCATTTTAAATATATTTTTTCTTCTTCTGAAAATTTGAATTAAATATTTATTATTTTATTCATAAATTATAATTTAACATTTTCATTTATTAAATTCACTTTTAAAGTATTTTTATTTTATAATTAATTTAATATTTATTATTATTATTATTATTATTATTATTATTATTATTATTATTATTATTATTATTATTATTATTATTATTATTATTATTATTATTATTATTATTATTATTATTATTATTATTATTATTATTATTATTATTTTATTATTATTATTATTATTATTATTATTATTATTATTATTATTATTATTATTATTATTATTATTATTATTATTATTATTATTATTATTATTATTATTATTATTATTATTATTATTATTATTATTATTATTATTATTATTATTATTATTATTATTATTATTATTATTATTATTATTATTATTATTATTATTATTATTATTATTATTATTATTATTATTATTATTATTATTATTATTTATTATTATTATTATTATTATTATTATTATTATTATTATTATTATTATTATTATTATTATTATTATTATTATTATTATTATTATTATTATTATTATTATTATTATTATTATTATTATTATTATTATTATTATTATTATTATTATTATTATTATTATTATTATTATTATTATTATTATTATTATTATTATTATTATTATTATTATTATTATTATTATTATTATTATTATTATTATTATTATTATTATTATTATTATTATTATTATTATTATTATTATTATTATTATTATTATTATTATTATTATTATTATTATTATTATTATTATTATTATTATTATTATTATTATTATTATTATTATTATTATTATTATTATTATTATTATTATTATTATTATTATTATTATTATTATTATTATTATTATTATTATTATTATTATTATTATTATTATTATTATTATTATTATTATTATTATTATTATTACTATTATTATTATTGTATACGGATATAAATAAATCATTCATAAAAACTTTGCATTACTTAAGGTTGAAGTGGTACATTTGACTATTTATTACTTTTGAAAATGATAGTACCTATATTTCATATATATTAATATTTAAGGTTAATATATACATATTATGGAATATTTGATGTCTTAATGCAAAATATTATTGTATTTGAACTAAAACATTTTTTATTGTTAGATATTATTATAAGTGGAAAAAATAATTAATGAGACTTTAAATTAATAAAATATTAACAATTTATTTTTATATTATAAATTTTTACTTTAGAGAAGGAGAGTGTTACTTTTCCAATTTTTTCAATTAACTCATTTTTTATGTTTTTTTTATTATTATATAATGATTTCAACACATATTTCATGAGAAAATGATATTTTCTAAAAAAAAACTATATTTTTAAATTTAAACTATTATTATTATTATGGGTATGTTATTACCTTCAAATTCTAATTTAAATTAAAATTTCTTTTTCTTTTCATTTTAATAATTAATAATTTTAATTTTAAGTAGGAATAAAAATATCTAATTGAATTATGATTTTCATATAAAGGCGCAAAACACAAGGTATTTTATGCACGCTTATCATGGGAGATTAACATATATATATATATATATTTATTGCACAAACTTGTTTTTCTTGTATATACGCTTTATAAATTTTGCTACTTCATCACACACATTCTTTTATTTATTATTTTTAATTTACATTTATCTTATATTTTATAAGTTTTGTATTCTTGTCTAGATGACAAGTATTTTAGTCATTAAAAATAAATAAATTCCCTATATTTTTACTACAACATATTAATTAAAAACACAATACTATAAGTTATTTTAATGAAAATATTGTTTTAGTGTAGAATAAATATTCATGAACCATGTATATTAATGGATTAGTTAAGTTATTAATGCATTTACATCTCATTTTATTACATGTGCAAAGTCAAATAGGACATGTATAAGGGTTAACATACTCTCATAAATATTTTTTTTTACGAGAATACGCTATAGTTATTATATTATTTTTATTTCAAATTCACAAACTCATTTATTATAAATTTCACATCAAATTTGTCACTCTAACCAATATTATTGTTATTACTGGTACCAGAACTTGCAGTAAGAAATTTTACGGTTAACGTTAGCAAAAATTAATTTTAACTGATAAAAGTCAACTCTAAATTCAACTTTAGTATCAAACATATGTCAACTTCATGGGCAACATAATATTTATTGAAATTAAACTTTAGTATTTGTAATGTCCAACTCTAGGTAATGTCGGTTGGTTGACGCTAAAATACAATCATGGCTAGTTAAAAAAAAGTCAACACTAATATTAGTATTATGTTAATCGATGCTACCTTAATTAGTAAGCTAACATTAAATTTAGCTGGTTATAGGTAGCATTTATGATACCCTTCTATTCTGAATATTTAAATTAAAATAATAAAATAAATAAAACAAAGACAGGATAATAGTTAAAACTAAAAAGCACAATTTGTAGTAAGGATAAAAGTGAGAAAACTAAAGTCATCATCATCTTTAAAATAAGTCATTCAAACATCAAGGCATAGAGCAACTATTCTAACTTATACAATCCCGATGTAACACTAATCAGAGCAAGACCCCGCCTTTTCAAAACCCGACCTGACATTATGAGTGCCCTCAACATTACCTAAAAGAAAACAATAAGAGAAAGTACGGTGAGAAATCTCATTCAATCATATATAAAGGTAGATAATGCCCCAAATCTCACCCATTACCGTACTCAATTATTAATAGTTAACAGATGCTCATATATCAATCACATTACATTCATTCAAAATCAATCACAGTTCATTCATGTTTAGTAAATCACATGCTCGCACAATGCATATGTTCATCACCACACCTAAGAGTCTCGAGTTGGACTCCATACCATGGGCGAACCTCCTCAATCCCCTTAGTTATCACTAATGATGGCCACACTGTTTGGGCCGATGTGTCGCACAGTTAAACACCACCTATGGCCCGTGCAAAGACATTCCACACAACCGTTAAACACCACCCATGGCCGGCGTGCAGCATGGTTAAACACCATTTGTGGCCTATGCATATGATTGTCCCCCATCATTAGTCCCCCTGTTAAACACCACATATGGCCAGGGTATTATAGCAACGTCTGGCTTCTCATGCATCTCATGCCTCTCATATCCATGCTCAATGCATTCTCATCCACACTCTTATTCTCATGATTTATTTATACATCATTCGCACAGTCCACAATTATACCCAAGCATATTAATTTAACCATCATTATTATAAATCATTCATCAGAAAGCACATAAACGCACATAAAACACCATTGAATTTCACCCAGTTTATCATTGCACACAAGAGCCTCAAATCATGAACAACCGTAAACAACACAAGAATCAAGTAATTAGGACAATTAATCATACAGTTTCCCAACAAAATCACATTAGGACAAGACGTTAATAAGACCACAGAGCATATTGACAAATCTTTTCTATCGATTAAAATATTTTTAAAACATAATAATCAAACAAAATTGAGAATTTAGATCCTAGAGGGACTTAGGGATTGCCCTCATTACCCGTACACTCCCGCATTCATATATGATCAAACTCATCTCCCTCGTACCTTAGATGCAAAGAATAGTGATGATTTGATGCGGCTCTAGGACGGTCTGAACACCCTAGCTCCTCTTCCTTGCAGGTCGGCGTCCTCTCTCCTCTAGGTCTGGTTGTCTGACGCGTAAAACACCAATTAGGGTAAACTGATTACCCCCTGTCTAATGTTCTAGCTGGGTCGGGTCAACCCCAATCCGCCCGTCAGCCTCCCCCGTTAATTCAATTAATTAAATTAATAAATAAAAATAATTTAGATAAAGTCTCGTTAGTTTATAAAATCATTAACCCTCTATTAAAATAAAATTGATAATAATAATAATAATGTAATTAATTTCTAAAAATAATTAAATAAACTTTAGGAGGTTACAATTCTCCCCTCATAAAAGAAAATTCGTCCTCAAATTACATAGAGTAAGTACTTCCCATACCCTTACAATTGCCCTCCCCTTACTCATTTAGTGTTTATAACGACAGTCCTTACTCGATTTGCATTGGCTAAATAATCATCTCACCTCTCTAAACCAGTTAACCTTAAATCTTTCACAATTTCTAGTATCAATTCTCATACCTAGTCTTCCTTTAACCTTCAAACAAGTTAGTTCGATTACTTTCCAGAATAACAATGTACGTTTAGAGTTGAAACATGTGCAATTATTGTGTACATGGCACGGGTGAAGTGGTAGACTAAACCCAATCCAATTAGATTCCTCGAGTTTAACAAAATCTCTCCCCCAAGTTCTAAAATAACTCTAGGATTCCAACCTGTCAACCAAATAGGTGCTCACACTTATCCACTCTTCCCATGATTTAAGTTGCCAAAACATCTTCCAAAGATCCTCAGGCATCTATACCACCTCGATTTGATATTAAATCTACCATATGATCCTCTTCTAAGACTTACTAAGTACATAACTCCATTTCTAAATTACTTAACGCCATCTAGAAAATCATATTCCCTCGTCTTATGGTTTCTCTTCTATCCACTAAAATGGGTGTTCTAACTAGTTAACATATCATACCCTCTAATCACACGAAAGGATGCGAAAGGATTTCCTATTTACGACATATTCTACTGTCTTGATTCTACCTAGTGATGGCTTCCTAAAATCTTGGTCATTTGTAAATTCCAATCACCTCATCTATTTTAGGTTCATCTCCTACTAGTTGAATTTCCACTTAGTGTTTCTATGTCATCGAGAATATCAACTTAAAATCATGCAAGTGGTGTCTTCGAATCTTAAGAGTAGCCATTACTACTACTACCTCCAAGCTAGGGGTCACATAATTCGTCTTACGACTCCTAGTTGTCTGTAAAATTAAAATACATCCTCAATCACTATCTAGTAACAACACTATTCTCAATAATTAAGGTCAGGTATTACTAAGGTTGACACGCCATATAATGCTTCTCCAAGACATTAGGAACTAATTCCAAATTATCAATCCACCTAAACCTTGCTCTCTTCCTAGATTCTTGAGTTAAATACTATGCTAACTTAAGGAATACGTCTAGGAATTCACCACGGTATTTGTCCAATCCCAGGAAAATTTATAATCTTACTCACTAATGCAAGGTTTTTAACTTAAGAGAAACTCCTACCTTAAAAAGGCTGATTATTGGGTTCTCACACTAAAGATCACATAACTTAAAGAACTCATATCTTCCATTTAACTTTTATTAAACAACTATACCATGACTCATCTCAATAGTACGAACTAGTATCCTTAGATGCTACTCAAGCTTTTCTCAAACTAAACAATCATTAACAAAATCCGCTATGTCTCTTTCCATTTAGGCCACCACAATATCAAGAAGAGTTAAAAGAAATGTCTCAATAGCTCCCACCAAAAGAGTTCCTCTGTTTTCAAATGAAGTCAATGGGAAAAGCAAAACTGTCAAAGCAAGAGGTAAGGTTTCTAAATGCACAATGGCACACAAATATCGTACCTTTCTTACTGGCCTTGATTCTATAAAATTTAAAGCAATGACTGTTATTGCAGAAAATGTTTGATAGAGAAATCTAACTATTTGTACTACTCTCTCTCGGGAATTTTCATCGTTGAGCTCTCATTCTTGCATAAATGGCTCCATCTGTTTGTGTTCACCCTACAGCAACTTTACTGAGTTTTCAATAATGAAAAATGATACCCCTAATAGCAACCCTTCTGCTTGCAATTGTTCCCTTATGCCTCCATCTAACCACAGAATAATAACCAACGAAATCACCCCAGAAAAATGTTGTCACCCAACTTATTCATCTGTTAAAAAGAACCGTTGTTACATGTCACCTTCTGTATCCACTGATGGGTTCTCTCCATCATCAATGGGTGAAAGCAATGGTTCCCATGAAGATAAAGGAATCATGGCCATAAATCCTTGTAGTGAGATAAAGGGAAGAAATTCTGTTTCTTTTGACACTTCAAGAACTTTAAAGCCTTCTGATCTCCAAATCTTAAGAATGAACACTACAGCCACCAACTCGAGATCATGGGTAGGGTAATTCCTCTCGTGGATTAGAAGCACAAGCTACCACTCTACCCTCTTGCGTCAGCACTCCACCTATACTCATCCTAGAAGTATCACAATATACTACAAAAGGTTCACTAAGGTTTGACAATACTAAAATTGGTGCACTAGTCAACTTCTTCTTAAGGGTTTGGAAGCTATACCCACACTAACTATTCTACCCAAAACAACTCCCTTCCTAACCAACTCCATCAAGGTCAAGCTAACTTAGATAAGCCTTCTCTCATGACCAACTAGTCAAAGAAAACTTCTATGCTCGCTCATCGATTAAGGGATCTCCCACTTAAGAACAACTTCTACCTCAGAATGATCTACCCCTATACTTCTTCTAGAGATTACATGACCTAGAGAACTCACTTCTTCTAACCAAAGGTCACACTCAAATAATTTAGCATGTTAATCTCTAAGAGTATGAAGCGCTACCCTCAAGTATCCCCTCTAACTCATTAATTACTTAAGGCCCTTGCCATGAGTTGTGAAGCATGAATCTTCACACTCTCTTTACTGTCATCTTAATCTATTGAGATTAAGATAATTGTAAGCACCAAAAACACAGTAAACAATAATAAATACAGCAATAAAACACATCACATCATCACTTTCCAATTTTATTAGAACAAGGATGAGGAACTCATTCCTCAAACTTCACACACATCCAAAATAAATAGGTACTTAGGCTAGTCACAACAAAATGTTCATTCTTCAAAAGAAAATATTTCAAATCAATGGATCCACCGGCGCGCCTAGAGTTCTTTTTGCCTTTAACAACATATTGAGGTGATCAGGCTCAATAGATCGTAGTTAGCAATAGGGATGCTTGATACAACAACCAACAAAGAAACATCTATATTACCTCAACACTTCCTTAAAATACACTAGATTACTGCACTTGTACATCACACTTAACATAAATAAACACTAACACATGGTAGACACATAACTCACTAGTCGAATGAATCACCCAGAATTCAACACAATGCAAAACAGAACAAACAATTTATTGTCATCTTTCAAATCAGTCCAACCATGCTAACAAACGCAATGCAAAATGTGTTACACATATAACTCACGGCCGAATGAATTGACATGCTTTGATACCACTAAATGTGACACTCTTTTACCTCGAATATTTAAATTAAAATAATAAAATAAATAAAATGAAGACAGGATAATAGTTAAAAACAAAAGGTACAATTTGTATTAAGGATAAAAGGTTCACGTGGTAATTAAAAGGTAGGCACAAAGTTTTCAAGGAGGTTTTAGATCTAAACATTATAATTGAGAAAACTAAAGTCATATCATCTTTAAAATAAGTCATTCAAACATCAAGGCATAGACCAACTATTCTAACTTCTAGAACCCCGATGTCACACTAATCAGAGTAAGACCCCGCCTTTTCAAAACCCGACACCATGAATGCCTTCAACGTTACCTAAAAGAAAACAACAAGAGAAAGTACGGTGAGAAATCGCATTCAATCATATATAAAGGCAGATAATGCCCCAAATCCCACCCATTACCGTAGTCAATTACTAACAGTTAACAGATGCTCATATATCAATCACATTTCATTCATTCAAAATCAATTACAATTCATTCATGTTTACAAAATGCACATGCTCGCACAATGCATATGCTCATCACCACACCTAAGAGTCTAGAGTCGGAACTCCACACCATGGGCAAACCTTCCCAATCCCCTTAGTTATCACTAATGATGGCCACACCGTTAAACACCCTGTATGGGCCGATGTGTCGCACAGTTCAACATCACCTATGGCCCGTGCAAAGACATTCCACACAACCGTTAAACACCACCTATGGCCGGCGTGCAGCATGGTTAAACACCATTTGTGGCCCATGCATATGATTGTCCCCCATCATTAGTCCCCCTGTTAAACACCACATATGGCCAGGGTATTATAGCAACGTCTGGCTTCTCATGCATCTCATACCTCTCATGTCCATGCTCAATGCATTCTCATCCACACTCTTATTCTCATGATTTATTTATACATCATTCGCAGAGTCCACAATTATACCCAACCATATTAATTTAACCATCATTATTATAAATCATTCATCAGAAAGCACAAAAACGCACATAAAACACCATTGAATTTTACCCAGTTTCATCATTGCACACAAGAGTCTCAAATCATGAACAACCATAAACAACACAAGAATCAAGTAATTAGGGCAATTAATCATACAGTTTCCCAACAAAATCACAGACAAGACGTTTATCAAACCGCAGAGCATATTGACAAATCTTTTCTACCGATTAAAATATTTTTAAAACATAATAATCAAACAAAATTGAGAATTTAGATCCTAGAGGGACTTAGGGATTGCCCTCACTACCAGTACATTCCCGCATTCATATATGATCAAACTCATCTCCCCCGTACCTTAGATGCGAAGAATAGTGATGATCTGATGCGGCTCTAGGACGGTCTGAACACCCTAGCTCCTCTTCCTTGCAGGTCGGCGTCCTCTCTCCTCTAGGTCTGGTTGTCTGACGCGTAAAACACCAATTAGGGTATACTGATTACCCCCTGTCTAATATTCTAGCTGGGTCGGGTCAACCCCAATCCGCCCGTCAGCCTCCCCCGTTAATTCAATTAATTAAATTAATAAATGAAAATAATTTAGATAAAGTCTCGTTAGTTTATAAAATCATTAACTCTATTAAAATAAAATTAATTATAATAATAATAATGTAATTAATTTCTAAAAATAATTAAATAAATTTTAGGATGTACAACATTAACCTAATAAATACTAACATTGATGGTAAATAATTAATGTCAGCCTGATCATTTGTGACTATGTTATAGAGTTTGGTTTATTTTTCTTATTGTCACTTCTTCTCATTGCTCTGAAGAATTTTCTTTAAATTTTTCTTTTTTTTTTCTAATTGTTGGTTTACGACTCTATGTAATAGAGTTTGGTTGTCATTTTATTTTGTTTCGAGACTTGTGGCGTATGATAGGAATTTGGTATTGTTGCTCAAGGGTGTAATTTGTGGTGGTAGTTTAGATTTACTTATGCTGATTCAAGGGTTGGTTGCCATCAAGGAGTTACAATGGTTGTTTGAGTGTCATTTAGGTTTTGTGTAGTGTTTAGGTCAGTGAATATTTTGAGTTTAATGATTATATATTAATAGTATAAAATTTTATACTGTTATTTAATTATATATATTCGTTAATATGATTTTTAAAATAATTATTATAAAAGTTAATAAAATTAATAAAATTATTTATAATTAAATGATAATATTAAATTATTTTATATTGTCAATTATAACTTATTTTTTAAATATATTTTAGTTTCTTGCATATAAATGTTTATGGCTCATCATAATTCTAATTCTTTGAAGTCAAGTTCACTAACACTAATTAAAAAAATTAAGAACAATTTTTATTAGTAGCTACTTTAAGCCTTTGGTCTCTTTTGTCAATACAAAAAATATTACTAGAATGACAAGGAGGTAAAAAATATCTATTATTTTCGAACCAATAAAAAAATTGAACAATTTTAAGATAAAAGTCAAACCAAATCATTTTTTATAAATGTTATTTAAATGAACTATTTTTTTAAAAATGATTTAATTCGGTTCATTTTTTTATTAATAGAACCACACATAAGGAAAAAAAGTAAATAATCAAATCCAACCAATTCAAAAAAAAATCAAAGTATATATTTAAAAAAAAAAAACCAAATTAATTTTAAGAACAGTTCAATTGAACCGTTTTAAAAAAGTGATTCAAGTTGGGTTTTATTTTTTAGAAAAACTGTTTTTGGCACATTCCTAGTGATAGATGAATCTAAACTCGCAAAAATTCAATAAACTAATTAAGGAAATAAAATGAAATAATAATAAATTTCAAATAAATAATGGAAAATTAGTATAGTTATGCGAACATTAAAAATTTAAATATGAATTATATATTGTAAACAAATAAAATCAACCAAACTTGTGGGCAGGCTAACATGCATTGGATTAGCTAAATTTTTACTTGGGTTAGATTAATTAAAATCATATATAAATGAAAATTTTCAAATAAACTCATGCTCTATAGAGGATCAAAAATATAGCTCTATCCAAATGGCGCTTAAGGTAATGAGTTAATTTTTATTTGGTAACGTAACAGTTGTTGTTACATCTTCATTTTTTAATATTGACTAATATGAAATTTGTTTTACTTTTAGGTATATGTATTTGACATTATTTTTGCTAATATTATAGTTACTTTTTTATTTACTTATAGTCTCGAAGTAGTTGTTTTTATATTAAAGTATATTATAGTTTTAATATTAGCTTAGTTTTTTAGTTATCCCTCCAAAAACAATACATGTTATCTTTTTAATTTAAAGTTATTTTTTAAATAAATCCTACATATTTTTTAATATTAAATATTTTTATATTTTAATTTATGTTTTATGATTTTACATGAATTGATTATTAATATTTTCTTTAAATTTTAGATATTTTTAAAATATATTTTTATATTGAAAATGTTATAACATGCTACCAGTTCTTATTAAGATTTTAATAATTTTTATACTACTTAAAAAATTTAAATGTTGAATTATTTTAACTTTTTTCAAGCATTAAATTATATTATTTTATATTTATCATCTTTTAAAAAACACAGACTATAATTTTTTTGTTAGGAAAGTATGACATTGTTCATAATAAAAAATCACCAAGTAATTTAATTTCTCTAAAGTAAAAAAAAAAAAGTGTAAAGAAGAAAACTGATATTCTATTTTTTTTCTCATCTATATTATTTATATGATGTAATCTTGCTTAAGACATGATGAAACAGTAAATGTGGAAATTTCACATCAGATATCCAGAAATTCTAAGTGTAAATTACTACTTTTGTGGAAGCTCCACTAATCAATTTATCCTTATTTTAAAGTGACTTGAATTTATGAGATATTTTATTTTAAATTAAAGATACATATAGTGTTATTTTGTCACTTTACATACTTGAATTACTTATAAATCAAAATTTATCTACACTCTCTGAAATTGGCTTCAAAACCCAACTTCATGTTTAAATTTTCAATGCCATGGCTGACCAACATTTCACATCAGAAATTAATTTAGTATGGTCGTAATGAATGTGGTCTGTATGCATCATCGGGTTTTATATGGGTTGTTATGTTCTGACAAGGAAGGTTAATGTATTGCTTTATGTCCACTCGGGTTTGTTCTTCTACCTTGGCACGTTTTCCTGTTTCTTAAACTTATTGTTTCTTTCATACACTGTCATTATATCTGCTGGCACCATTATTCTGCATCGTGCCTTCTTCAAGAACCATGTGTTCATGTTTGGACATTCACTTGGTTTTAATTTGGACACTTCATATGGTTATTTCTTGGACGTACAACTTATTATTCTCTTCAAACGATTGAGTATGAATAATTTTATATCCTTCTATCTAATCTATCAACTAATCTTTCGATTCAAGATAAATTATCATCTTGAAATTTAATTTATTGTACGCGATTCTCTCCATATACAATTGAAAGATAATTCACAAGAAAAAACGTTTCTCTTTCTGTACAGGCACCGTTGTTTTTAGTCATATTCGGTCCCATGTGAAGGTTTTATACTGGTGTGCACTTTTCTATTCTGTTCATATGAGTATATATTTAATATATTTAGTTTGCTTATAAAATAAAAACAGAGAGAGAACCAATTAAATCAAGAAAGAGGTGATAAAACTTTGGAAGAGAACTAATTCTGATTGTGCTTATGTTCTTAATTAGTCTTAGTCCTAAGAAAATAAAAGCAGAAAGAACGTTGAATGGGAAAGGGAGAATGAAGAGGCCTAGAGAGAGAAAGAGACTCGAGAGTATAGAAATCATTTGGAGGGGGGATGCTAATTATTTTTTTAATTTCAATTTAGTTTGATTTATAACCCATCATTGACTGATTGAGGTTTTTTTTAATGAATTAGTGATTAAAATGCACGCTTACATGAATTTCCACTTTATTTGAAACGCAAATTAAATAAAGACTTTGGTCAGTCCTAATATTAGCATCATTGATGTAGCTTTCATTATCCGCACAGAAAATTCACAAACTCAAAAAAAGAAAAAAGAAATCCAAGACTAGAGTCACATTAATTACAACAAAGAAGAGGTCATACTTAATTAGGTCAACTCTATTTTGTAAAATACTAATATGGGGCATCACTTATTTTTTTATATTATTATTTTTTCAAAGCTTAGTACTAACAAAATTTAGCACAACGGATAGATAGTAGTTAAGTTACTTAAATATAAATATTTAATTATTAGTTATGTGTGAAAAAAAATGTATTAAAAAAACAAAATTGTACTAGTCTCCGACTATTAGAAATATCTTTAGTGCAAATAAAAAAATATAAAACTTAGTCTTAATACATATTTAAAAGCTTATATTTCTTTAAATATATAAAAAAATAAAATCTCAATACTAAATAGTTATAAATTTTAGTAAATTAATGTTTATGTATTAAATAAATATATCATATTAACATAAAATTAATAAAAATATTATATTGTAAAGTTTTAAATAATAGATCAAAGGCTAAAGTTATATACTTTATTAAAAATTAAGGTCTTATTTATTTGACTTAATTAAATATTTAAATAAATGAATTTAACTTGTTCATTAATGAGTAAATTAAAATAGGTAAAAATAAATAAAATTGTAGTTCCGTACGTACGTAGGTCGCATGTTCTATTTCCATTATTTCTCTACAGTAAGATGGTGACGCACATAATGCAGTAAATCATTAGTTGATGAGACTAAACCTTGAGCATGGGAAGTTAACAATGCATTTCAAAGTTGATATCAGTGATGTAATGTTGATGAAAGTTGACTATCATTTCCCACTAAGGAAAGGAGACAGATATTTACTCAAAGTTAACGCGGTCTATTTTTATTTTTTATTTATTTTTCAAACTTATTAGTTCTTGATAGCAATTAAAGATGCTCCAATCCTCTTGTATAGCTTTCTTCCTTCGAATTAAAGTCATTTTTGTAATAATGACTGCGTGCTATTCTCCCTCTTGGTTACTCTTTTCTCTTCTAATTTTCATTTTTCCCATCAAACTTGACTCCATCGTACTATACTCATGAAAAGTTATGTGCCTTTCTCTCCTTAAAAGGCCAAGCATTCTCCCTTATTTCTAACATATCTCACTGTAGTAAATCAAAATCTGACGTGGGAAAAGAAATTTTTGACAAGATTGTAAGAATAGCATCGTTATGACAAAAAGTAATGGACAGTACGTCACTAATTATGGTGGTAATTGAGTCTATCTGCCTGATAATTAAGATTTGATGCATTGAATATGACCACGGATTTCTTTCTCTTTTTCTTAATTGCCAATTATGTTTTGTACTATAACCAAATTGCAGATATAAATTAGACATATGCATGTGCTAAATTACCTTTAACACTAATGGGTCTTTATAATTATGGTTCGAGTACAAAAGCTCAAAACCCTTAAAATATATAATTACAAATTTAATTTCAAAATTCATGCGTAAAAGAAAAAATATATATTAAAGGAAGAATACTCATTGATCAAATATGAAAAGGGTCTTTTTGAATAGACCCTTGTATGTGGTGGAGCTTATTAGTATTGAGGAACATGGGATGTTTCCTAAAATAAATTGTGGGATTTGAGAGAATTAGATGTTGATCTGTTGGACGTTAACATCAAGGAGTCCATAGTAGCTAGAGGCGTGGGCGATGTAAAATGTCCAATAAGGCAATGACATATGAGAAATTATTATGAGTATTAGTAAGAGCTTAGCACAATGTCTAATCCCATTATCTCAAGGTGATGGTTGATGTTTCTTGTCAATTGGTTGTCATCCTTTAGGAAAGGGATAGGTTAAAGATAATGAAACGAGCCAAATGAAGGCACCTAGATCTCACTTATGTATTCAAGGACACGTTAATGATGGTCCCTTCAGACTTCAAGTAACCTGTTGATTAGAATCTTCAAAGTTAACGATTTTGTAACTTCCCCCTACTAATAACCCATCCCATCACTACCCAAATGCTGCAGATTTTCTTTTCTTTAAACTTTAAACAATGCCTTGCCACCAAAGTCGAATAGTTTAGAGGCAGGAATCATTAAAAAATTTGGTAATTGCTAATTAAGGGACAAAGAAATGAAAGATTATGTGTACTATATATTGGGTTTAATTCATTGCACTCGGGTACATATCTCATCACAACTTTAATAATTCAGGAATATCAAGGAAAAGTCAAGACCTTCCTAATTTTAGTAAAAAAATTACTCACAAGAAAAACATTAAATACTAATTAGAACGCATGAAAAGGATAAAAAAATTATACTATAAGTCAAATATAAATTATTATATCATTAAAAATTATTTTTTTCATAATTATTTTAAAAAATATATTTAAGATATTATCTAATTTATTGAAGGTAAAATGAACTTGAATTGTTATATTTACAATCTGTCAAATCAATACTCTGATGTGTTCGTAGAGTGATTAAAAATATTCAATTACTTACAGGGGATATATGCCAATTCGATTCCACTATTGATACCATGTCTAGAAATATTTCAATAACAATAAACAAAACATACATGTAACGACTAGGTTTATAAACACACCAGAAGTCACGTAAATAATCCGGATGCCAACAAATCAAAAGATTATTATTAGCTAAATTTTTAGCTACTAAAGCAGAACAACATAAGTTTTTTTTTTTTTTTCCCTTTTGCAATGTGTGCGCTTGTTTGGACAATATATAGCAAGTATTTGCATCCTAATAGATGCGATGCAACTCGATCAACATGCTGCAACTGGTGTATTAATTAGTTGCCTGCAAGAAGCCAAAAGCTAGCAAATCTTAATAATTGATGTTAAGGTTAGCATTCCTCCCACTTCAAAGTTAATTTGGCATAGTAAACTTTATTTCCGATCAAGAAAATTCCAGACAAAACAAAACAATTACGGTCAATATAAAAGTTAATTTTAAACCGATTAGTAATATTGCCACTGTGAGTTCACTGCTGTAAACAAAACTTTCGATATTTCAGATCAGTTTTTTTGTATAGATGTAAAACCAATCGGTCTGTGTTAAAGAAAGTATCTTTTATAATTATAACCATTCTGGAAAGTTTTTTTATTTTATCGGTTGTGACTCTACAATGCAACCAAAGAATGAGAGGGTAATAACATAGATGTCTACAATGCATTTCTACATAGAGATCTTCAAGAAATAATTTTTGAGGAATATGTCACCTAACTTATAATATTACGACTTGAAATAACGTGTCAGTTGTGTTAGTCATTATATGGATTGAAGCAAGTGTCACAATGCTTGTTTGCAAAGCTTTTTGGGAGGTCTTAAAAATTATGGACTTCAACAATCTTATCTTATTTACTCATTATTCACTATGGATCATAAAACTATCCAATTAGTTGTCTTGGTGTATGTAGATGAGTGCAACTTAGAGGCAATCAAATTGTAGCTATTTTTAAGTTCAAAACTTACTTGAGCATTTATTTTCATAGAAAATATTTCAAAGTACTTAAATTTTTTTTGGTTATCAAAATTGCTTGTAATCCCAAGGAATATTCTTATGTAACAAAAAATATGCTTTTGACATCATATGAAAAATGAGCTACTTAGAATCAAGCTCGCAACTACTTCATTAAATCGAGTAGCATCATTGCCATTTGTGACTCATGATAACTTTCTTCTCAATTCTTAACATCATTGTCGCTAAATGGAATGCTTAATCTACTTAGGTCTTCACCAAGCCAGAACTATCTTATATTATCTACACTCTCTTTCAGTTAATGTAACAACCAAGGGAAGAACATTGGTCAATTACACTTTGAGTGATATGGTTAGTTGTCGGGAAACTCCAAGCAAGACATATTTTTAAGTTGTGTACGTGATCTCAAACTACATTAAGATGGTGTGATTCAAATTGAGCTAGTTGTCTCTTTATTCAATTACCAGTGGTTGGTTCTTCTTGGTAACTCTTCCATGTCTTGGAAAACAAAGAAACATATTGTGTCCAACTCTTCAATTGATGCATAATATAGGTCAATGGTTGCAACAACTTGGAATTGAAATGGATGAAAGAAATCCTTTCTATTTTTGGTGTTGTGCATACCAACCCTATGTCCCTTCACTATGATAAATAGTCAAACAACTTTACATATAACAAAGAACCCAATGTTCCATTAGTGCACCAAACACAATGGAGTAAATTGTCTTTTCATTCGAGATAAAATTCAAAATGACATAATTCAACCTAACAACTTGAAGACATTTTTACTAAGGCATTCAGGGAATCCAAGTTTAAATGTTTCCCAAGTTTGACATTTATAATCTCCATTAACTTGGAAGAAAGTATGAAAATATCTTGTCATAAGCATGCAAGGTCAACTTGCATTAGGGGTGTTCATTACTCGTCCCCTTTTACCAACCCAGTTTGGTCCAAAGGAATTTCTAATAGGTTTAGGTTTAAAAATTAGACCTAATACATTTTTAAGGACAAATTTAGATTATGCTTTAGGTCGTCTCAACTTAGTCAAATATCATAAATCCATTTTAAAAAATATAAACTTTTAAAATAGTTGTGTATTAATAATACAACTTCTTAACTTAATAATATTTTATCTAATGTTATATTATATTTATAATGATATCATTTATGTTAAAATGTACTTTAATTATATTCCTTCAAAATTTTAGATTGAGTAAGAACATATGTAAACCTGATCAACAAACACTCATAACTTAGATGTGTAAATATTATAAAATATTTTTATTATAGTCTTGGTGATGTAGCATATTTCTCGTTGACTTTTTATCATTTAAAACCATATGCATAAGTTTAGGATGTAAGCCTTTAATATTGGTTGTTAAATATGAGTGTATGTACTTGCTATTTTTGTCAAGAATTAATAAAATTCGATATTTTTTGTAATGAATTTATGTATTCTTTTAACTATTATTGCGATAGGAGGGAGAGAGGCACATGAGTTTTGTGGACCATCACACTGGATCAAGAGGAACAACTTACAAAAGAGGATATTTTGTGGAGGATGATTAGCCCACATAAGAACATCATCTTGCAAAGGATGATCAACCAACAAATTAGGAAGATTACACAAAGGATCAACAAGGGCCTCGTCAAGGAATCCTCGTGCATAAATGAGTGGGACACAATTAAGAAAGTCATCATTTATTCTTAGAGTTGAAGGCATATAAATTTATCTTTATTTCATTTTATTTTTAAGAATTAATTAATTTTTTGTGTACATTTATTGTTTATATTAGTTAAACATCTACTTCAGCAATTATGCTAATTAAGAAGGCCAGCCTTGTTTGAACCATGGATGTGGGATTAAGGCATTTTTCTTCATTAAAAAAAATTGTAGGAATGGGGATTTAAACCAGTGGTGAACATAAATTATAGTCATAATACGATTGCAAGAGCGCAAAGTTTTCGTGATCATAAATACTGTTGTAATTAAATCACAATATAGAACAATCTTAAACATGTCGCAGTTCTTGATTATAGTTTACCGTTGGATTATTAAGATAAAATTATGGCTGATGGCACTGCAAATGCAAATTAGAGAGAATATAAATATAAATTAATATAGCCACGGTCTCACATCCATCAGTCATTACTTAACGGTGAATGAAAGAAATTTAACAAATGGGTTAAAACGGATTTGCCGACAAGCACTGTGTACGATAATTTTCTAATCAGTGAGCAAGGCATCATGGTAATTAACTATGTTCACAACATCTCACTTTTTTTTTTATATAAGCAAAAACATCAACTCACTTCAAATCGTAAAAAGAATTGAAGAAAACAACATCATCACATCAAGAGACTTTGACTTATAATAAAAACTGTCTCTTGATCATATAAAAAAAAACTTTAATGATATGGATTGTAATTAATTAAATAGTAAAAATCGTGCACAAGTCTAAAATTAAATAGATAAATGTTTCTTATATAGAGCAATATATTTGTACAACATTTTATAGCAAAGACAAGAAAAATAAATGATAAGAGAGATCTTATAAAACTTCTAAAACAATATCATATAAATAATATAATTCAAATACATGGAGGTGTGCATGTGAATAAGTATATTCTTCTATTCCATTGGATGGCAATGATAACCATGCCATGAGTAGTTGTACGGTCTCATCAGCCCTTTGCATCACGTCCGGAATTACTCATTGAGGAGGGTCCCATGCGTGGAAGGAAGTATCAATTGGCCCCATGCATGCATAGAGTTATCTTATGTGTTTTAAAAGCATTAAATCATCCCTAATGTGTGATACAAATTACTAGTAATTTATTTTTTTTAGGTATAAAATAAGAAATCGATGTCAAAATATATAGGACAATATTTATAATAATTGATATTATTTTTTTAGAAAATTAATCCTATGATTTCTTGCTGTAATGATATATACGATCCAATTCCGGATTAAAAAAAAAGAGCATTGGGTCCTGCATGAGCTAAGCTGTGTCCCAATCCTTCTTCATCAATCTAAAGTCCAATAGCAATAATTGAATGGAAAGGTTTAGCTACCATTTGTTGTGTGTATGGCTCAGCTGAGTGCTGCATCTATGAAACTTATCCTATTTTGAAAATGGAAGATATCACATTGAACATGTGAGTACTCATCCTGAAGATCGTGACATTACCTTGTATATTGCCTAGTCTAGGCTTCTCTTCCTTCTGTTCTCCAAGTTGAACTTTCGAGGCTACTAAATGAAAAAAGATAAAATTAAAGGAATTGATAATTAAGAGTAATTAATGTTACAACCTAATAAAGTTTCACATACATTCATTCTTGTTTTTCCACCGGAGAGTATTTATTCTGGTGTATCTGTGTGTGTCAGCTCTCTATCTCTTTTAAATCACTAGCACAAAAATGCACTTTTTTTGAATTATCATACGAGTAGTCATCATATCACTTTTATGAATTATCTTAATTTTTAAGAAATGCAGTTTCATTTTAAACAATTTAAATGCACAAAGTTATACCTTTTGCAACCTGAATATTTTTATTTTATGATTTATTAGGTTTATTATATAAAGATTATTTTTGTGCAATAATTAAAATCCTAAAATGTAATTATAAAATGATTTAAAATATTTTAAGGGATAAAAAACATTTTTATCCAAAATTTAAAAAAAAAATCGAGAATCGAATTATAGCATCTAGAAAAAGGTAAATTTTCTATGTAATTTTAAATTTTCATCAGAATTTATTTTTTTAATTTAGAAAAATTATTAAATAATTCTAAGTGATTCTTTTTCAAAATAAATCCAAATTTGTTGTAATTTTTAGAAATATTTTAATTAAAAAACATTTTCTTTGAAAAATACAAATAAATAGCCTTTGACTTTTGGACAAGTTTTTTTTAAGTATTTATAAAAATAAATCAATCAATCAAACCTTTTTTATAAGTTAAATTTTAAGTTATACACTTTAACTTTGAGAGAAAATACATTATAAAGTTTCTAAGAAAACTAAGGTTTATAAATTAATTTAAATTTATGAAAAATGTACTTTTTTTTATCTTTTTTTTTATAAATATTTGTTGAGAAGTATATTCTATTCACTAGGGAATACGGGTATGGTTTTCTAGAACAATTGTCTTCTCTTCTTTCTACAATTACTTCAATCTCTCTTTCTTCTGTTTTTTAACTTGTTCTTTCTCTCCCTCCTCCTCTACTTTTTATAGTAACAGAGAAAGCAGGGTGGTAGTCGCTTCTTAGCTAGGGGTCTGCGTCAGGATAGGACACTGCAGTTTAATGGGATAAACTTCTGACCTCTATCCTACTACAGCGAATGACGGGCGAGTTTCCAGGTGGTGCCTCCTGCAAATATTAAATGATATGTGTACTATGTTAGTCACTTGGGATCGGTTGGGAGGGATTGGTTGTCCCGGAAACTGACCGGTACATAGTTCCTCAAGTATCGATCGTAGTAAAAATATTTTGTAAGTCTGTGTTTCATGAGCGATTGACTTCTAACATGGATGACTTGTGAAAGAATTTAGCCAGCCGAAAAGAACTTATTGTCATATTTTTTTTTTTATAAATATTTGTCAAGAAGTATATTCAAACTCTGTTTCACATGATAACATAGATAAGTTGTCTTTGGCAAAAATGTAAACAAAAATTATAATTAATGAAAAAAAAACTATTTTCTGAATACATTTTCAAAATCAAATATGCAGATGGTGCGGCATAAGTAGCAATAGTCTATCTTAGGATTGCTACTAACTCTTTATTTATACTGATTAGGAGCTAATTTTACTTGGCACACCATACACTGTCTAATGTTATTCAGATAAAGAATCCTCCATACATCTCACCATGGATTATGTGTTTGTGTTATGTGAGGTTAATTAACAGAAATCTTAATTTATAACTGTTCGCATGCCATACTATTTAGGTCTAATGATTATAATAATATATATATATATTGGCGTGTTTTTGAAACGAGTACAAATTATGGGTCGGTAGGTAGATAGACAAACTATGTATACATCGATAAAACTATATATAACTTTAATATATTGATTTTAAATGTTTCTCTCTTAGGGATCATATTAAAAACTGCTCTCTATAAATAAATAAATGTATCCAATTACACTTCATATTAATAACCTCAATAAATATTCATTTTAGCCATATCTATATACTAAAATAAAAATAATCTAGAATTTCGCTACATTACTCCACTTCTTGTGAGTGACACTTTTACTTGAGAGTTTAACTGCTCTGTAATGTATATATATTTTATGCTTCACTTCAACAAAAAAAAAAAACATTACTAATATAATTTTTTAAATATTTATTATAAAAATCGATAAATATTCAAAAATTTATAATTAAATAATAGTATAAGAATATTTTCACTGTGCCCACGTACATTATAAAACACACGAGAATCACACTACGTGCAATTACAATTGCTTTGAAATTTACAATTCTTGCCTCTCCAATTAATCTTGGCGAGTTCAATCATATCATATCTCAATTCTGCAATCTGTGCGCATAATCAAGGGGGAGGGACACGAATTAAATTTGGAGAATGACTTTGTTGGATGCCATTCTTTGTGGGAGACATAGAGATGCATTGTACTCCAAATTTTGGCCAAATATGATTGACTTTTTAAGAGTTCGTTTTCACCTAAAGTTACTCGAGGAGTGAATAGTACAACTGACAACCTTATAGACAAAAAAAAGTGGTACAACTGACATAACTCAGCTCAAAGAAACAATAATTCTATCTCTTTGTATATATTTAATAAACTTGGCATAAGGCAATCGAATTTTAATTTGTTTGTGGAATAATAAATAACAAATAAACCTATGGCCAGATTGAGGATGCTATCTGATCCCAAATAACATTGGAGTTAATTAAGTTCCCGCAATCCTCCTTTCATCTATTCTTGTGTTACTCGATGAGTCTTTTCATAAATAAACAAAGAAAGTCTATATGCCTTTATAATTAAATTATTAGTGAATTGGGTGTATTTTATACTCTTATAGCTAGTCATATTATACATGTGTATAACAAATCACATGCATATGAAGATGAATTAAAGCTACATCGTTATATATAGCTAACTGTTAAAGTATTTTTTTTGTTCTAGAATCATGTTTGATTTGATTTGCATAGCAGCATTAACTCAATAGTAAATTAATAAATAGACTAGAGAAATAGTGTTGGAGTGCTTTACGACGCATCATCATGAGACGTTAATGTAACGAACCATACAAAAGGAGAAGCAAGCAGTTTGAACTTTAAAGGAAATAGCGTAATGAAGTTGTCTCTCTTTAATTAATTGAGAAACTATTGTTGAATTGACACCCGGTAGTTACCAGTTATTTGGGGATCAAGCTTCCTCAATAGTTGTTTATGTGAAACTAGTGCTTCCCTTTTTGGCATTATATTGCCACTGGCCGGAGAATGATCATTTGGTTCTTGTTGGGCACCCCAATTATTTTAGGGAAATGGCCCTAATTATATGAAGCAAGACGGGGACCATGTTTGGCACAAGAAATTATTTTGATTATGAGGAACCCTAGTTCTAGGTTTAATGTCTCCCTTGCAATAGGCATTTATTTTTCTACTCTTAATTCCGAGGGGGAGGGGCAGGGGGTTAAGCATCAAGTGGGTAAGGAAAGCTCAAAGCAGGTAGGACTAATAGAATTGAGTACACTAAAAGAGTTCCTTTAGTGTCAAATTGCACTTTCATTAAAATTGATTTTAAAAAATATACAGGTGCTGGTAAATGTTAAAAATATAAAGCTGGTATGAAAATTTATTGTTTAATTAATACTTTTTTTATGAGGAATGCTCTTTTTTTTTTTAAAAAAAAAAAAAAGGTTATCCATTTGTAAATGAACACACGTAAATTTTGTAAAGAAATAACAAGCAGTCATTTATATTTAACAAAAGACAAGGTTGACAAATATAAATAATTAACTAATCAAAGACATTCATCTATTTTTGTGCTGTAAATCTTGGTGCAGTTCAACATTTTCCATTTTTTTTATATAGAAGTCCATTTCATCAATAAAGTCCGAAACTTGGATTAATTTTTATGCAAAATTTATATGTCAAAATTTATACTCAAGTAAAACTACATATTAAATGATTAATAGTTTATTGTTGGTAATTATTGTTGCCTCGTCATTTGGGTAAACTCGAGTAGATAGTTTCACCAAAAAGAAAACAAGAAATTAAAATTCTTGTAAATATTCATTCTATATTATGTAATTATGTTGTAAACTCGACGATCGGGAGTATGTAGAATAGGATATATTTTTTATTTTTGTAAAATCCACACATGAGGACAGTGTAGGCAAAAATTAACATGAAATAGAATGCAAAGTAAGGCTCATTTTATAATTTAGAGGGGACAAGGATGAGTAAAAGTGTACGAAAATACCAAAATTTAGAATTGATAGGACCCGATCATAAAGCACATTCGTGTGATGTGATTTAATGAGTTTAAGCAATGCATATAGACATAATTGAAAGGTGACGCAGCCACATCCATCTACGTCTCATTAAATGTTGACATGTTGCGGGCCATATGGCCTAGCTAAATTAATCATCCCCCACTACCTATTCCTCCTAGAATGCTAGAGACACTCACACCTTTTTATTGGCTCATATTTTACCTTCACCTTATGAATGAATGAGCTCGGAGATCAAATTATAACATCATTTCTCTCTTTTAACCATTATGTATCCATCTGCAATTTTTTCAGTTTGAACAAATTACATTATTTATTCATGAGAAATATTTAAATTGTATTTCTCTTCTTTTGTTATTACTAAATATATATACTTTTCTTTTAAAAGATGAATATGTATTATATGTGGTTTATTTTAATGTAAAGGAACATTTTAGATTTTTTTTCATGTGGTGATCCTCATCACAATATTAGTAGTTAATTTGAACACTTATTTTCGATTATGTTGCTTTTTAAAAATGATATAAAGATTCTAGATAAAATTTTAAAGTTAATATTAAAGGTATTTAAAACTTCATTATACTTTTAAAATAATAAAATTAATAATATAAGATGTTCTAAATTAGGTGTTAGTGATACTAAAAGTTGTAAAAATTAAAATGCATAATATCGTTCAGGGACACTTTCATAATTATTCATAATTTTTAAAAGATTTGTTTATATTAAAAAAAATTAAAGTATAACTTATATCCAGTTTCTTAGAAAAAGAGAATATATATTTAAAAGGAAAAAATGTTACGTAAATATTTAAGAAAAAAGTGTAATTTACTCGACTAGTTTTTTTAACTTTATTTTCTTATACTGCAATTGCTTGACATTTTCTCTTATTTAATTGGACATGACATTTTCTTTCACGTATATATAAATATGAGTACATGACAATCATACTTTTTTTATTAAAAAATGACTATTATTTTTTCTGATATCAAATGAGACAATGCTACTATCAACATCAACGTTATGATGTTTTTTTTTTTTTATCACAAGGAGCCTAAGCTCCAAATTCAAAAACTTATATAAAAAAAAAAAAAAATCTCTTGAAGAGTATGTTAACGGAATTAAAAACAAAAGGACAACTTATATTTTATTAATACATTTGCTACTTATATTTTATTAATACATTTGTTATTTGATTAATTTCATAAAAAATGTGAATAAATTTCACTTCATCTGAGATCAAATCAATTATGTAATTTTATTAACAAGGGTAAAGTAATTATGATTTGTTGAATAATTACTCGGTATAAAAGTAATTATCATTTGGGAATCAAATTTTACTTCAATTAAATTGAATTATCTATTAATAGTCTATTTTAATCACTCACTAATATCTCAGTTAAATCTAGGATGCTAAGCAAATACTAATATTAATTAAAAAAATTAACATAAAATTTGCATGATGATTAAGCATGACCCATCTCAAGTTGTCATCTCATTTATTGATTCAACCTCATTTGTATTCAATTTGAGAAAAATATGTCGTAGAGTGCTCCACCTTAAGCATTTAGTAAGTTGATGAAGAGGTTTAACACCTTGAACACTAATACCACCAAAACAACTTGTTAGTACTTGACTAACTCTACTTCTTATCTTTATTATTACCTACCATGATATCAAGATGCTCAAACTTTGGTCAAAAGATGTTGTGGACTGAAGTAAAGTATTGGAAATAATTTTATAATTTTTTCACTTATGAATTTATATACAACCTATTCACAAAATTATTTTCTTAAAGGTTAGGAGCTAATATATTAAGAAATGAGTGTAACCAATTAAATATTATTATACAACTAAATAAATAAATAAATTTCGATACCTCTTCTTAACTTGCGAAAGAACAATTAAAATTGTTGTTTTCGGAATGTCATCGGTAAATATATTTGTTAGCTACAAGTTTGTGCTGTCACAACCTAAATTGTGACGCTGGGCGGAGCCGGCCGAAACCGAGCCGGCCGGATAGGAGTCGCCACCGGCGTTTTGGTTTAGGGAACGCCAGGAAACCTTTTGGTGAGGCTGGTCTTATATCAGAGATGTGGGCTCGGGAGCTGGTTACACGTTGGAGGCGTAGGGGCCCCCAACATGCCTATCACTTGATAGTTACCTCAGGTTAGCTATATGGGAGGAGGGACAGTGTTTAGCATTTCGGTTTTTCTTTTTGGGTTTTTTAAGGTTTGACTTGATAGGGGTGTGCCCCCACTGGCTCACGTCACGCCGGTTCTAGAGGATTCAAAGTCCACGTAGTTAATTTGGGGAGGGGTGACTGGTTTCTCCTTTTAGTGGGAGGTGAGTCTAAGGGGATAAGGGATAACTGTTCCGCCCTCGGTTTATTTGGAACCAAGTCGGATTAGGCACGACGGCTTGTAGTGGGGATCAGGCCGACTCGTGTCGGCTTGGGAAAGACTGGGTCAAGGTCTGCTTAAAGCCACGTCGGTCCGCGTTCCATGCGACGAGATGGACTCGGCCCAGGTAGGTGAGGACTCGGGTTTGAGAGGGGTGGTAGGGAACGACTTGGGTGATGTAAGAGGGGATTGGAATACTAACACGGTGCTGGAGATGGCGGACGTGTCTTCCCTGTCTTTGCCCAATGCTTGATTTTTCTTCTCTGCCGGCCCTTGGGGTCCTCCTTCCGTCTCTGGCGCGTCGTCGTCAGCTCTCTCGGTTTGTCTCCGGTTGCTCTTCCTCTTTTTGGTCTCTGCTAGTCCTCTCTTTTTCTCTCTGTTGATGTCCTTTTCTCTCTTGCTGGGCTTTATATAGGGAGTGCAGGAGATAACAACCGAATCCCAAGATTTTCTCAGATATTATTCTCTCTCTCTTTGGGTTTCTCCCATAACGCCCGGGGCCCACTGGGATGTCTGCGGAGACTCGGTCGTGGGAGGCGGAGTCAAACTAAGACCGGGTCAAGCGTGGACTCTTTGTGCCGTCTCATTTGTCTTGCCGAGATGGCCCAAATGTGGGGGGGGCCGGAAGCGGCGAGATGGACTCGGCCGAAATTGGGCGGCTTTCGGGAGGAGGGCTGGGACGTCATTCTGGCCCGGACATTTTAGGGGTGCTACATGTGCTAACATGAATGATGAGAATGTTACGACTTGAATCTACTCTTACACAAATTGATAACTAACGCTAAAGCTCAAATCAATAGTAATTAAATTTTATTTTTTATTATTACATAATGTTTTAAGCAATGAAATAATATAAAATTATAAGAAATTGAGATATTAAAAAATTATAAATTAGTATGAATGATTAAATTATATATTATACAAGATAAAAATTAATATTAATTTTATATTGTGTATTATTTAAATATATATTTTTACTTTTTTAAAAGTATTTTAGATTTAAAAAATATTATTATTATTTTAAATATCGGTTCAATCTAGTTTTATACCAACTTAACCAATTATAGAAAAAAATAATTAATAAATCAATCACCAATCAAATCGGTCCAATTTTATTGGAAATTATTGTTATTATTATTGTTATTAAATATTAATATAATATAAACATAACAATTATTAGTATAAATAAATATTTTTAATATATAAATTATATTTTAAATTTATACTAAATAAATTAAATTGGGACATAAAATTATTTTTAACTAGTAAATTTTAGTTTATATATATATATATTACCAGGCTCAATTTTTTTACACATACTTCAACATTTGTTAATATAATCTACACTACTAAAAAATTTAAAATTTGTTATCAAATATTTTTGTGGCTAATTTTAAAATCAATAGTTATTTTGTAGCTAATTTCTAGTAAAAATAATTAATTACAAAATTACTATAATATTAGTGGTAGTATGAAATAAGTAGCAAATTATTTAAGAAAATAATCTTAATTAATTTGTAATAAATTTTTAAAATTTGTAGTTATTTTCTAGCTAATTTGTAGTAATAAGAAGTATAAATGAATATAACTTAAATTTAACTAGGAAAAATAATGTTCTAGTTAATTAATAGTTAATTAGTTAGGATTTAGCTATTAATTTAAATGGTAACTAAAATTAGTACCAAAATAAAAAAAATATTATAATGATATAAAAAAAATATTATTATAGATAACAAATATTCTAGATGAATAAGACCTTTTTGGATGAGGTTTTAGGTTTAAAAACATTTTTTTATTTCTACAAATAAGACAACAAATAATTTTTTTATCACAAGGAGCCTAAGCTCCAAACTCAAAAACTTATATATATAAACTCTCTTGAAGAGTATGTTAACGGAGTTAAAGAAAAAGTTTGGAACAAAATCAACTACATTAAAAAATAACTTATATTTTACTAATACATTTGTTACTTGATTAATTTCATGAAAAATGTGAATAAGTTTCACCTCATCCTAGATCAAATCAACTTTGTAATTTTATTAACAAAGGTAAAGCAATTATGACTTGTTGAGTAGTTACTCAGTATAAAAGTAATTATCATTTGAAAATCAAATTTCACTTTAATTAGATTTAATTCTCTATTAATAGTCAATTTTAATCACTCACTAATATCTCATAGTTTAATTTAGGATGCTAAACAAATACTAATATTAATTGAAAAAACTGACATAAATTTTACATGATGATTATACATGACCCCACCCTAAGTTGTCATTTCATTTGTTGATTCAACTACTCCATTTGTATTTAATTTGACAAAAATATGTCCTAGAGAGTTCCACCTTAAGCATTTAGTAGGTTGATGAAGAGGTTTAACACTTTGAATGTTAATACCATCAAAACAACTTGTTAGAACTTGATTAACTCTACTTCTTATCTTTATTATTACGTTTGCTCAAACTTTGACCAAAAGATGTTGTGAAGTGATGAAAAAAATTAGAAACAATTTTGTAGTTTTTCCACTTATGAGTTTATATACAACATATTCACAAAATTATCTTCGTAAAGGCTAGGAGCTAAATATGTTAAGAAATGAGTATAACCAATCAAATACTATTATACAACTAACTAAATAAATTAATCTCAATACCTCTTCTTACCTTATGAAATAAAAATAAAAATTGTTGTTCTGAAATGCCATTGTAAATATTTGTTAGCTACAAGTTTGTGCTAACATGAACGATGACAATGTTGTGGCTTGAATCTACTCTTATACAAATTGATAATCAACGTTAAAGCTCAAATTAATGGTAATTAAATTTTATTTTTTATTATTACATAATGTTTTAAGCAATGAAATAATATAAAATTATAAGAAATTGGAATCTTAAAAAATTATAAATTAATATAAATGATTAAATTATATATTATACAAAATAAAATTTTAACATTAATTTTATATTTATGTGTATTATTTAAATATATATTTTTATTAATTTTTGAAATATTTTAGATTAAAATAAAAATATTATTTTTTTAAATATAGATTTAAACTAGTTTTATACCAATTTAATCGATTATAAAAAAAAAGTAATAAATCAATCCCATTGACCAGTTCCAATTTTATTGAAAATTATTGTTATTATTATTTTTATTGTTATTGTTATTAAATATTAATATAGTGTAAACATAAAAATTATTAGTATAAATAAATGTTTTTAATATATAAATTATATTTTAATTTTATACTGAATAATTTAAATTGGAATATATCCAATTAAAAATTATTATTTTACATAATACATATATTTTCTTATTAAAAAAATATCATTCATAGTGTGTTTTTTCAAATAATCTTAAAAAAAATATTATATACCACAATACCCCTCTCCAATTACATACTTAAATGCTACTATTTTAAGCCCCAAAGAGAAGTCGGGTTTGCTAACCTTGACTTGTCATTTTTTTTTTTAAATATTAAGAAGTTGGGTGTGGTGACTCTAATTTTTTTTAACATGTTTTTCTATTTTATATTTATTTTATGTTTAAAATTTAGTTAAATAATTATTTAATTATTTTTTAGTTAAACGTGTTAATTAAACTTAATTTTAAGAAAAATATACACAATTGTAATAAAAATATTTATTAGAATTACGTTAAATAAAGATTACATAAATTACAACGAAAGAAAAATTAATAAAATATAATTAACTTATTAATTTAATTCATATTTTATTAAATAATGAAGCTTAATTAAACAAATAATAATACTTACAAATATAATAAAAAAAATTAATTATAATTAAATTGAATAAAAATTTCAACAATAAAATAAAATTAATCTTGTAAATAATGTTTAATTTCACATGGGGAAGATCACCTATTAAGTACAGAATTTCGAGGAAATTATCTACATTGTCATGTTTAATAATCTTTATCATCAAAAGTTTAAATCTGTGGGAAACCAATTATTTTTAAAATTGTCGACGTATAGCGTACAAACACTACTTGCCCACAGTAATAAACTGATTATGCGACAACAAATTACATATTTTATAAGTATGAACGAACTTTGATGTTCGAACATCTACACCAAACAAATTAACAGTAAATATTTTGTAATTCCATAGTTATTATTGATGGAAAAAAATAATAAAGCACATACAAGGATGTCATAACAAAGCGAATATAAATTTTTCTAATTGGTAAGAATTTTTAAGGAATAACTACAAATAAAAATAATAGTAATAATGAGAAGAATCACGCAAGAGACATAATATTTTTATTGTGGAAAAAATCCTTCAATGTGAAAAGTAAAAACCATGGGTTGTCTAGACTAAAAAAATCAATCTACTACAATCAAACATGAGTATAAGAGTGTTCAATCAAGAGCACAAATTTGTGCATATAACCAACCAACTCAATCAAATAACAAAGGTTGCAAATAGAGAGCAAGAAACGAGAAGCAAGAAAATGAAGAACTCACAAAATCGTGTTATTATACAAGCACTATGTCTCACATCACAGACCTCCAAATCAATATCTGAACGGTCAAGAAGATATTGTGACTTTGACGTCGTGTTGATTTGTGTAGAGATAAAAGTAAAACTATTTTTTTCTCTCTTTTCTCTTTTCTCTTTTGGATGTAAAAATTCACTCTTTCTCACATCGTGTTTCTGTATTTATCATCAATATGATCTCTTCTCCTTTTATAAAGAGAAACCCAGCGAATTTGAAAGTATTGAGATTTTATCCATATAATTAGGAGTCCAAAATAATCCAACAATTGTCAATTTACTTACATTCGTGTTAAAATAGATTTCAAAGAAAGAGATAAAAGAAAATATAAACTATATTGTAGCAAGTTATTGTGCAAATAAATGTCTTTATTATGATGATCGACCTTGAAGACAACTTGAATAATTTTTTCTATTTGATAATTTTTATAATTTTAATTTCAATTATTTACAGTGAATTTTAATTACAAATATGAATTTTTTAATTTATTTAGTTAAGAAAATAAATAAATAAATAATTATATTTAATAACTCATAAAAATAAATTAAATTAAAATTAAAAATCACATTAAAAAGTGACGAACACCAAACTTAACTTCTTAATATTAAAAATAAAAAATAAAAATAAATAAAAAGATAATGAAAAGTGAGGATAGCCAAAATTGACTTTTTTGGAGACTTAAATAGTGGTATTTAGGTATACAATGAGGGAGTGGAGTACAGGGGGGAAATGATTTATTAAAAAGGTTATTAAAAAAAAAAAAAAATCCTTAATAGTGCTTGCATGTCCATGCTTCCAAAATGATAAAAGTCAAACATGACTGCCTACTGCACAAGAACTGACAAATTGAGGCTGCCAATTCGGCGCACCCATGAACTTAATAACGATAAGGCACACATAAAAGTATTTGATTCATAAGTCAATTCATATCTTATTATTTGAAAACACTACTTCATTTTAGTATCAATAATGTTATAATCTTTTATTAATATTTTAATATCTTAAAATAAATATTAAATTAAATGTGAATGTATTTTGTAATATAAATATATTTTTAATAAATAAAAATGGAAAAATCTCTCTATTACCAATACTAAATAATATTAATATATTTGTTCATTCTCTTATTATGTGTTATTTTATTTTCTCATTTTCTCCCTGTCGGTAGCCCCTTTACTATTCTTATATGGATAAAGGATATTTTGAATGGTTCTTAAATTTTCTGTTCAAAACACGTGATACTGTTCTATTCAAACAATAAATCATAATACCGCAGAAAATGCAAAATATTAATACTAAGTTTTTAGTAATATGTATTTGGAAATCATTTACATTTTTTTTTCTTTTCATCCCATGTAATAGTTAGCATTTTTTTTATTTATTATGGAGCACATGATTTAACTGGTGCAGATATCCGGTTTCAATAAAAAAAAATTCATTATCTTAAAAAATAATAATATTTTTTTACACATTTTATTGTATATAAAGAAAGAAATTAAAAGCAGAGACAGATCCATATTCTATTGTTAATTTATGATTGATATTTCATTGAAACATGCACATACACATAATAAATTATAAAATTATTTTTTACTTTTATAACAACAAAATATAACTATTTTTTATCTCATGGCTGCCATGGGCCAAATCCAAAAACTGAACATCATATCTAAAAAAGTTATTTGAGTTTGAGTTTGGACAATATTTTAGAAACAAATCATACTCCATCCATTGTAACTAAAAAGGTAAATATAATTGACCTAGAGAAAAGATTAATATAATTGAATCTCCCATTGATGAAAGATTCCGAGAATGACATAATGCGTGAAGGTACAATGATAAACCAATCCTTCAATAATCGGAGTGAGAAAGTTTAAGACAATCTAGGGCCCAAGAAGAAGACCTACACATCAATCCTTATCCATGGTGGAACAGCTAGGTCAAGTTTAGAGCGATGTGATAAATGGAACCACTCAAAAATTGGATCAATTTTTCTTTCAATCTTGCAATTTTATTTTTTTTCTTTTCGGTGTGTTATCTTATAGTTTTTGTGGTTGCTACCCATATTAAAATATCTTTCTGGCAACATATTAAATTGGAGGGTTAAAAGTGTGGTTGAAAATTTATTTTAATTAATTTATTATTTATTTAACTATTTTATAAGTTTGCAAGATTAATATCTATCTATATCTATATATGTATATAAGTGAAGTGTTGACAACTAATTTCTTCTTAAAAAAATTGATTAATCATGTTTAATAGGATATTTTTTTTAACGATAGTCTTTTCATTTATAAAAGTAATAAAACTCAAATTTGAGATACTAATTCTCCTTGATCTTGCTTATGATTTACCAAACATAACATAGATTTGTTTAGTAAACATATTTATTTTTATTAATTTAAAACATTTTTTATATACTACTTAAAGTGATATTTTGAACTTAGAATTATTAATAAGTGATTGGTCGGAAAGATAGTAAACTCAATTATGAAAGAATCTGAATATTCATTGACGCTAATAAAATAAACTTAAACTAACAATCATAATATTTTATTCTTATGTACCGAAAAAAAATTGAACTTACAATTTGTCTTTTATCATAATTTATTCCTAGTACTGTAATAAAATTTCTGACATAGTATCTCTTTTATTACGAAGACAATCAACTAAAAAAATATAAAATTATAACTACCTTAAAATATTTTGGTCTATAAAATAAAAATATATAAAAAGCCATATAAATATACTATTTTATGTCATTTTTCATCTATCAAAATTAGTTTAACCGTTAAATTTATCACAAAGAGTTAACGAATTTCAAGTTTTACAAAATTAGTTTTTAAATTTCAATTAACTTATCAATTTTTTTTTTCCAATCACAACTTAAATAAAATTAATACCATCCCTTATAATCAGCATCACGTGATAAATGTCACATTATTTGTTTTTATGTATTTTCTGTTTCTGTAAAACAATGTTATTTCAATTTAGACGTGATATTTTAATGACCATAAGATATAAAAAAATTGAAATAAATTGAATACCAATTATATACTCAAGTTTTTTTCTTCTTCTTTTGAAATAACTACAGAAATTCGAAAGATCAATTGACTTTGTATAATATTTGTTTTTCTCTACTCATGTAATAAAACAGATAATAAAAATAAATTAATTTATTTTTATTTTAACTTAAATTTTACTTTTAAAAAGAACATATCTTATCTATATATATTATGATACATGAATTCATTATATTATATATGCCTTTAAATTATTAAGTTGCTAATTAATTTTAAGTGTATGTGAAAATAATGGATAGATATTCAAACTCTAATTGAGACGTCTTGAGATATAAAAAAAAAAAGTATAATAAGTAATATTATATGATAAGAAGAAAGATTAAGAAAAAAAAAATATATTAATAATGTGTATGGAGTGATGAAGTGTTCATGTATTATTATTCGTGTATGTATTGCATAGAACACTAAACATTTACGAGTGATTTAATAATAGTTTGATAGGGCTCTAACAATAATTGTTACTATAGATTCTAATATTATTTTAAGGATCTAAGAATAAGTTTAGTTTGGTTCTACAAAATTAGCTTGTAAGATGAGAATTATTCTACTTATATACACCATTCAAGATATCTTACTAATTAATATATATTTTCAACACATTTATAATTTATTATTTCTCTTATTAAAGTCTAATCCATTTAAATAGGCACTAAAATATCCATTCTCATCATAAATTAAAAACACTCAGTGTTGTAAGATACCTAAATATACACTAGTAATTGACAAACACCATTATACAAACCATAAACATAAGTTGATGGATTCAAACCTTGTTGACAAATACAAAACCTTCTATCCTGATCATCAAGTGTGTGGTTTGGATTTTTAAAATCCTATGTGACATTCGATGAAAGAATAGTGATAAGAGAATTGTGAAGATTTGTTAAATGGTTGGCTTGGAGTAAGAGAAATTTTTAATCATCTTTCCTACCCAAATTTGCGTGTCTAGACTATATAGGGAAGGAATTTATTTTTACTATGTTAAGTAAATAGGATGCGTTGGGATTTAAGAGGGAGAGATATTGTTTTGTCATCCAAACTTGCGCGGCAATGACTTTTATTAATTTAGCATTTATAATTGTGTTGGGTCTAATCTTATTGTATCATACTAAATTTCCTAAACTTGCCTTATTACCCAATAATTTTAACTCTAACAATAAAAATGCAATCAATTTTGGTGAAATGAGTAGAGAGGGGAAACTCTTTTACATGGAATTGAAAAAATATAAAGCTATACTTGATAGAAGCAAAAACAACAATTTTTTTGCCTTTTTTTCTCCTAGATAGAAATCGGTACGACAACTACCAGAACATTACATGACATCTAATTCAACTAAAACAATTCAAGTTACAACTAAAATATACAAAAATAAATATAACAACATATACCAAACATTATGTGGCATCTAATTCAACTAAGACAAATTCTAGAGAACAAAGTTTCAAGGCTATTTATTTTTATATTATTTTTTAAAAATAATTAAAAAGGCTATGTTCTCTTAGTGTTGGTGTTTGGATGGAGGCTAAATATTCATCTTTATTTCATATTTTTTGTAATGTTGAAGTTGAACATTGTAGAAATAATGTGTTATAGTTATAAAATATTTATTGATTTTATTGAATTAACACTCCAAAATTGTCCTTGTGTATGGTCTTTGAAACGGAGTGCAGAACTTTACCAGGCTTGGAATAAAATGCAAATGAGGTAAGAGCTACTTCTAAGGTTCTAAGGGATCTTAGAAGATTGAAATGTAGCCGCAACTAGTCTAACGACCTACTCATTATAGGCTTAGGCAATTTAGCGGCAGATAAACTACCTAATTTATCCTATAATTGGATCTACTCGATTGAAAATGTTCCCTACCAAGTAATGACTTTAATCTAAAAACAATCGAATATGTTTTTATAGACAAAATTAATATATATATATTCTATAAAAATATAATCGATTATTTTTAGCTGAGTTTTTATTTTTAATTATATAATTTTTTAGGAGTTTCAAATTCAAAATTTTATTCAAGAGATATGAACTAGTTTCATTCATAAATATAATAGTAATTAATGATTTAATATTTAAAACAATGAATAATAAAAACAAAAGGTTATATTTCATGGTTAGTTTTGAAAAAAATGTTTTAAATTTTTTTTTTTCATATTTTACTGATGTATTGCGTGCATAGCAACTAAGGTATATTTAAGAGAACCAAAACCAAAAGTTTTTAATTTCTCAAAAATAAAAATATGAGATTAGAAAAGTTAGTTCCACATGTTCCATATAATATATGGAACATTTTTTTTTTGAATGGTTTTTAATTAAATTTACAACAAAAATATTTTCATGAGAGTTGAGAATTTGTTTGAAAGAAATTTTTAATAATATAAAAATATTATGATATGTTATAAATTTATTTAATATAATTATAAATTTAAAAATAAATTTTGATTAAATGTGATAAATAATTATATTTAAAAATAACAAATAATAATAAATATTCTTAATATATTTAATATAATTTTAAAAATAAAATTATTTTAATTTTTTAATATATTAAACATTATACTTTTAAATAGTTTTATTTTTTAAGTCTTTAAAAATTGTCAAAGTATTAACTAACAAATTGTTTAAGAATATTATTACTGTAACATTAAAAAAATGTTTTAGTAAAAACTAAAAAAAAATTAGAGAGAACAAAAAATTTTATTGTATTAAAGTTAAATAAACAATATTAAAAATTACACCAACATCTTTGTAATGTTAAAATTTATAAAAGTTATTTTTACAAAATTTTACATACATCTATCTAACGAAATTATTCTTTAATATGATAATTTTTAAAGTATATCTATACTACGTAAAGATATTCTTTTAAAAGTAAATATAAAAACTTTAATTTCTAATATATTTAAACATTTTTAAGAATATTTATGATTAACCAAACAAATTTTTATATTTTTAATAATAAAATTTCAAAGATTTATAATTTTCAGACATGATAATTCCTTGAAATGAATAAATTTCACTTCTAACAAATGGCCTAAAAGTATTAAATACTGTGAAACTAATCCGTGATATAGGGTTGCTACTGAGAAGCTATCCCATAATTTATCTTCTCACAAGAGTGAAAATAACAATTTATTTTTCTGATGTAAAAGTAAAATGAACAATTCGATAAGAACCATTTTTTTTTTTTTGCTGTGAACCAATTTGATAAGAACCAGTTTTTTGTTGTTGTTGCTGTGAACCAATTCGATAAGAACCATACTCGTATCCTTTTTCCGTACACTATTGGTATTTCGTCCCTATCCTTCACCTTTTGAATTTGGCCAAAGTACATATACAATTAATTGGTCGAACAAGGTACATGCTATTGCTCCTTGTGCAACCACGGCACCATTGTTTTTAGTTTGTTTTTTTTTAATCTATCAATAGTACTTCAAAGATGTTGACTAAATTATTAAAGAAAAATAATTGGTGAAGACTAAACTTTAAATAACACCCAGCAAGAGAGATAAAAGAAAAAATATATAAATGTGATGGATAATATGATATAATAAATTTTTTTTTATAAGTGATAAAAAAGTGTTTTGAGTGATTAAGTATTTTAATTATTACTACTTGTTATTAAATAAAAGAAAAAGTTGTTATTTTATGAATATTTTTTTTTAAATTTTTAGAAAATTAATTAGTTTTTAATCAACCAACATTTTCAGAATACTTAGTTAACAAGACTTCTATTATGGAAAAAATCAATTGATAAATTATCATAACTTGAATTTTTGGGGACCACAATATTAGCATCCATCCAATCACAAGCAGAAGTCCAGATACAGCAGTGGGGGAATTCAATGTCTAATTAAGGCAACTGCATTGTATATATATATATAATTGGGGAAGACCTTAATGATTGTGATTAATTTATATAAAATTGTTTGTTACAGATTGATGTTGTGTTCATGATCTCATATTTTGATATTTTATTTTTGTGATTCTTAAAGGTTCTACAGTTCAATGCGGGCCACAGATTGGACAGTTAATGATATGCAATAATTCAGAATGCTTCTCCTTTTCTTTCTTTTTTTAATTCTTATATATGGTTCTCTTTTTAAAATTTTAATATAAAATATATTATGTTGATGAGTTTGTGCTGCAGACTAGGTTAACGTTATTTCCCTTTCTAATTGTAGATGAGTTAATGTTGAGCTGCAGAATATTCTTTCCAATTTTATATGCAGAAGCTTCTTAATTCTTATCCTTTCCTGGGTCTCTGAATAAAGATATGTATACATAATAATAAAAGAGATGCAGAAAGCACGAATGGGGACTTCTTCAGCTATAAAGAAAAAGAAAGAACCACCACTCCTTATTCTGCAACCCATTGTGCTTTAGTTTTATAAAATACCATATAAATAAATATATCTGCTTTTCTGTATTTCTCTATCTGTACATGATAACATGAACTTAAAGTATCATGCTTTGTTCTTTCTCTTTTCTGTTTTCTTTTTAACTTTTCATTATTCAAAATTAATAATTTAATCGAAACAGAATATATTTTGCATATAAATTAGTTATCAAATGGGGCAGTCCCTATGAGGTTGTTTTCTTTAAAGATTGACTGACTTAATTTGTTATTAAAGGGAAAATATCATAATTATTCAAGTTTTATACATAAAAAAAATTAATCTTTAGGATTACCACAAATTAAAAGTTATAAAATATAATGTTATGCTTATGCTAATTTTAATGAAAAATATGACTACTCAATAATAGTAAAAGAAGAAGAAGAGATTTAAGAGTTTAAATAATTTTTTGGCTAATTAATCTAAGAAGTAAAACCAAAGAACATTGGTATGATTTGTTGAGAGAAATATTGCACATGTGATGACCATACATGCCGGTGAGATGGTTGAGGAGTTAAGAAGATTTGAATAAATCCATTGACAAATTATTATGGAGTGAATCAACTAATGCGCCCAAATGTTAGTTGTCCATAATAAAAGCTTTGCTTAAAAGTGGCAGGTTAATAATTGAGAAAAAAGATACTTTGTTAAATAGAAATGATATAAAGCCCTATAATATTCAAAATGGTTAGTGTATAAGATACTAATAGAATATTTTCCAAATTTCGTTGCTATCTACTACTGTGGATGCGTCTACGTGACCAACATGGCTATATATAATTTACGTTAACTATTTTCTTTTACTCTAGTTTTCTTTTTTCTGGTCTATTACTCCATAGAGTAAAGTGTCCATATTTTAAATGAGTTCGACAAAAGGAGAACTGAGAGAAATCTATCCTTGCAAATGGAAACTATGATCAGAAGGAATTAATTGACAATACTCAGTGGATTTCTACATATAAAGGGTAACAACATGCATTATTTCTAATAAAAAAACAAAAAAGAAAACATTGTTCTTTCCACGTATTGATGGAACTTTTCAAAGAAATCATGACATTGGATGAATTACACATAAAGCTCAAAGCATAAAGAACAGACAGAATCCTATTTTATTTTATTTTATTTATTTATTTTGTCATACCCAAGTTTTCCAGCTCTAGCCAAAGGGCCTATTTCACTATTCGACATTTCGCTTGTCACACAGATGGGCAAAAATTATGGTGTTTGTAGTATGGATTTTTATTGAACTTGCGTATCACTCAATCTTCATTCTTAAATTATCAGACTCATTATTCAGAGTCAATTTTATTCTTAAATTCGAAACATAAAACTTATCATCCGCAGATCTAATTGATAACAAGTTCTCTTTAGATAAACTTTTTTAATCAGTACGTGTAGCAAAATAAAATAAGAACGAAAATAAATTAAAAATTTTAATTAAAATTAATTTCTATATTTAACTTTATAGAAACTTTTTTCATATAATTTCTTTAAAATTTGAAGTGTATGAGCTGATTTTATCTTATAAAAAAATTCACTTTATTTATTTATAAATATTTATAAATAAATTTATCTAAACAAAATGAATTTAAGTTAAAATTAGATTTACGTGTACATTAGACAATTAAGAAAAGAACATAAACAAATATTATTTTTATTTAAAATTTAAAATATAATTAAATAATTAAATTAATATTATCGAACAAGTAGATAAATTGACACAAAATTATTTAAATTTTAACTAATGATGTTAAGTATATAATTACATTAAATATTTTAAAAAGTTACCCTTTATAGTAATATCCTTCACTCAAAAAATAACTCACGAGCCTAGTAATGCAGGTGAAATGAAAGAAATAATAATAATAATAATAAATCGAAACCCTAATTAATTTTATTCTACTCAAGGATTAAAAATATATATTATGCTTGAATTAGACCATATTACCTGAGTGTTGCCCTGATCCTTCCTCACAAGACAGGGCAGTGTACGGATCTAAATTGAGTTGAGGCACAAGTCTGGTTACCTAGTACAGAAATTGTAGTGTGTGGCGAGGAAATTTTCTATAGTTTCTTTTAATTGTTACATTTATTGGAATCGCGTTTTTTTTCTTCAAAGGGTCCATAGTGGTGCTACGTAATTGGATTAGTCAACACTGACACTGTTTGTATTTTGTACCTAGCAAGATAACTTGTATTGTAAATTGTTCAGCAGAGACGTAAAGAAATAACCCCTGCCACTTCTCATTTCCTTCCTTCCTCCTATAACTCTCGGTGTATCAATTTTCATGCTTCATTTACAAGCATGGATTGTAGTAATATAAGTCTTTCCCTTCATAATACTACGAGTGAAATTGCCCAACCATTCCTACAAGAGACATAAACACTCACAAGTCATACCTCCGATAAGACATGTTATACTGTTTTGTTTTTATTTTTATAAACTTAGAATACTTGTTAGCCAAGAGTAACAGACTAATTTTTTGAGATACAGATATTTATCTTAAGAATTAATCTCTTTAAAAAAATATTATTTTAAATACACGAAACTGAAAATGGAATTCTTATTTCATGCTTAAGAGATATGATTATATTAAATATTACGTCATATTGGTACATGGTAAGATTGTTTATTAACCTCATTTTTGTGATTTTCTTACTCACCTAGCTAACATGAACCTTCCCTCCCTCCAAATCCATCATCCCATACGTACACATACTTTTAAGAGAAAAAAAGAAAGAAATAGAAGGAACCTTACTAGTGAGTACTGACTATGACATCTCTCATGGGGCCTCCATCTTATATTAATTCAACTCCTTTTCTTAGCTGCCACTTCATTTTCCTGTCTTGAATTCACATAATCTCTCTCGCTCTCATATTCTCTCTATCACAGTCTGGTTCAGTGGCACTCCTGCTGACATTTCACCTACAAGTTCAATTGAAGAAGGCTTCAGTTAATTGGAAAGGTTCACCCCTGGTGGGGGGGAAAAAGTCTTCAAATGGGGAGGCACTCGTGCTGTTACAAGCAGAAACTTAGGAAGGGTCTGTGGTCACCTGAGGAGGATGAAAAACTTCTGAGGCATATTACCAAGTACGGTCATGGATGTTGGAGCTCAGTTCCTAAGCAAGCAGGTACTCCAACACTCTACCACCTCATTTACCATAAAATTCAAGAGAACAAATTCTCAATGTCGTTTATTGCCAGGTTTGCAGAGGTGTGGCAAGAGCTGCAGGCTTAGGTGGATCAATTACTTGAGGCCGGATTTGAAGAGAGGTACATTTTCACAAGAGGAGGAAAATCTCATCATTGAACTTCATGCAGTGTTAGGGAACAGGTAAATCTCTTCCTTCTTTTCATCATTAAACTCTTTGGTTTTTCTTGTGGTTAGTCTCTGAGTCTCGGAGCACCAAAAAGAAGAAAACTCTTCCATTTTGTTGTGATTAGGTCATCCTAGATATCTTGACATGGATATTCTTTCTTCTCTCAGATGGTCTCAAATTGCAGCACAATTGCCTGGGAGGACTGACAATGAAATAAAGAATCTGTGGAATTCTTGCCTAAAGAAGAAACTGAGGCAAAGAGGTATAGACCCTGTGACACATAAGCCACTGTCGGAGGTTGAGAATGGAGAGGAGGACAAAACAAGGAGCCAAGAATTATCCAATGAATTGAACCTCCTGAATTCAGAGAGCTTCAAGTCAGATGAAGGGTCCTATGAGCAGAGAGCATCTTCAATTGCCCCAAAAGCCTATGAGATGGAAGGCTCTTGCAGCTCCAAGATTAACACCAAAAACGACACCAACTTGATAGGCAATTGTTCCAACAAAGACTTGTTCCTAGACAGCTACACCACTAGTTGCCAACCCTCAGATTTGATGGGAAATTACCCTCTTCAGATTACTGACAATCTCCCAACCAATTCAAACTCTTGCCATTGGTTCAGCCCAACTGCAAGGCCCTTTGATATGAACTCTGAGTTCACTTCCAATGACATGTCCATTCTTCCACCTACAACTAACTCATTTCTCCTTACTTCTTTTTGCTACAAGCCATCACTTGCTGTCCCCTCAGAAGATATTTCAGCAGCCTCTTTTGCCTTGAATGGTCCCAATTACTGGGAAGCCAGTGCCTCCAACAACAGCAATGGAAGCAACACAAGTGATGGCACTGGCAGCAGAGAATTGACAAGCAGCAAGAACACTGTTCTCTCTTCTTGGGGACTGACAGAAGAAGCCAAGTGGTCTGAGTACCTCCACAACCCAATGTTAATGCTGGCAGCCCCTGAATCTTTATGCAACCAAATAAGGCCAGCCACACATTTGGTACCTGATAATACTTTAGGAGCCATATTGCCTGATTCCAAAGAGCAACAACACTCCCAAAATTCTACCTTCTTTTCCAAGGACATCCAGAAGCTAACAGCAGCCTTTGGACATATATAGCACCAGGCAAGGTTTTAAATTCGCGATCTTTCATGTTGCAAAAGGCTTTGACATAAAGAATGATTTTAGAGGGGCTCCAAGGGATTTGTTTATGTTCTTAGTACAGGTGTGTGAAACCACAGATTAATTTTGCTCTTGTATATAGGTCAGTTTCTGTCACAAAAACATTTCATTTTGGTAATATTTGTGAGCCAAATCATTTGTCTTTTACCTTCTCGGGTGTGGGTGGAATAGAATTGCAGAATAAGGATTGCTCTGATTTTTTTTCTTTTTCTATACTGTTAACTGCATTGCGGTGTTGCATTAATTTCCATATCTATGCCGTCACAGATGTTTATTAGTGCACGGGAAGTATCACTTTTCTTTCCAATGGCCAGTATGGGACACACTTTTAGACTTTTAGTTACTTTGCCTACACACAATTTACCGAATCTCTTCCATCCGTTATGATCTTCTATTCTTTCTCTCACCACACTATCTTTCAGAGTACTCAAAATGACACCAAACTTGTGCAGCCAGAACTTTACCCTTTACAATATTCTAAAGGGTAGATGATTTATTTCATTTCCATAATAGCCTAAGCCTTGATTGACACTTTCCCATCCAAGTAAGTTTTAATTTTACTTGCACAAGGAGGTGGCTAGTGGTGTTCTCTATATAAATATAAAAGTGAATAATTTTCAATTTTTCTTTACTAAGCAAGAAAAGGACAGGACCAAAGATTAAATTTAGAAAAAGATGCCCGGGAAAATCTTTGACAATTGCGAACGTTTTGGTTACTTTATTATTTAATAAGACCCGGTTCGGTTCTTGCTCTAACAAGTCATTGACGCATGGGAAGACTAACATGATCATGTGCGCATAAGAAGTAGAGTGGCACCACTCACTAATGAATTGAAAGTTGGTCACTTAGTTACGATCCGTACAATGTGATATGGACCGCTAAGTTAAGGAGAGCCTTATGTGTATGGGGATGTCTTTTAGCCCTTTGAACACACTTGCAAACATTATCTCAATTCAAACAACCCTTTGCAATTGCAAGTCAGAAACTGCTTTGTGGCTAACCAGATCCTCGCCATAGGTGGCAACATCAATATCCCTTTGGTCCTCCCTCGTCTGCCAATTCACCCCACACCCTCCAACTCCTTCTAATTCATTCTCTATTATTACATTCAACAAATCCAAATATATATTTATTTATCATAAGTAATCTACTACTTCCATTATATTAAAATTCCCCTAGAATCTCCTTAGTTCCGGTGTTGCTTTAAGAATAATTACCCTTTCGCTTAGAACGTCAGAGACAGGGCATAAGCCTCGCAATGAAAATTATTTGGTTTAAAAGACTAAGTAAAATTGTTTGGTTTAAAGTTTGTTATAATTAATTTTAATGAAAAAGATTTTGAACTGTTGAATATGATTGAGAGGCGTATTTAAATTAATGTGAACCGTGTATTTACATTAAAGCATGTGTTTTTCATTAAAAAAATGTGAGAATTAATTTTCTAACTTCAAAAAACAAAAAGAGATTAAGTTGTGTTTCTGGTGGGAACTCCGTTTACCCATTGCTAAAAAATTTCACTTTGAGATTACCTGTCTTCAATATCTAGGAAAGAGTGTAAACATTGTTCAAGTAGATAAATACATAGGTACTAGACCTTCATTCTAGCAGTGAGTTTACATTGACTTAAATATTAAGTTATGGGAAGGAATGCGTGTGAGAGTGTCAAATACCCAATTTTCTTTGCCGAACACTTGGACATGAATTATATAAGAACTAAATTACATTCCACATGTTGATTAGTACCATAATTTGTAGCGGGTTCGAGGGTTTCATTTGAGTGAGTTATAAGCCTTCCTCAACAAATGCATATGTACACGCACAGATGTCACAGTATTTGACATGTCATTTTACATATGAATGTATATTTAACACGCCAAATTTAAGCTTAAATAATCATTCGAAATGGTAATAGTACTGCAAAGCGAACAAGAGAATAACTTCAAGTTCGAATTAGAGTTAAAAAGTGAACTTCCAACACAACAATGAGCACCAATCCAATTGCTAGATGTTAAAAAGTGAAGTTTGACAGTTAATTATATACGTTCAATGGTGTTGCAAATATCGTTACTCGTTAGATAATTGGTATGCATAACGTCCAAGAATTAATGATCCAAGTACTTCAAGTTACCTCTTCAACAAGTCAAATCGTACTCCTGAGTAGTCCTTAGGTTGAGTTGGACCCAGCAGAGAAACTTTGGTACCAATAAGAGGCACGTAGCTACTAGTAATTGCATAGCCTAAAAGAGGACAAAGACATAAGATAACTCTTTAAGCTTCCAACGTATGAGAAATCATTGAAGAAAGAGTGAAAATAAATAGTTAAGTTATGCGTTGCCTTATCTTCTCCCATCTTTCAGGTTTTGGTAAATAGTGTTGTCGGTGTAATATTATAATATACGAAGAGAACAGAAGCGTCAAACCAGTGTTTGACTCTGTATTGCGTTGTTTTCTATTTTTAGTTGGTCAACGTGTCGATTTGCTGTGATATGAAGAATTTGCATTTCTTCATTCTTGTTTGATTTTGGGCTCATGAAGGCTTATTTCAGTAGCAGTTGTTGATGGAAAAGCCCATCTCATTAATCTTAATTGGTTCAAAGGAGGCCCAAATTAGATGGTGCCTCAGAGTTGAATAACACTAACATCGTATGACTAGTACCATGTCATCGGAATTTTTTATATGGTATCATTAATACTGAGTTACGTACCCATAAATCTCTAGTCTCGCAAAGATGTATATTTATATATATCCAAAAGAAGACATAGATCGAGCCCAAGAGAGAGAGGCTGGCAAAAAATATTTTAAAAAAGCCCAAAATAAACAAAATGTCGCACCAAAAGAAAGGAAAGAGAAAAAAAAAAAAGTTAAAAAAGTAGGGGCCTAACTTGGAGAGATTGAAAACAAGACACAATTAGATCTATCAAGTTAGACTCGAGAAAGACAAGAATAAGTCTCACATTGGTGGATTATAAAACAAAAAGATATATAAGCAAAATAACTATGAATTCAATGTGTCAAAATATTTTTAGGCAAAGAAGCTAGTTTAGTTGAAAGCCCACATTCTTCTGTATTCTTAGACATGACCCACCCATAAAATTTAAATACTTTCCTCTGAGATGGAACTCAGACTTGTTAATATGTATCTCATACTAAAATTATCGCCCTGATAGAGTTAGGTTCAAGACAAAGCTGAGAATTACACTTTTTTTATTATTAAATTTCACAATATACAGATAATTGTATTTGTAAATTATATTTCGAATGATAAATATATAGTTTATCACAAACTTGAAGAATTTGTATTAACACTATTACATGTCGAAAGTATCATTATTAGAAATTAATTTAGAGACCAAAAGTATTTAGTCACAATAGATACTTATTTAAAGATTGTGTTGGATTGGACACTGACAAAAGTAGTCTCTATGGTCTTTAAAAAAAATCGAAAGCAATTAATTTGATTCGTGGAACGATGAAAATAAGACAAAATAGTAAAAAGACATGGCATTCAGGATTGAATTTTTCATATATCACAACAGGACACGATGACATACTCGGAATCAATTGTGTAAAAGGAAAAAAAAATTTGAATGTACACTCCATTTTTTGGTGTATGAGTGAACGGAAGAAAAAAAAAAAGATAAATGAGATAGAATAATAATAATAATAATAATAATAATAATAATAATAATAATAATAATAATAATAATAATAATAATAATAATAATAATAATAATAATAATAATAATAATAATAATAATAATAATAAGTTTACGTAAACTATCAAGAATAATTTAGTTTGAAATAATATTTTTATTTTTATTTTATTTTAATTATCAAAGTACTATTTATTTTAAAAATGTAAAAATAATGAAAATATGGGTTTACTGTTTCTAGTTTTTTTTTAATGAGAAATAAAATAAAAATAAAGTGATTTTTTCCTGATTAAAAATAAAAATAAAAATATTATTTTTCAAAAACAAACCTCACCTTAACATGTCGCTATCGGCACCCCTGTAATATTTTCCAAGGATAACGCTTGTAATCTGATTTTAAGATCAGAATAGAATTCTGCACATGATTTGGCACTTTCCTTTCACCGCCCTTAAACTTAGTCCTTTTTATTCCAATCAAAAGCCTTAAACTCGGGGTTGCTTATTAATTAATGGATGGAATTAAGCACTTTCTCCAACTTATAATGGTAGTGGAGAAGAAAATTTGTGCTCAGCTACCCACTTACTTGAAATTATATAATATTTTTATTATATTTTTAATAATTTAATTTAAATATATTGACTATTACATCCGATTATTAACTTTTGTAATATTTATTTAATTTAAAATACATATTTAATATTATTTTAAATTGATTAACCATGTAAATTTACTTTTAATATATAAAAATTAAACTCTATTTTTAATGCTTTATCATATTATACAAGAAATATGAAGCAAATAAGATATTTTTATTTTTTTGTGTGTGTGGACTACTTACAACAAATAGTTGTTAAACATAGATTTTTCACAATCAAGACTAAGGTATCATTTGATAAATTAGCTTACATTTTGATATAGATATTTTTCGCATTTAACACAATTTTTATTACTCGATAATATTTGCTCACCGTTATAAATAAACTATGTAATATAATTAATAATATGACAAAAAAAAAAGTATTATATAAATATAAATATCTATTTTTATCGATCGATATTGTAGGCATGACTAGAAATTTCGCTGTTAAACTTTGTTGTGACAGACAGATTCAGAAAAAACTGCATGGTAGGGTCCCATTTGATATGTGTTGCTTAGCAACGTAAGTAGCTTTCCTTTGGATATACAAGTTACAAAAAACCACCACACATATTTTGGTTGCTAGCTACTGATCACAATTCTGAAGGGTTTCATCAACTCAGACAACTTCGTATTTATTAATTGACTTTATTTCTGAATTCTATTGCTCAACCTTTCTTTTCTTTCTTGTCATTGTCTATGGAAGATGGGAATATGCTTAAATTGGTTCTGCTGTTGGGAACTATAATAGTTTGCTTCGTTAACTAGCAATTATTTTCCACCCTATACTCATACCTATAAACATATAAATTAAAAGTAATTTTAATGATAACTTTATTTGTATAAAAATAAATTATACATGAAAAATATAAGCATTCACAATTTTGAATTTAAAAACTATCTTAATTAGTAAAAATATTTTAAATGTAACTTATAAAGGAATTTGAATTTTAATGAAAGAAACTAAAAAATATATTTTAATTAATACTTATTTAAACATACAAATAATTATTTTAATTTAATATAAAAAAAATAAAACGTATATTATAGAATAATAAAGACACATAATAGTATAATAGTATACAAATAAAAATACATAATTTGTGGTCAAGAATAACTTCCATTATCATTTAATGATTATTTATTATATATGATAAGTTGGTTTGTTGATTTTTATATAAAGTCATATCAATTATAATTTATTATTGGATGAAAGTATAAAACTATTTTATATTATAATTATATGATTATTAAATTCTTAAAAATAATTATGAAAAGATATATTATGAAATACATATCACTACTGAATATTGATCAATTAGGGTAAATACAACTTAATGATATGTATGTTTTGAATTAATACGGAGCTATATTAAATAAGAAAATAAATATATTACTCACAGTGATTCTTTAGTTCAATCAGGATTGTTACCGCATAAAGACTACTTGGGGGTATGCAAAAAAATGCATTATAAATTGTGAGTCATATTATTCTTATATTTTTTGTATATAATTTTAAGTGGAGATGGAATAATTTTAAAAGTAACTTACAGTAGAGGTACTCTATTTAATAACATTTAGTATATATAAAAATTTAATAACCCAACCATTAAACTAGAAGCTCTAATTAAATAGCTCAAATTTATAAATTTTAAAATTATTTAATAGATTTAATTTAACTTATAATATACCTTTCTTTAAATATATATAAATGTTAACATAATATTACCTATCTATGTCTAATTTATTTAAAATTTGTTCTATGTAATATGGTTATTGAAATAATATCAAAATATCTAACGGTTAACTTACTAAAATTTAATATATATATATATATATATATATATATATATATATATATATATATATATATATATATATATATATATATATATTAAATAAAATATTTTATATCCAAAATTATTCTTGAAATAACTTAATTTTTCTCTTATGATTTTTATGACGTGTTACTATATCATTCATTTTATTTATACTTTTATTTCTCGTTTAGTTGTAAAAAATATTAAATAAAAGTATATTGTACAAATAAAAATTATATTAAATTGTTATTGAATAAGAAATTTTTTTTTATCTTATAAATTTTGTCTGATTCATTGAGTTAAAGATTGATATTGGTTTGTGTATCTATCATATTATTAATTTAAAATATTTTTTACACTTCGAAAATTAAATACGAATATTTTTATTAAATAGATTACTTTGTAAATGTAATAATGTTTTAAGTTATTATGTAATATTTCTAGTAACTTTTTTTTATAGTTCCTCCTAGTTTTTTTTTATTAATACAAAGGGAAGGATTACCAATAATACCATTTGCTAGAGGGGATATCATTTTCCATCTCTTTGATTTTGATTTTGAGATGTATAAACAAATAAACAAGTAAATAGAATAACAACAATGAAAGTTGGATTAGTGGATCAGATTAGTCTCTTATAAAATAACAAATTGACGTTTAAATCTCTAGTAAAAAAATGTCTAACGAATGATTTAAAAATAATTATTTTTTAAAAATAAATTACCCGCAGGAAAAAAAAACACATTTTTAATTAAATGGACCAAAATCCACTGCCGTATCTTTTTTTTTGGCTGTTCACGACAAAGAAAATATGATGCCAAAACCAAGTGACACCAAAGTCAAAGGCCCAAAGAAATACTAGGACCTAAACAAGTGACTTTGTTTCGTGATGACAATACCTATGTTTTTCCTCCTTGCACGTCAAATAGTCAATGCGGTTCGGATCTTTCCAGTAATTAATGTGATTATTTCTAAGACTTTGCATCTATCTCTCATATCAGTGTTAAAATTAGTATATGTTTGGTTTAATTTATTTTAAAAATTTATTATTTAGTTTTATTAATTTTTAAGATTTTTTAAATAAGTAATTATCCATCCAAAGTTAAATGTTATCGATATGCACTTAAATTGTAAATTATCTTAGCTTCTTCATCTTTTTTTAAGGTCAAAACAGTGATTGCTTCAACTATACTACCGAGAAGTTGGCATCACATATATTTCTTATAAACTTTGCCATAAGAACTCTATTAATATTATATTAATACTTAATAATGTTTTGTGTTTAAAAAAGCAATCCTTTCACTCTTGAGAAAACATTTTCTGAAATATTTTCGTGAATGGTAATTATTCCGATGATTAATTATGTGAGGGTAATTGGAGGGCAAACATTTTTTTTATTCTTTAAATTTTCGTTTTATTTCGGGTCGATACTCGGATTGTTCTAAACTACGGGATTAGAATTGGTCCAATAAATCAGAGACTTAGTCAAGATACCTGAATCAAACATCTACGAAGCACTGAAGTAAATCTAGTAAAATATTGAATTACCACCTTTGAGGATCGAGAAAACAAGGAGATTATGTATCATTCTTTATAGGCAAGAATGACACCGTTGTATAGCATCTTTCGTACGTGTATATATATAGAGAGAGAAGGCAAAGTAACATCAGAGGAGGTATTATTCATTCTCTAAATTATTCTCCTCCTACTCACTCTTATAAACTTAAACATTTAAAGTCGTGTTTGTTTCTCTTTCATTAGATTTTTGAAGGGACTATTAGTGAAAAAATTACATTAAAAATTTACATTAATTCTTAAAATATCAATGTAATATGTAAGATAGTAACATATTTATATAATATTGAGATAAAGTAATTGTACTAAAAATATATGTAAAGGGTATTTTTTGGATTGATTCTTTAACAATTGATCTAAAATGTGTTTACCTTTTGTAAATTTTAAAATTATTGAGAACTATGTAAATCAATCAGTAAAATTTAAATTATATTTCACTCAATTTTTACAATATCACTGTACATACATAACTCAACCAATAAACTGAATGGGATGACAAAACAAAGGAGTTGGATTAATTTATCATACTAAATAATAGAAAGACAAAATTATAATTTCAAAATCATTTTTTGGTCATCTCAATTTCAATAATCTTTTTTATATACATCATTCGTATATACTTTTCATAATTTAAGCAACTCACTTCTCCAACCCATCAACTCTAAATTTTTTACTAAATAGGTCCCACAAATAACCTCACATTCTTATCTTTCAACGAAATTAGTTACTAAAATTATTATAACTATTTAATAAAATGTACATTTTGTGTAAAAAAAAAAAAAAAGTTTAGCACCAGACCGAGTGCTTAACAAGTCCAACACAGAAATCTGCTCCAACATGAGTTCTTTGTAGGCAAAGATCTCTAAATAAGAAAAAGAGAGATAAACATCTGGCGATGTAGATGGCGTAAGCACCATTCAAAAAATAAAATAAAATAAAATAAAATAATAATAATAATAATAATAATAATAATAATAATAATAATAATAATAATAATAATAATAATAATAATAATAATAATAATAATAAGACAAAATTCATTTCTAACTTTTTTTTATCAAATTGTGTGGTTAGCTTAAAAAAAAGATTTCATTTTATTCCTTCGTGAGTTCACCTCTTTTCTTTTTCCTAAATTTTTGTCATCCATTCGTCGCATGTAAGGCTAAATTAACTCTATTAAAACCATATATAACATCTTTATGTCATCGTTAGAGAACTATTAGAACAAAAATTAAGTTAAACGACGGAAATGAAAGAAAAAAGAACTAAACTGAATTCTAAATTAAATTTAAAGGATGAAAATGTTTATTTTGCCTGACTTGAATGAGTGGTCGTAGTGTATATATATATATACACACACGCTAAGACATCCCTCTGCCAACACTTTTCTTTTTCACTAAAGATTTTTCAACCTACAAATTAATGATTAATCTCTTTGAAGAATAATAATTTCAATATTATGTATAATTATAATATAAAAATAATTTAATTATACTTAGTGTTAAAATTTATATATTATATTAATAAATTATACTGACCTATTATATCTCACATATCATCAAATTTTAATAAAATCAAATTTAAATTTAAATAAACAACTTTAACAAAAGGTTATTTTTTTATTTTAATCCGTAGGGAAATAAAGACGAAAGGAATAAGAAGAATATAAAATAAATGAGAAATAAGTTGAAAAGATAAATTAACTAAACTATTAGATAAAAATGAATGAAGAATTTTTTTATTTGTTTAAATAAGTGAAAGAATGGGTAGAAATAAATAAAAAAATATAAAATATTAATTTAAATTAATTATAAGTAAAAATTTTATTGTGAGCTTAACATAAAATTATTTAATATTTTTCATATTGAAAATCATTTATTTTTTATAAAAGGTAAAAAAAAGAACAAATCCAATAAACATTTATTTTCTCTTTCCTAGCAACTTGATAGAGAATTATTTTTACCCATAGGATCCAAAAAACTTCTTTTTTTCTTATTTTTATTTTAAATAAATAATAAAAATTTAATATTTTTATCACATATATATTCTTCATGTCTTTCTACTTTATTTCTAACTAAACAAACATTCTAACCTTATTTTATAAGAAAAACTCTGCTTTGTTAATACCGGTGAATTGATTTGGTCCGAGGGTTCGCATGAATATCAATTTATCACGTCTTCTTGACAGACAAGGACTCTTACTCATCAAACGGTTAGGGACCCAACATGTCCATCATGTCCCTTACGTGATCATTGCGCAATACCATCCAAATCCACATAAATTTCAACCAACATTTTATCACCACACATTGCTTATGTGATTATCATTTATCATGCAAAATTTAACTTCGTACGTTATTGATTATTTTATTTTATTTTATTTTTAATACTTTTAAAATATTTTATATGAAAAAAGTTATGCTATCACTTAATAACGTATAAGACACAATTTAAAACGTTGAAAATTTTTAAATTACTGTAAAATAATTTTTAATAACATTATTTTTATAAATAAAGTAAAAAACTACGATAGTGAGAATAAAATTAAAACTAAGACCTTATAACTTAATGCAGTATTTTTATTTTAAAAAATTACAATCCAATTTAATTATACCACAATTACTACCTCATCAATCACTTCATTGTAACTATCGCGTACAAACCAGAAGTGCCGCAACTATTATAGTTGATTTTTAAGTGAGACTTTTGATTAAAAAATTGAATAACATTGATCAATTAGAGCTGAAAATGTCTCTAAAGTATTACGTGGAAACAATCTAATGGCAGATTTAATGCGCTCCAACCGTCCAAGCCCCCTTCCCAAAATTAAACATGGTTTATCAACGGTCGGTGAGCGTCCCTGCGTTAATCAACTTCATATCACCAAAACCCATTGAAAATTCATTTAATTAGTCAGAAATTTAATTTTGAAGATTTTTTTTTCTAAGAGGAAGAGTCTGAAGTTGGAACGAAAAACTCAACCCACAATGGACAATGACAAATTCTCTTTAAATTATATACAGAAGAAAATGGGTGGCAGAAGAAAACGTTAAAAAATGAATATCCATGGGCTCATGGCCTGCAGGTTTGCCTTGTGGAAAACTGTACACCAGCAAGACTGAATGGCAGGGACCCACTTTCTCCATCACTCCTACTCACATCTTCATAAATTATTGCACAGTTCAAATTATTATGTATCCATGGTTTGGGTCGATTAATCTCCATGTAACATAATAGCCGAAAATATTATTGTTTTGTAATGTTAAAAATTGCTTGATTGAGAATGTTTGCTAACAAGTTTAGACGTTTATTGATTATTTAAAATAAACAAAAATGTATATATGGAAAAAATAATTTAATTGATTTTCCGATTCTAACAATTGATAATATTTTCAATGTTTTTTTTTCTTATTTATCCCTCTTTTAATTTTTTATTTCTCTCAGACCAATTTTTATTCATTATATTTTTTATTTTCTTATTTATATCAAGGATATTCTATAATCGAGTAAGAGACTAATTCTTTTAAAAAATATAAAAATTGTTAAGATAAATTTCATTTTTTAACAAAATTATTATTTTATTTTAATTAAATTCTATAAAATAAATTGATAGTAGTAGTTCTTGAACCAACAAGTTGATAAATAGTAACATTTATGTTAAAAAGAATAAAATTGATTTAAATATTTATATTTATCGTAAAAAATGAATGTGGAACTAGTTAAAAAAATGAAAAAAAAAAATTGTGGATGTTGGGAATGAATGATAATGATAAAGCGTTGGATGCAGCAGTTAAAAGCCACGTGGTGCAGAGTCTGAAAGAAGCAGACAGATCTAAGCTTAGTCTGTTTTCTTGTGAGACAGTGTTCACTTCGTTATCCCCGCTTTGAATGAATTAGTATATATCACCTTTCCTTTATCCATCTTTTAATTTTTTTGTTCAAATGTAGAAAGCGGCCCCAGGGTCATATTCAACGTATAAATTACATTTTTAAAACCAATAGTGAAAACCAAAAGCGTAATAAAACGTGGACAGGTGTCTCCAATCCCTTGGTAACAAACAAACGGGGAAAGTGCTAAGTTGCATCACCACACTTGCACGTGGAGAAAATTGAAGCTTTTTTATCTTCCTTTGGGTTGGGTTACATTTTAAATACTATTAAATTCAAATAAAACCCTTGGGCAAAGGTAAGTGGCCAATCCCAACCAGCACCACAAAATTTCCAGGGTATTCTTTTGCTGTTCGTTGAACTTGAATGATTGTGGCCCCAAACCAAACAGTCATCAATTCATCATATCACATTCCTAATTCCTAATTCCTAATTCCTAATTCTTATCCCTTTTTTTTATCCTACCCGGGTTAATACTCAAAACCTAAAACTAAGATATGGATAAATAAACCAGGATTATAGAATTATATTTGCTATATATATATATTCTAATTAAAATACATTTTGTATAGATTTATGAATAAGATAATAATTTTTGTATTATTTATTTTTCCACTATCCCATCCTCATCTTTTCGTATTAAATAACATTGGACGTAGTTTGTATAGCATAATCTAAAATGAATTAAGTAATGTTGAGTAACTGTCAGGTTCATCGACAATCTCCGCGTAAATTGCGTGTTTGTTGAAAGTAGAAATAAACTAGTAATAGCATGAATGAATGGTGAATTAGACACTAGTAATAGTATAGATAAGAATATACTAAAATATTTATTAATAACCAATGAAATGGAATGACTTAAAAGTGGATGCCCGAGACTGTTTAATCACCTGGTCCATTACAACTTTTCCTTTAACTAACTAACCCAATCTCCATCCCTTTTCAATTTTCATCCATTATTTGACTGCCACAATATCACCTTAGTTAGATAATGATGCGATGAGACGAATCAGGTTTAATTTATTGGTCACGGAATAAAAATTAAAAAAAAAGAAAAAGAAAGGAAAAGAAATGCGTTATGCGTATAAAGTTTAGGCATAAATAGGGTGGGTGATTGAAGGTGGGCTTCTACTACTTCTCTTCTCATTCTACCTTATCACTCCAGGAATGATTGACACTAGCAAACACTAATCGCCGCTCGGTCTCCTCGCCCTCTTTCACTCACTATGATGCAAGAAAGAGACGACTTTGACGATGATGTTGATGTTGATGTTGATGTTGATGAACACTCGCATCTGCACAACTTGTCGAGGCTTTCCGTGTGCACCGGCAGCACCTTGGGGATCGACGACGATGACGAAAGCTTTGACGCAGACGGAGAGTTATCAGACGGGAAGGAGTTACCGGCGAGGGTGTTGTCCTCTGACTCGGACAACGAATTGGGAAGCTGTTACTCTTTGCCTTCAACGCCGCGGGGGAGAAGGAGGAACCGCGTGAAGGAGTATGGCAGTGACAGTGGGGGAAGGAAGAAGAGTGATCCTCGTGGTGGTGGTGGTGGGAAAATGAGTAAGAGAAAAGAGGAAAGTGATGAAAGTGGGGTGATGCTAATAACAAGAGCCAAAGGTGGGAACAGGTCTCTATGCATGGACTTGGAGGAAGTAAAGGCTTGTAGAGATCTTGGCTTTGAGTTGGAACATCAACGTATGCTTGAGATCCCCTCTCGCCTCTCTTTCTCCAATTCCACACTTGACACAAGCAGTGGTAGCAATTCTCCCATCGCTAATTGGCGTATCTCTTCTCCTGGTATATATATATATATATATATCTTTTTCTTTTCTTTATCACTTCTATCTAAGTTTCATGTGCTTGTCTTCATTACTCATTCATCCCTTTAATTTTGTCATTTAGGTGATGATCCCAGACACGTCAAGGCTCGGCTCAAAGTCTGGGCGCAAGCGGTAGCACTAGTGTCTGCCTCAAAATACGGCACATGAACGCCATTTTCCCCTAACTCGTACCCGCTTCCTCTTTTTCTGCGATTCAGATAATTAATATATATAGCGTATTATAATGTAAGCTTTTTTTCTGCCCACTATGATTGCTTGTATAATTTTGTTCTAGATTTTAGTTTTTTTCTTTCTTTGTTCAGTTTTTCCACTAGGGAGTGTTGGGGTTTGAGGTGGAGGAGTCGCTTTTCCTCTGTACAGGAGTAGTGTTTGAATAAGATGAAAAGGCCGTGATCGGAGAAAGTAGTGTGTGAATAGCCAATGAAAATATGTAGTAGAAAATGTGAATGGCCGATAGAAAATTCGTGGAATTGACTTGGGAATTTTGGATTCATGAAAACACGTTTGGTTATATTATTTTTGCCGCAAACTATAAGGAAGCACGGCCAGAGACATGCTTTATCGAAAGAAATATTTCTGCCGTTTGAAAAGTCTTTGCTGGTAAAACAACACAGGCAAATAGTCAATAGCCAAACACTGTTGATGTTTGGTTTCGTGTTTGAAACCTCAAAATTATAATTTAAATAAAATTAATTAGAGAAACACTCGCCTAAATCGTGATTTAATTTTTAAGCGAAAAATTAAACATGCCCTAAATGACATTAGAGAGTACTTAGATGATAATGATAAAATAATAATAAATAATTATAAGGTTGGTCAAAAAGTTAACGGGCGCAGAATGCAAAATAGAAATGATAATTATTATGATATGATTTTGATTCGAATTTAAGAACCTCCACTAAGTGATATATAATTTTATTATTTTGTAAAATGTGTAGATTTTATACATAATTCTTCAGCAAACTTCATTTCACATACATTCTGAAGCGATTCTTAAAGTATTATTATTCAGTAAATAAGAAAAATGAAATAAATTATTTTCTCATTTTTAAAACTCTTTATTCTTTAGTTTGCTAAAGAAAACTATAGTATGATTCTCGATCTTTCACAATAATAATTAATAACTATCTAATTAAAGAAAACTCCTTTAACAGAATATAAAGATTAATTTAAATTAAAAAATCAATATTTATTTTATCACCTTGTCGGCAAAATAACTTATTAGTCAGGGGAGGGGCCGAAGGGAATAAGTGAAGTTTTAGTGCTGCAATAATGGATTTAATAATGTACATGTATTAAAATTATATTTTAATTTATTAAAATATATTAAAAGTATAGAAGTTGTCCATTAATCTTATATTATTGTAGAATTAAAATTATTAATTTTTATGATAACCATTTTTAAAAGATATAAAATATTATTAATGTATTTTTTTTAAATTAACATATATTTAAGTTAAATTTATTATATTTTTCAGAAAAAAAAAACACTAGGGTATGTAGAAGTAATATTTTCTTTTAGTTGTTATATATATAAATATAAATAGTAATTTTTTAAAAATATAAAAGGGTAAATTTAATATATAACTGTGATGTTTGGTAACCAGATGACTTAGAGTATATTCGATTCTAAACCTTGGCGAGTGCATCTATAGTTCTATAGCCACTAAATATGAGTTCTGATGTCGTATCTGTCGACCACATGTTGAACATGTAACTAAACCCACTAAACACGTTCAACTTGGATTTGAACACACGCTCCTCCAAAACGTATCGAAGTTTGATATGTGTCCAAAAATAAAAAAGAAAATAATTTGGCACTGGGTATGTAAAGCTTTAATGCGTGATAATGATATTAAGTTGTAGGACCGATCTATAAACTAGAATAGCAAATTTATGGCGGTTCATTAATTTGATGTTAACAAGTCGCGAGCGATCTTGAATTATATATATATATATATATTTACACCTTTATTAGTTTATGGCGATTCATTTTATTATTTTTTTATAATTGATGCTCTCAATTTATACCCTTCTTATATATTATTGGATTTTAAAAATATGTATAAAATGCATAAGGTTCTTGTTAATTTCAATAAATAGATAATGAAAATTTCAACTGAATCTATAATTTTTTAGAAAAATATAGGTGGTGTTTGTCTTTAAAGAAAATATGATTGCAAATTTAATTTAAGAGCAATGGTACTTAGACACATTTTTTTCCACACTTCAACAACCTCTAATTTTTTCTTTCTATCTCTCCCTTTCACATCATATTACCTATCATACCTATAATATTTCTTTGTCAAAATATATTTTTTTCTTTAATTAATATGCACCTTGGACCTTGCCGATGGTCCATGGTTTGTGAAAGAACCATGATTCGGATCCTTTGCGGACTCTGTATGGTGGGTAAGGTGTACTAAGCTCAACTCATTGCAACAAGCCCACTCCAGAGACCCACCTTGAATGAAATCCCCATGTAGTCTGTTGGGATATGACCAACTAGCCATGTTCATAGGTAGAGACCATGGAATTGACTCCTCTAATTCTTTGAAGCCTAGGTCCATTTTATAAGATAAACTAAATTTTAAATTCATATTTCATAATATGTTGTGTATATACATGTATTTTATAGTAAAGTTAATTGTGGAATTTTCAATTGAAGTTATAATTTCACCATTCAATTTGGTAGACAATTTAGTTTTTTTTTTTTTTTTAAGTGGAGAATACATGTATTCAGGAGAAATCGTGCTCGAGATAATAAAATTACTGAGTGATAATTTCCTCTTTGAATATTTAACACAATTGAATATTCAGATGAGTACCTCCCTAATTTTCACTGCCTAGACATTTTTATACCAAATAAAGGATTTTGCCTCACCTACCTTTTTCATCTCCCTTCAACCAAATATTGCATAAATGAACTAACCCTAAGAGGATGATTCAACTCTGACAGTACACATTGCATTGCAATTACCTTTGTCCGGTATCTGGTTTGGTCTAAACCGAAGACTGAACAGAAAATTTTGTTACCAAGGATGAACATTCTCCCTATTAAATACATTAATCACTTCAAGCTTTCGTTGTTAATGTCCAACATGTTGTGGGTGTTTGGTAACACATTAGAAATCCGCAACACAAGCAACTATTTGTTGCTTGAAGAAACCACGTTAAGTGCAAATCAGACATGTTATCAAACACACCGGAGTGCTGACCTCGTTAGCAGCACCTTAATCATAGGATTGTTGTAACCCTTGTATTATTCAAACGTCATATTCTTAATCATAGCCATCGTGTTGTCATTCAAACTTGAATAACATTTAAAGTTCTTAATGGTATCGACCTCTTCTTGCTCCACTACCATATGTCTTCTGTTGACACTTAGGCTAAAGCCTAGATCAAGCTACAAACACACATGCCAACCATTTCATTTTGAGCAGCTTGTGTTTTTATATGGCACCTTGATGTAATTCAAATTTCAATAACACCTTTCTTAAATTCCTTTACAACGAACTTGAGATTTAGGCCAGCATTTCCTTTCATAGTGCATTTGCTTTTTCGGGCTAAAACTGTCCATACTCCATAGTGCACTAGGAACATGTAATTGGCAATAAAGAACTTAGCATATATAGGCCAGCACTAAAAGTCAGCGTCGTGGCGTGGGAATATATCATGGTATTGGTAGGTGTGTCATCATCACTGCAAATGAGGAATATGAGAATTTCAGTCCCATTGAGGAATTGAAAAGATGGAATTCAGAAAGGAACCAAGGGTGAAATAAAAGTCAACCTTGTGGACTGGTAGTCCACCACAGCAGATCTACCAACACTGCAAAGCAGGAAAATGTCAATCTCAATGTCACAGTGGAATTGAAGAAAAGACAAAAGGTGCAATTTTTGTCATACTTGAAAGGGACAAAATAGGAAGATAACGAGAAAGGTATTTCCTCCTCTTAGTTGGAAATTTTCAGTGAAATATCATGCCCACACAAACTTACAACTCTCAAACTACCATTTATGCTGAATGCTATCTAAATCACCTAGGTAGTGGTGGAAGGTCTTAACAAACAGAGGGCTACTCTGTGGCTTTGACTAGAACATTGCACTGGTCATGATGTTCAAGGGATCATGTGCCAAAAAGGCAAATTACAGCAAGGGGGTGCACAAGACATGGGAATTCACCTCGAAGAAAGAGAGAATGAATACAGCAACTAAAATCTTTTCCGTTTTACTGAAGTTCTACAACGAGATTATCAATATAAGGCCTATTATCGAAGTTTATCACTGAGCTTCAGGACCCCTTCAGGTGGTGCCTTTTCTTATGAGCAAGTTCTATGTATTAAACGGATATTTTCAGGAATCATGTTTCAATCTTCTTTTTATTTTCAAATACCAATCTATCATTTTCTAGGAACCTCGAAAGGTGGTGTGATTAATTGAAAACGGGAAGCATCCATAAGGTGTAGCAGCAGAAGCACAAGTTCAATTGCTAACTTTGAATTTTCAATCCAAAGAAATCTTATTAACACGACTTATTAGTGAACAGATACATCATACATCTAATGAATTGTAACCTCAGCCAAGAATGATATTTTTCATTACAATTAATGAATGTTTAATGCACAAATGGCCATCACAATGATGATATAGATAAAATTAAAATTGCCACATGAAAAGGCAATAAACTTTCACTCACTTGAAGACCAGATTATGGCAGGTCTTGTCACAGGGGTAAGCACAGTCAATAGCTTTGACAGTTTTCCGATCAAAATACCAGTCTCCAACAGCAATTGCAACTGGCTGCAGGATAAAATACATCAGCTTATCAGATTACTCTTTTCTGAGAACAATAAATAGTGAATAATTTCACCCAAGGCATTAACGTCACTTTGTCTTAGACCTCAGCAAACATGAGTCTGCAATCAAATGAAGGCTAAATATTTTTTGAATGACTCTTTTCCTTTTCGTGAAAGGGTTGGACTATGAAGTATCATATTGTCATGTATGAAACCTTGAAACACATGTAGATTGCAAATGAAATAGGTTTATGTTATCCACGACTTCAGCAACATTTCAACAATATTGAACTAATACACTAATTAGTCAATAATCCTAGCATCCCAGAGGATTTCTCTACATATAACTTGACATCTTTTATCATAACACTTTTTTTATTCTATACAGAAATGGTAGCGTCCTTTGATTCTAAATGAATCAGTGTTTTATAGACAGAAAGTATTAAACGGTAGTGATGTCATGTTATTCCTATTATGATCTTTCATCATAATGAAGATTTTTAAGAATATTTTTGGAATCTCCATCCATTATCTCTAGCTAAGTATTTTCAGTACTACCAATTAGAAGAAAAAGTTGTTACATTCTACCTGCACAGTTTTTTAGAAGCATGGAAATCTAAATCATGCATACCATGTCGTTAATGAGCGGAGAGTCATCAGCAAACCATGTATCTTGTCTCTCAGACTGGCAATGAGCAAAACAAGAATTTATGAATAACCCAGTTTGAGATGTCTTTGAGAAGACTTTCACGTCGTTTAGCATTTGATTTCTGAAGTCTGATTCAAAGAAGAGAGATATTATATTACAAAGAAATTAGATGATTCTTGATATACATCAATTGCTATGCACAATTCACAATTTCACATTAATAGGGGTCAAAGATCAAAGTCACCTTGGAGGAACTGAATTTGAGATGAGTTACAGTGTGCATGATTTGATTTACAATCATTCCAAGAGCCATGGGGATCTGCTGAAGGTGGGGCCAAACTTGCTTGGACCTAATGAAAACAAATAAGGGAAATTTAGTACATATCATAAAGAATTCAGTGGTAATCAAGTTGCAGCAACTATAAACGGGATAAACATCCATAATCATAGTGGATATGTTTCCAGCTTTGCTTGGCCTAGGGATTTTTGCTTAGACATAAAATCACTCACATTCGAAACTAATTTACTCAATGATGGTTGAAACTCAATGTGACTGCTGGGCCAAGGCTTTTACTGTGGAATGGGTGTTGGTAAAAATCCAAATTAAAATTACTTTTCTTGTACAAAAGAAAAAAGAGTAGAAAAAGTTACTACTAGAACCACTTGAAATAAAGGAAAATCGTAGACAACAAATTAGTCAAACAAGAAACCATGGCATCCATATGATAACACTTTGAGGACAAATAAAGAGACACAAGCTTGCAAGCATATAATTAGGCACATTATTGACATAAAATTACAAGAGAAACAGTACGTGTACTCATTAATATTACCTGCCATGCATCATAAGCTGCATTGAGTAGAAACAATGGAGTCTCGACATGGTTGATCAAATTCTGAGGAAAAAAGCACTGCACAAAGAAAGTTTATATGTTTAAAATTTGCAATTTAGCAAATTCAAGTTTTCAATAGAATGACATCCACAATAAAAAAAAATTACCGAAGTTGGGTCCAGTTGGTTGAGACAACTTTTTGGCAGATTTTTTTGCACTTCCTACAGTTTCAACAGCATCAATGACACCACGTATTAATGCAAGTTTTCTAAACCTTATGTCAGAGAAGCAAAACCAGTAACAAGAAAGTTCATTGCAAGCTTGAACCAAATGACTTCAAAAATTGAGCACAGACAAACACAGATTCATAAATGTTATATTCTATTCATTAGACTTTTTTTACAGCATTAAAATACTACCTGCAAGTTAACTACACCTCCGAACAGATTCCTCAGCGTGTGACCCCCAGATACATCAACTCTACATGATTGAACAGACAATCAATTAAATCTAAGTTTCTAGGCTAATGGTGTGAGCTAGTAGAAGTCATATAAAACAAAAGATAACTTACGCATCTAGGAAAAACCCTGCATCACTCAAACATTTCACTTTGGTAGATGTAGGTAGCAAGCTCTTGAACTCATCACAATGTAGTATAGATGCCAGACCCCCCGCAGAGCATCCAGACAAAAGAGCCTGATATACAATTTTTTAATTAGACTCCATGCATATTGAAGATTGATGAATATATTACAATTAAGACTTGAGAGACATGGGAAACCTGGTTGGCTTTCTGCATTCCCTTGGACAATAATTCCTCCATTGCAGCTAGCCATATTTTTTGTCCACGGAATTGAAGCTGTGCAGCCTGAAACGAATTCACATGCCAATATACTATATAAATAAATAGCAAAATTCTGCTTCTTTGCTTCTAAGTGACTGCTAATTGACTGAATGTACCAATAATTATATAGATAAAGGGGGAAAATATATATATATACCATTACACTGTCACACTCTTACTAACCTCGTTTTGACTATCTCCACTGAAAGATGCCCCATCACAGTACCTTACTTTAACTCTGTTCCAGTTAAAGAAATCTGTGCACACAAGATAATACCCATAAAAACAAGAACATACAAGACTTGAGTAAGCATATCTTATAATCTCCAGAAGTAAATAAGGCATGCGTGTGTAAGGTAAAGAGAAAAACCAGGGTTTTCTTCAGCTTTATTGCTCAATAACCCCGTGAATGGTAGTTGCTTTTCCATGTATTTTGAGGAACCACGCCGAGTAGTTTTTCTAAAGACACAGCTTTTGATGGTATTGCACCATCCTCCTCCCTGCAGTAAGGTATAACCAAGCAATTCAGGTAGGAAAGTATTCAAAGATGTATACAATATAATAACAATAGCATGCCTATAAATCATCAAAGTTGCATAAAAAGATTTCAAATTTTAAGAAACTGTAAAATCTTTTCAATTTCTTATTGAGACTCATTGACATACCTCCAATTGAATGAGCCAACTATTTGCGCCAGATCCAAATCCAGGGTGGAAGTGGTAACCAGGCAATGTTCCATCCAAACAGACTGGAAACACAGGGCAAAAACAAAACTATAAATCTTATAACTCAATTATGAAGATCCCAAACAAGCATACACATGATGTTCTCCATCATCCTACTCCTACAACTACTATGTTAATCCTTAAACGCACCAAAAGGAATACCAGAAAATGAGAAAACAAGAAGAAAAAAAAAAGTCGGAAATGGTAAAGTGAGCGTTTGGGGGGGCACAAAGGGAAAGAGCAAAGACAAGTACAGAGTATACTAATTACAATGTGGCTTAATGGTGAAGCCAGCATTAAAATCATTAGAGAACGTAGCTTTATGAAAGAATGAAGGAAAATAGAAATGCTAAAAATAATTTCATGCAGTTCAGTTGAGAGAGAGAGAGAGAGAGAGACCGGCTCCTTTGGAAGCAGCTCCCTGAATAAGAGTGAGGGGGACCATGAGAGGTTGAGGTCCGGGCGTTGCCGCCAGTAAAACGTCATCGTTTTCTAACAAAGGCTCAGATCTAGCGTCGTTGATAACCACAGAAACAAAGGCAAGTGCTATTAGAAGAAACAGCTTCATTCTCATATTTCAATGAATCCACAAACAACAACCTCTAACAATCACTCACTCATACCTTTGTCTTGTATTATTTATTTATATAGAATCATTGTCTCGGGTGTATGTTTGCTTTAACCCAAGATCATTTTATAAAGTCAGATGTAATCATAAAAAGTAAATACGTAAGATTATTTTATAAATAATTATTATTTTTTACTGCTAAATTTATAAAATAGAAATAGCATGTTTTATTGCGGAGAAAACGGAATCGGACACATATCTAGCTAGCTCGTATGTCAGCAACAACACTTCTAACTTCCCCAAGATACGAATACCTCAGTGGCTCTGTCGGTCCTTTTTCGTTGTGTAACTATTTTTAAACGTGCCTTAAAAACTGCATTTGTCGGGGAGTATATTTGTTCCAATCAAATTAATTATATATCTTTTCCTACTTTTCTGCTATGTTATCAACGATCATTGCAAAAATAATCAAGATATTGAAGCATCTTAAAATTGCTCGTAATCATTTAAATAATAAATTTTGCATTTTATTATTTTTATATTTTTACTTTATTTAAATCATAAACACATTATTAGACTAATATTTTAAGTCTGTTAGGCATTTTCTCATTAAGGTTTTTGGTTGATTCTTTCCATTTATTCCTGCTCCTATCTATAATTGTTTGAACTTTTAACTTCTACTAGAGTTGTCTTCCACGGTAACGTTCGAAAAATTGCTTAATAAGTATTTATAAAATATAAAGTAAAATAAGATTTTTTTTATAGGTTAATTTTAATTTATATAAATTAAAATTAATTTTTTAATTAAATGAAAAACTTATAGAAATTAATTTTAGTTTATAAGAAAAAACATTTTATTTTAATTTTTATAAATATTAATTGAAAAGCTTATTCAAATAAAAACTAGCTGAAGCACACACAAAATATATTGTTTTAATATTTTAAAACAAATATTAATTATTTTTCACAACTTTTTCCTTATATATTAGTATATTTATTAACTAAAATAAAAATATTTATTTTGAGATAATATTGTGCATATTTAATATTTTTGATATGTGAATATTTAATATAACCTATCTAAAGTTCGAGTATTGAATATATAGTTGTTTTAAATTCTTAAGATCATATTAGTCATATTCGACTTAAGTATCATTATATATGTGATTCTAAAAAAAATAATAACTACATATAATATTATAATTAATTTTATCTACTGGATTATTATTTTTATACCACTGGCTAAACAATAATAATTTTAATAAATAGTTGTAGTTATCATAAATATTAGTCAATATATAATTATATTACTTATTCAATAGAATACTTTTATTGTAACTATTATTTGATATTTCGACGTCCAATTGTATTAAATACTTAAAAAGAAAATTTTGTTATTCATAGCAAATTTATTAAATTTGTTTTCTTTTTCACATGTTTTCCTCTCTTTATTACACCAATAACTAAGTCAAACCCATCAGATTGAGGATAATTGTCTTTTATATAAGATATGTGTAGTTTCTATAAAAAAAAATAATTATAAATCTATTATAGTTAATGTTGCATGATGATTTGTTAATTCTTGTCTAGTTACCTTAAATTATAATATTAGTCAATATGTAATTAGTGTACTTATTTATTAGAGAGAACAAAATTGTAACTATTCTTTAAAATTAGAAATATAAATATTCTCTTTAGACATAAATATAAATACACGCAAATTATATGTGATGGTTCAAAATAAGCAAATTACTAACATTAAGTTGACCCAAGTAATAATGGATTTATATTCTTTAAGTAAGATTTTTAGTATGAATATTGTGAATGAAAAGAATGTAGTTGTAAAGGGAAATTATACTAAATTTGACTAATCAAGTTCTTTGATAAAAAATAGTCATCGACAAAGTAACTAAACATTTTGCATCCTTAACATGATTATAAAAAAAATATAAGAATATATTAACTAATTTGATCTTATTTAATGATATCATTCCCAAAATATCATTCATTTAATTGAATTTTTTTAATATTTTTTTATTTTTGAAATCAAGTTTTAATAAATGACCCTTTAAGAACAAAACATTTAAATGAAATTAAATAATATTAGTTAACATTCTTAATTAATAACATGTATTGATTTTATTAGCTTAAATATGTTAAGTTCATACATATATATCTTAGTTTTAGTCCTCATAATTTTGTTGTTATTTTTAAATCCATCATATTTTCTAGTTCTTTTATTTAGTCCTTATCACGTACTTACTCTAATTAGTTTAATATTGACATGATTAACAAAATGAATAATATTAATTAAGATAATTAAGGTAATGATAAAAATATTTCAATTAAGATAATAATAATTTTTAGATACAAAATTTGATTAAGTAATATAGTTATTACTTTATATAAATAAGTTAATTACACATAATTTACTTTTATAACTTATTTTTAATATATTATGAACAATAATTTTATTACTTTTATTTTAACTAATTGTAATATAATATACTTTTAATATATTATATTTCAATTTATTTTTGTCTTTAAAAACAAAATCGTTGCTTGAGATATATTTAGAAAATAAATTATATTAAAACAAATAAAAATTAATGAATTACAATATAAAATAACATTAAAAGTAATATATTAAAATAAAATTACAAGAACATGATTCAATTATATTTTTTAAAATTACAAAATTAAAAGTATATTAGTTAATTAAAAAGTAAGAACAAAATTAAAAAATAATAATTATTGCTCATAATATATTAAAAGTAATTTATAAAAGTAAATTATATGTAATTATCTTATTTGTATAAATAATAAATATATTATTTAATTGAACTACATACCTAAAAATAACTTAATTATTTTAATTTAAAATATTTTTCATCGCATTTTCTATCTTGATGAATATTATTTATTTTGTTAATTATGTCAATGCCAAACTAATTAGAATGAATGATAATGACAACAGAAATAGTTTAAAAATGTCAAATATTTAAATATAACAAAAATATTTGACAATAACTAAAACAAAACAAAATGAAGTCATATTTAGAAAGACTTAAAATATATTTATGTTTATATATATAGTGTATCATATGAGATAAATATTATAACAAGAGATTGAGAAGAGTAAATATGTACCATACAAATCATACATGTATGATTAAGATTAAATGTTATTATGCTCACATGTCCATTAAAAATGTAATGTAATCTATTTATTCAACATAAATCTTTCATGTATATTTATATAGTCAATATTTACTCTCCTCACCCTATCGTATAAATCTAGACCATATAATTATATATAAAAAAATTGGATTGAATAAAAAAATCACATGACATTTTTTGGTTATATTAAAAATATTATTACAATGAGATTGTGAGATCAGTAAATTTTGACCATATAATTATACATAGAAAGTTACAATTAAAAGTTATTATATGTTCATCCTAACCTTCCACATATGGTTACATGTTTTAGATATCCTCTTGTAAATGTTTCTTTCAATTAATATGTTTTAGTTTACTCCATATACTTTAAGTCATTTATCTATGGTTATCATAGTGATTTAATATTTAATTTTAAAAAGATTATATTAACTTTCTTCTTTCATTAATTTATTTTTTTCTCTTCTCTTAGTGTGTATTTTCACTTCTCTCTCAAGTAGTCATTGCATCATCTTTCTTTTCTAAATTTTCGTTGTTAATCATTGCATTTTCTCTCTCTCTTTATTAATTTTTCAACTCATATATTGTATCTCAATTAAGAATATTAACAACGAATGCATTTTCCTCTTCTTTATACTCTCTTATGAATGTCTCTCCCTTCTTTCACATGTTGAAGAGGTCTTTTACCCTTTCTTGTAAATTTCCTTCCTTTAATCATATTAACAAAATAATTTGAAAAAGGTAAATGACTCATTATCTGTCTTCATCATTTTTTACGGTCATCTCTATATGCAAGCAAATAACTGGAATTAGTGCTGCAGCAAAAAAAAAATATAAAAAAAAAAATAAAAATAAAAAAATATATATATATATATATATATGGTTTAGGATCTAGGGTTTATGGAGAGATAACATAAGATAAAAAAGAAAGAGATATACTAGAAGAGAGAGGAGAGAGAAAGAAAATGCATTTATTAATCATAATTGAGATATAAGAGAGGAGAGAGAAAGAAAATGCATTCATTAATCATAATTGAGATATAAGAGAGGAGAGAGAAATAATAATTTTTATTTTTAAATTAAATATTAAATTATTATATTATCTTTAAAATAAAAAAAATAAAAAAAATAATATTTTGGTCTAAATTTTTTAATGTAAATTGTTATGCTCTCCAATTAGAAAAAAAAGCACATGAGCATTTATATATATATATATATATATATATATATATATATATATATATATATATATATATAATTAAGTCTGGAAGAAATATTCATTCTTTATTCTTGAATCACGCCATGGAATTGAGGAATTGGTGTGGTTGGTAGAGTGTTTTGTTTTAACGAATTGTAATTTCATCTTTTTAAATTATGATTTGAGACTCAATATCATGTTAATAGAATAATTGTATGATTTTATCAAACATATTATTTATACTTGAAACTTAAGTTTATATTTTCATAAATAAAAACTATAATCCTAATGTCCATTATTGTCTGGTTGTAAGTTATCTTGTTTTTTTATAAGCAAAATATTGGAGGAGAAAACTTTTATTTACTTTTATATTATAAGTTTTAAAAAAATGTTATATTAAAATAACGGGATTTTTTAAGAGTTATCATATTTTATTTTATTAAGTTACGTTATTCATTTTATATTTTTAATTATTTCCAAATATTATTTCTCAAATTTAGATAAATTAAGTTTAAATTGAATCTTAAATTATGAATCTAGATACATTGTATCAAATTGAAGAGATGTATTTTTTTTTTAAGATAAACTAGTAATGGGTGTATTTATAAAAATGTCAAAAATTAATATAAAATGTATTGCAGAAAATTTAGTTAATTAAAAATATTTAATGATAAAAAAATACAATATATAATTTTGAAAGTGACTTTAATTAATAAATTTATTTTAATAATTGTTTATAAGTATTTTATTATATTAGTGTTGATTGAAAAAAGTTAAATATTGATTAATAAAATTATAAAATCTAAAAATCTCTTTTATTTAAATATTTGATTTGATTTAACGTGAAAATTCATGACGTGTGTGGTAAGTAAAAGACACATAACTTTATAAGATGTAAGAGGAGAGAACTTAAACCTGGCTTGGGGAGATTCAAGAATGAGGTTTCAAATTTAATATACTAGTGACACGTGTTTTATTTATAAATAATTTTATAAAATATTATAAAGATTTAAAAAACATGTATTAGTAATTATCTACGGTTAATTTTTTATTTATTTAGTCAATTACAAATTGTAAAGTACAACATTTTTAGTTATTAATTATTGTTGTCCATTATAGATAGTTGATTATATACCTGCTAGACTGTGATGTTTAAAATACAATAAATGGGTGAAATAAAAATTAGTTAATTATGTGCTAGGTAGGGTAGTAATTTAAATAATTATTGTGAAATAATATTTTAATCAATTTTAAATGAGAGTTCTTAGTTAAAAATTTAATTTTATTTATTAACAAAAAATAATTGTTAATATTACACGTCATATATAATAAATTATAAATACATTAAAATATTATTGTTAAGTTTTTTATCAGCAACTGAGATTTTTTTTTAGAAAAATAAAATTCAACAAATATGAATAAGATACGACAAGAATATAATAAATGTTAAAAATTATAGGAAACAAAACAATTATAATATAAGGTATAAAAATAATCCAAATTTAACATAAACACTAAGAAAGAATCCATGTTTTGAAATAAAACATAATAAAATGATAAACTTTATCAAATTATTATTTGTAAAAAAACTTTAAAAATAAAAAGAAAACTACAAAATACTGCTAAAAACAATGTCTAACACAACTACAATAAAATACAGTTAGTACTTAGTACTTGGAAGTGCCACAAGCTACTTCCTACCTAAACAGAAAATAAAATATTACTTTAAAGAAAAATGACCACATTTCATCTTTTTTATTTTTTATTACTTTCATTCATTTTCTGCGGCCACCCAGCCCACTAGGGAACAGTGATGCTCGTGAACAAAAGCAGTCTAATTCTTAGGTTAATATATGGATATTTAAATATGATTCTAAAATGTTTTTTTTCTACTGTTCTGGGAAAATTGTACTGCTACTTGAAACATCGAAGAATTCATGCTTAATGCTATGTAATCTTTATACCTCCAGTGAATTTATTGGTTCACCTCTCTTCTTTCTTTCCCAGAAATTGGTCAAATTGTATATTTAAAGAAGAAAGCGTTAACAATCTAATTTTTAACATATTATTTTTAATTTATTTTTCATTGATGGTTAAAAATTATTAAAAAAACATAAAATTATAAATAAAATTTATTAAATATAAAATAAAACACAAAAATTTTCAATTTATATATAATCAATTTTATTGAATAATAAAGAACATATTCAAATGAATACGTTAACAAATGTCTTGCTAACTTTTCTCCTTACAACTTTTTTAAGAATCTATCCGAACCAAACTTCTCCATCAAACACTGATGGTGCATATGTATGAGTATATGACATAGCACACGAAAGAGTAGATGAGCGACAGTTTTTATGTTATTTTTTGTTTGGTGATAGATGCACGACATAAAAAAGTGTGCCGCATATTATTTAGTATGTGTATGAATATGATAGAACGATTAATGTAATTTTTTTATGACACTCCTTTTATTATTCAATGTTTGCATACCGTGCAAATTTCTTATCTATTAGTTATTTTAATAATTATCATTAATGAATTATATCTAAATCTACGAATACTCGCTCGAGAATTACAATTTTTAGTCATGGAAATAAATCATTTTCTTGTATTAACTTTGAAATTCATAGGACGGAAGGTTAATTGAACTCAATTAGAAGTTTTATTCTATGATTGATATCTACGACCTTGAATAGAAATAGTTTTCTTTCAACAAATAAATGCTTGGCAAAAAATATCCTATCTAATGGGAGATAGTAGAGGAGATAAACAAATTATATACTTTTCATTTTAAAATTAATAAATTTGAATAAATAAATTACTTTATATCTTTATATTTTATTTTTTTAATCTAATAGTTAAAGATAAGTTATTAGTTGAAATTATTAAATTAAAAAAATAAGGATATAAATAAAAAATACAATTATAAAGTTATTTTTGAGTAATATGATTCCTCATTATTAGATTGGAAAAATAAATTAATGACAAGAATGAAGAATAATTTTCTTAAAATTACTCTTAGAATAACTTGATTCATTCTTTCTCTATATATATACGTGAAAAGTATTAAATGACACTAGTGTAATTTATACCAATCAATACACCATCCAATAACTTTATAAAGAATACAAATTTTAATGATCCAACAATTAGATTGAAAGTTTTTTATACATAGATCATGAATATAAATTTTTATATTAATAAAAAATCATTTGATATCTCTTTCACATTCATCAAAATTAACAAAATATATATATTTTAAAATATATTAAAATATGAATAATTTAATTATCTTTTTATTGTTGTTTAATTTTAATAAATTTTTATACAAACGATCCATGTAACATAAAGTTATGATTCAATAATTGATAAAATTTGTATTCTATGTTAAGTTAATGGATAGTGTAATAATTGGTATAAGTTACATTGATTTCATTTGATCTCTCTATACATATAGAGACTAATTCTAATAATTTACACAATAGCGTTTGATAGACATACATTATTAATATGAAAATTTTTACACTATCAAACAATCAGAAATCGCTTTTTTCATGACATGTAAGGTGATTAATATAAAAGTCAAACAACTTATTATACATGTCAATTTGTTATTAGATGATGTTATAAAACTCTTTTATCTTGTTAGTATATGTATTATTTTTTAGATGAACTTAGTCTCAAGATATCTCTCAACCAAGAGTCAAAAACGATTAATCTATTGAGTTACTTAGATCCATTTAAGATGTTTACATCTTCCAACAGACATCTTTCACTTCTTCTATATACATTGGCTTGGAGATCAAATATCCAACTTCATGTTTAAGAGACAAATTTATTTGTCAACTACATTACATTACATTGGTATTACATGTATAATGTATTATTTACTATTCATAATATTAAACTCTATTGTCATACAAACTATTTACAAGATAAGAATGAATAAGCTTGGACAATGTTATTAGCATGAACAAGGCTATGTATCACTTAGAACATTTGGAATTGTAGTTCTATCAATATATAGTGTGGAAGGGAATTGAAGTGGACAAATGAGTTACGTTGGTTACTTAAAAGAATAATTTCGTCATTTTATAGTTTTGTCACAAGACAAAAGGTTGTCTAACAAAAATTATAATTTTTTTCCAATACTTCGTCCATATTTTGCAATGTGCAATGACAAAAACATGAACAATGATTTCCTAAGGTGTGTGGGAACACATTTTCCTTAAGAACTTATCAGTGTTAGTTGCGCAAACTTCCCAAGATACAATAAGGTCTTCTTAATAATTGTGGAGAGTAAGAACGAATCAAGAACAAGGAGAGAAAAAAGTAGGGAAGAATGATATTATTGTCTACTTGGAACTCCAAGCAACGCAATTATATATAGGTGGGATAAGAGAAGTTCAAATGGTCACAAAGTAAGACTTAGTCAAACTCACACCATCTGATTTGAGAAGGTAGGTAACTGATCGGTCAACAACCTAAAAGTTAAAGAGAAAAAATCTCGCGTAAAAAACTAAATCAAGTTTGTAATAATTAAAAATTAATATATTATAGTAAAATACTCAAAGACCAAATCATATGTATCAAAGTCCGAAATAAAAAAGGACCAATAACCCATAATCGTGCGTGTAAGGAGGTAAATATGTGGATTTACTGCTAAACCCACAAAACCCAAGCATAAGTGTACATGTCTAAATAGCTTTGCCACCTACTCTAAAAGGTACAAACACCTAAGAGTTCACAATGCTATCCAATGTTGAACTCTTGCCTTTGAAATATCACGAGTTACAACAATTTTTAATGTCCTATAACTATTTTAAAATCAAACATAGATAAGTATTTTTGTATTACTTTATCCTTAATTTGCAAGTGAAAATCTCACTTACCTTAGCTAAATAAGGTCTTGGAAACCTGTTTTGCTGTTATTTGTATTAGTCACGATAATTTATTAATTTCAGAGTTTGATGGCAGGTTTTAGATTGAGATTGAGACCAAACTTTATTCTTTTGCATACTTGGCCTAGTGGGGAAGTTTGGTGGTTGAACTCACATACAAGTGTTACTAACATGATTGTGAACACTTACGTGGATCTGACTGTAAACAGGGAAGAGAACATTGGATCCAGCTATACAAGATGGGGGTATTCTTATAGTCTTTTTTGGCTCTTTGTAATGCTCGAAAAAAAATTGTGATTTTTCTAAAAAAAATACTTTTTACAAAAATTAATTTCCGTTGTGTAATTTATCTTCACCCTCACCTTCGCATCATTGAACACATGGGGGAGATAGAAATTTTACCAATGGCAGGTTTCACATTCACCAATAAAGCCTCTCAATCAAGTATCATCGATTAATTAGAACAAATAGATATTCACAACAATATATTATCCCATCCAATTACCAATTCAAGTTTGAAAGTTTTTTGCTGGTACACAATGCAAAAATGAAAAGGCCTTGATCCTTCAAACTGTATTTTGGACAAGGATTTGAGAGAAAAAATATGAGATTTTTTCAGCGTGAGAATAATGAAAGATTGTGAACATGTTGATAGCAATGAAACATCGAGGGTGGGGATATACAATTGAAATTAGTATTCGTTTTGTATTTGATACAAAATACATAATACAAACAAGTTTCTTTTTTAATAGTACTTTTGTCAAAAAATATTTGAGCGATGAAAGAGCAAAAAGATCGGTGCGAATAATAACATCCAAAAGATGTTCTTAAGTTTATTGGGCTTTGTCCATAGGATCTTATCCTGTCAATGTGTATATTGCAAAACCCCCAAAAATAGAAAAAAAAAGGTATAGCCCAAAATCCAATTCAAAGCATGTATTGTCTAAAATTTCTGTGATGACAGGATATTGAATAGTTGCAAGCAATAATAATAAAATAGTAAGAATAGAGTATCATTCTTAATGATTGAATGTTAATTCACGATTAAAAAAACAATTTCTCACAAGAATCGTAAAGAAAAGGTATGGATTTGAAATTATTAAGAAAAAATAATTAAACTTGGTGAAAGCAAAAAATATTTATTTTTGGAAATTCTCTATATAAAAACACAGAAAAAATGGGTATAACTTTTAATATAGAGATGTCAAAGTAGGAAGAAAAACTCTATTAGATCCTTAAATAGACATGAAATTCTATCTTTTTCGTTTTTCTTATACTCGTAAAGTTTTTAAAGAAATCCTCCATAGAGATATGATAGTTGTAAAATAACAAAATATTATCTCTTTAGTTTTTGCAAGTATTTTTTCATGTAGGGTGGAACACCCATTTCATAAAAATAAGGAGGCCTATACTACAAATATAGTTGATGTTTGCACTCAATGGATTGAAGAGGTGTTTAATGCATATGTTTGCACTCAATGAATTTTCTTTTCTTAATATCATAAGATACATGATAATTTTAGTGAAATAATTCAAATAAGTGACTTGATTTCTTTAAAAAATATAGATAAATAAATAATTTAGAAGATTATTAAAAAATTATTAAGAAAAAAGCGAGATAGGCACGATATAGTGAAAACAACCCAAGACAGGACGATTGTAAATCAATTATACTTAAGTTGTATTTGAGTAAAAAGGTTAATTAAGTAATTATTTAACAAGTGTTTATGATATGAGAAGTTATATTACATATTTAACTATACATTTTATTAAAATAAAACTTACAAGTCATAAATTTTTTACATAAATTATATATAAGCTCTTCTAAGTTAAATCTAGCAATATTGCTAAACATGACACAATTTTAATATTATATGTTTATATCAAATGATACAAATCTTTTTTGGCTTAATATTATCTTTTTTTTCGGTACTCGTAGAGTCGTAAGAATAAAATTTGTGGTTCAATCACTGGCTAAAGCTTGATATACATAAAGTATAATGAATGGGATTTTACCTAACCGTCTTATTTCTTGTTCCTTCTAAGTGGGAAGAATATGTTATATTCAAGTAATGTGCTTGTGGATCAAGTGTGGCAAGGAAGATTGGATTAAACTTATCGACTTTTCATTAATTTTAAAATAATACCTCTGCTACTAATTAGTTTAAAAAAAAAAAAGCATATTTCATTTAATCAAAACGTAATTAATAGGTCCAGATCCAAGTATATAAGTATTCAAGAATGAGTAAGGAAATAGATACTAAAGTTGTCATATATAGAGTTTTCTTAATATACACTAATTAACATGTTTTTAGGAGAGTTATAACTTTTTTTTTAAATATATTTAAAATTTAACTTACCAAAATACTTTTGATAAAAAAAAGTGAGTGTATATTAATCAATCTCATAAGTGCCTAAATATAAATCTGGATATAAGTTTTTTAGTTAATTCGGAAAATTCCATGCATTTGGACCATGCTCGTTTCCCCCAAACCAGCCTTTTGGTATCTGATTTGGTTGCAAAGGACATCAAGTAACAAGCATTTTGATGTTGATATGCTTTATTAAATTACAGATAACAGTGTTGATTCTTATAATATTCCTTATATAAAAAAGAATAAACCTTATCTTCGCCATCCCATTTCTAGATTATGCCTCCCTTTTTTCCTTGGCAAACCAGCAAAAGCTTATAAGGAGAAGATTGATGATAGGGCTAGCAACCTTCTTTATACTATTTATTAAAATTATTGAAAAGAACAAAATTTAAGATACTTTTAAATAGTAAAAGATTTCTAAATAAAAACTCATTAAATAAGAAGTAAAATATATTTAAACATATTATTTTCAATATATTATAGTGAATAACAAAAAGAAGGTTGCTAACACACATTTGTGCAACATGAGAGCATAAAGTATTTAAAGTTATATAGTGGTAAATCCTACCTCCAAATTAATGGACTTGATGAAATGAGAGCAACAGTGCAATAAAATCACTAGTGGCGGAAATCCTACCAATCCAATTGAAAAATATGGATGTTCTCCACCTCAAAGACTTCAACTATTCATGCGTCACCTGTCACATTTAAACTTAGTGGCGGGTCCTCTTACAAATCCATGCACGCATATAAATAGATGCTGTGAGCCACTACTTAATTGCTCGTGTTATACAAGTGTTGTTTCCTTCCTCTGCCAATTATTGTACTTCCTTTTCTGTTCTCTATTACTCTAATGTTCTGTTCCTGTGCATAGCCTTGATAATTATTTTTTATGTGGTTCACGTTGATGGTTGATAAGAAATGCTTCATGCACATTAAATAACTCACTTAGCTCGTCGTTTTTATAATAGGCGGAATCGATATATTGAGCTATAAATTGCAAGATTTGGTCATATATACCTTATACTTCATTGATCTTCTTCACCAATTCACCTGGTAAGTCTTTCTCTGGTCTTTATACATATACACCTTTGGTAAACTTGCGTTGAAACTAGTTTCTTATATAATAGTATTTCCGTTTCAATTATTTTTATGATCAAAGCAAACTGCATTTAAGACTTGAATGCCAAAAACAAAATAATATATCGTATGCTGAGCAAGGTTGTCATAAACATTGGAATTAACAAATTCCTTGGATGTTGATGCAGATTAGAATTTCTTTAAGATGGATTCTTCTCGCAGGATATCTGGATTCAAGTATGATTGCTTGCTTTTCGGTATGATTGTTGCTACTCTATTAGTGCACTCTTACATGTTTCACGACTTGTACAATTTTGGTTTAAGTGTTGCGAAATTGCGCATTGAATTTAATATTCTTTGGGCCTAGTTTTGTAAGCTCTGAAAACATTATAATGGTAATGGAATAATGAAACAAGGAGTAGAGTGTAAAATTATAATTCAAAGTTTTATGTGACACTGTTCGGGAGTTAGAAGACAGAGAGAAGAGAGAAATAAAAATGTTTTTCTTTTCAGTTTATATCTTTGAAATAAATAAGAAAAATGCAACTTTCTTCTTGTTTTGGTATTAAAATTTTGATTTCGAGAGAGAAAGAGAGTCAAATTGATGACAATGGATAGAGAAAATGTTTTTTCTCCTAAAATTTTTAAATTGAAAAGAATAACTTAAGAAAGAGGGTTTTTTTTTTATTAGATTAGGTGTCACGACTTGATTTTCCTTAACGAGTTCCAAGCAAGGGAGAGACAAAAACCATTATTTCCCTCATTTATCCCTAACCAACTGAACCAATCAAACAAGGGTAGTGTTTTTTATTTATGGATCCAACCTTCTCCACAGATATGGACGATACTCTCTACCCATTGAGCTCAGGTCTCAATTTGGCATGTCGCAAGAACATAGAAGGTACAAACATCAACATAAAAATTACTAAAACTACAATGTCTCTAGTGTTTTAAGATAATATGCAAAATAAGTCCTTTAGCTAACCAATCTTGTTTACAGAGTATATGTTGAAACACTTGCATATGGAAGAAAGTGAAGTACCAAAGATTTGCCTGGATTTCTACAGAGAATATGGGACAACTATGGCAGGACTAAAGGTATACAAAAAAAAAAAAAAAAAAATAGTATATGGACACTCATGCTGTAATTTTTTTTTTTACAGTTAACTAATCACAAACTGATATTTATAATAAATTTATTTACTTTTCACAATAATTATCTTAAAAATTATATTTATTATAATTTCTGATTGACAATGTAAATTTTTTTATGGTGCATAAAAATTAAACTAAAAAAATTGCATTATTCTGAGTTTTCTCTTCATCATTCTTTCCTTATGAAATACCAATTCATTTTCAATGAGTTTCACTCCTTGCTTTCAGGCCTTTGGTTATGAGTTTGACAATGATGAATTTCATGCCTACGTGCATGGAAGATTACCATACGATAATCTGAAGCCAGATCCAGTGTTAAGGAACCTCCTGCTTTCCATGCCTCAGCGTAAAATAGTATGTCATTTTTTTATTAGTTTGTTCAGAGGAGAACATTCCATCTAATTCTAAGCCATGGAAATGGTCATCGCAGGTATTCACCAATGCAGATCAAGCACATGCACACCAAGTTCTCAACCGATTAGGCTTGAATGATTGTTTTGACAGCATCATATGCTTTGAAACACTTAATCCTCCTAATTATTCGGATGTACCTTCTAAGAATCACATGCTAACATGTAGTAATTCATTTAAGAAAACCTGCAACCATGTAGAGAGTGAATGTTTCAACTCGAAGACACAAATCCTCTGCAAACCCTCCGTGGAAGCCATTGAAGCTGCTATTCAGATTGCCAATGTAGATTCAAGGAAAACGGTAAAATCTATCATGTAAACTAAAAAGTGACACATGGAAATTACACCTTTATGCGTTTATTTATATATCTTGGCCATTTAGTCTTGGAATCAACTTACTACAGTTTAGTTATTTTTCCTCTCTTCCATCGTATGCAGTTGTTTTTTGATGACAGTGCTAGAAACATTGCAAGTGGGAAAGCTGCTGGACTTAACACGGTTATTGTAAGCTATAATTTACTATTTATGCATATCTTATTGAGAAATTTAAGAAATTAAATGACTCCATTTTTTATGTACATACTCTTATCTAACGCAAGTTAACATTCTGATGGCAGGTGGGACGCCCAGATTTGGTGCCTGGTGCTGACCATGCACTGAACAGCATTCATAATATCAAAGAAGCATTACCTGAAATATGGGAAGTTGAGGGACACCAACAGGAAATGATCCAATCCCCAGCAGTTGAAACCATGGTCCTTGCATAGATTTTGCTTTGATGAAAAACACATTTTACCTACTGAGCAATCCCAACCATGGTCCATAGCATTTGTCTCCACACAACGGTGATGCTTAAAAATGTAAACTATATTGTTGGGAGCATGTAAACGCAAATAACAAAAGCAGAAATTAAGATATGGAAAAGAGAATACTATTGTTATAAGGATTAAGCATGAATCTAGTCATACAAAATATGGGCGTGGTATTTCCATTCTTCTCCGGATGTCAACCAATTTGGCAGTGACTAATAATACTTCAAACACATTAACAAGATTAATAGGGGACAATCAGAACATTGAAAATTGAACTCAAAATCAGAAGAAAAGTGATGTACTTTTGCGTAAGGATCAACCATCTATAGGCAGCTCTCCACAGTCAACAATTCTGCAAGGCTTTCGAGGGACATCTAACCTACTCGTCTCCTGGGATTCAAGTGTCTTCACAACATCCATTCCATCAATGACATGTCCAAACACAACGTGACGATTGTCTAGCCATGGAGTCTGCATAAAAAAATCAAGACACTTAACTGTATAAAAGTCGAAAATTTGAAGATTTGAATATTTTAGTTAAATAATTGAGCACTAAATATGAGAAAAAACATCCAGAGCAAAATGGTCCAGTCTATTAGAAGAAAACATATTCTTAGATCTGAAAGCAGACTTAATAATAGATATATTCCCTAGTGACTATTGATGCTTTTCCAATAATGTAAATAACCAGTCAGGGGATATTGATTTTAGGCTTGATTAAAATTTTGACTTTTACGTTCATTGAAGTTTATATATTAGTAACTTCCAAAAATCAGGAGGACAGTACATGTCTCTCACCTTTACAGTGCACATGAAAAATTGACTACCATTGGTATCAGGACCTGCATTCGCCATGCTCAGAACTCCAGGACCGATATGCTTCACTGCAAGAAAGTGTTGAAACTAGAAATTTCAGAAGATTAATTAAACAATTTTAAATTGGAACAATGGCCAAAGCTGAATTTCAAATACCAATCACTACAATAAATTTATAAATAAACATTATATTACTATCCAGCCTGCAACAGAGACGTACAGGCAAAACTCTCATCCTTAAATCTAGGACCATAGATACTAGTTCCACCAGTTCCCTGCAGCCAATAAATACACATTTTAAGTGAGAAGAAACATTACCACACTCACTGATGCATATGCATGGAATGGCAGTGTGAAAGTAAATGCACTCTATCAGTACATATATGCAGGCATACAAACAAATATAATAGAGCTCACATTTCCTTTTGTAAAGTCTCCTCCCTGAATCATGAAATCTTTGATTATACGATGGAGGGAGCTTCCCTTGTAACCATATCCTTTCTCACCTGTACAAAGATTATTCAGCTTGATCCAACTACAACAAGAAAAACATTGCAGAAAAACTTGACTACTTGCCTGTGCACAAAACACGGAAATTTTCAACTGTCTTAGGAACGACCTCTCCAAATAGGCCCAAAACAATCCTGCCCACAGGTTCACCCCCAACTTCTATATCAAAGAAACACTTGGTGGTCACCTTGGCTTGAAGCTCTAGAACCTAAAGGTAACAAAACCATGTAAGATAAATCATCTTAATCACAGCAGAATAGATTATTGAGCATTGCCAAGACTTTTTCAGGTCAAAGCAATGAATATGATTCCAAACATGGAGTTGAAAGTTGTAACAATCACCAATTAATACTGAATGATTCTTCCATCTAAATTTTAAGAATCATTCAGGGTTTGTTTGGTTTAAGCAAAACATTCTTTCCTATTTTCTATCTTTTACAATTACAAAAATACCACCTAGTTTTTACTTTGTTTCTTATTTTCAAAAACTTGTAAAGGAACAAAGTGTATACGTTAGAGATCCTGAAGTGTTATCCTTTAACTTCTCCAATGTCTCACATTTGCTTACTATTCGTTCATGCTAGAGAACACACTAAGAAGTCCTAACATCTGTTATGAACTCAAGAAACCTCGGCAAGCTATTCACAGTGTTACCTGGTGTGATAAAAGGGGGATCATGCTTATTAGTCCTCTAACGGCCTTGTAACTGTTCCTACTTCCTACCTTTTCAGAGGGTGGCGTGCATGGCACCTCTCCCACGTGCGAGGAGGGCTGGTGCCTATGGTACCTTAACCATAGATCGTAGGCCCCTCAAGCCCTGAGACTACCATGTGAAATAATAAGTCAGTTATAGTGGTCGACCTATGGTTGTTAGTTGGTTGGTTTGCGAGTATGGGCAAAGTCTAACTTGGTCGGCAATGACTGGCCTAAGTTTTGGTCTAAATCTCAAGCAGATGGTCTACAACTTCTCAAGCCCGAGCCTGAAAGGCGTAGGTGGTTCATTGCTCTCGGCTAAATGGTCCACTATTATTCTGTAAACATATTCCCAAACCACAACTTTAAAGGACAAACTTACATTGTTTGTAGCATTAACACATGTCATTCTCCTATATCTAATTGACCTTGCTTCAGATTGTTGCGTGACAGAAAACCTCAGGGCATTATGTGATCTCGATGCTAATGCTTTACCGTAACCAAGCGGTGATCTGCTACAGACAACACGTGGCCTCTGAACCTTTGACATATCTTGGCTAAAATTACCCTGAAAAAATGGTAGCAAACTTTTACCGTTATTAATGTACACAAACAGTTGGCACATTTGCAACGCAAAACCCCACATGGGCAAAGGTGTGAAAAATCATCCCTTTCCTACATTATATTGAAAGGAAGCGATTTGGGTGCTTCCGATAAGCAAAGTAAAAAAGTGCACCTAATAATAATGAATGCCTTTTAATTATTGTCATAGTTGGATAAAAGTGAAGTATGATCCTTAAACAAGGTTCCGTTCCAGGGTATCTATATTAGTAGTTGTGAAGGCTGAGAACAGAAGACGAGTATTGACGAAAAGGGTAAGTTTGAAGAGAAAGAGAGGGAAGTAGGAAGCAGTGACCTGAAGACAATGAACCAATTGAGCTGAAAATGAAGACGCCATAGCCGAAGACACACGATATGGTGACGATGCTCTCTCTTGCTGCACTCTGTTAAATTTCGCTGTCTTGTGTGGATTGTCAAGAACAAGACACAAAGCGGGTAGGTCATAAAATGGTCTAGCTTTCTCTCCCCCATTTTACTACTTTAATTGTATCCTATTTTTACACTTTCAGACTTTATATTTAGAAATTATATGTACTATTTTTATTTTTGCCCTTAAAGTAATTTTTTATTCTGTTCCTAAGTTATAAAAAAATATACCGCAAATTTTTTCTATAACTATTAAATTGCTACAAATTTATTATTAAATTAATCAAAACAACAACAAAAATATGTATCAATTTCATCTAAGCAATAAATGAGGTAATAAAATGAGTGTTCGGCTTAATTTTTCGATAGGTTAAGAAAAAAAAAGGTAAATATAGTGGTTCGTTGACGTAAATTAATTTGAATCCTTTTTTAAAATATATATATATTTAATTAAAAAAATATTAAAAATATATTCGAGAGAATTAATTCAATTGTTTTTAGACTAGTATTTTTAGGTTCGTCTTAAATATCTACCTTATTAGGTTGGACTAAATTAGTTCAATTATATTTTTATCAAATTTTAATGTTTGACTTCACTTAAAAGAATAAATTAGACTTATTTTGTTATATTTAGATAAATAATAATAATAACTAAAATAAAAATAAAATGTAAATGTAAGAACAAAAATATATGTTTTTTTTAGACATAAAGGACTAAAATATAAAAAGATAGTGATATGATAGGAATTAAATAAGTAATTATATTTATTATTAATTATAAATGTTTTTCTTATTTAATTTTTTAATCAACATTGAATCATATTTATAAATCATTAAAAAAATTTTAATTAAATTAAAATTTTAAAATTTTTCCAAGACTACAAATTTTAAATATGTGTGTTTTTATATTTAAATGTATACTTGTATTATGAAAAACAATCTCTTATCAATTAAATCAATTTTCTTTTTAAGTATTCTTTAATACTTTACTTATGTTTAAAAATAACCATTACAGTGCGCAAAAATTCATGCTAGTTCTCTATGCAATTATGACACTTTGATTTTATTAATTATATAAGATGAGTACCAAGTACTACTGTTTTCATGTTTTGCTTTCTAGTGCTGGTCCTACCACGAACTGGACTCACATTGATTTCTCAGTCGCCATCCGTGAATTTAAAATGTAACGTTGATTAATGGCAAAGAGAAATGGTCACTGCATCTAAACAAGTAATTATTTAAGTATGCATAATGTTTGTTCTCTTGTTCAATCCTAAACAATTCTAAATGGTTTTTATTTTTGGGCTTTTACCAAAAATCTAAAGAGTAACAATTTCAGCCCATCCAAATGGGCCGGATTTATTGAAATAAACCATGCTTACTGCCACAGCCCCCAAAAGAAAAAAATCCTTGCAGAAAATGTGTCTGTTTTTCAGCGTTACTTCTTGTTTGAATCACGCACTGCTTTTAGATTGTTAATGTCATCATAGGAGTAGAAGAGTATACCAAGTGTGAAATCGATTTCAATTCTTTGAAGAAAAATGGTTTATTTTGCACGTAGTAGTATTTTTGTTATTACCAAATTAGGCTCGGTTGGTTTTTTTAGCATTGGGTGTTCCCTCAAAATCCGAATTTTCAAGGACAAGGATCGACTAGTTTCTCATCTAGTTCCTTTTTTTTTTTTGTTTTCACAATGGTCAGAAGGTGATGCGTATTAATCTTCCCATACGAATCTTGTTCATTAGTTTTGGTCATATGAACACACATAGAAAAGAAAAAAAAAAAAAAAACAACGCAGCACATCGCGCCCTAGTATATATCTAAGTGATTTTCCTTTAAAATTATTGATAATGCATTAATTCTTCTAATTTATAATAATGTAATTTAATCATCCGTATGTTAATTGGTATCATGTAATTTAAGCGATGAAAATAAATTAAAAATGAATATTGTTGCTAAAGAGAAAAACCAGTCAAAGTATTTATTTTAAAATATTATGCTTTCTTTTTCAGCGAAGAATTTTATGTATTTTAAAGGTTTTTAATAAAATGAGAATTCAAGGGTTTTGGTCTAAAAAAAAGGTCTGCCTCACACGTAACATAGCATCAATTACAGGTCACGTCTCACATAAAACAAACAAATGAAACTCGAAACTTGGTTGGATCAGTGACGTAGATTGTTCCATCCAACAACTTTGGTTAGTGTATTCGTTGAGATAAAATTTAAAACGGGTTTGTTATAAAATAATTATTTATTATTTTATTTATATGCATGTATAAAAATCGTATTAATAAAAAATCAAGAACATTCTAAATTTTAAAATAATGAACCAAACAGAAACTACTCGATTTTAAAATATCATACTTAAATACAAATATATTTTTCTAAAAATAATTTTTAGTAAAATTATTAACTCTTTCAAAATCAATAATTTTGATCTAAAACTTAAAACGAATTGATGGTTAACAAAAATTAAGAAACACAGGGCAGTTTCTTTTTTCCCAGCCCTATCATACAAAAACACTGGGCAGAATCTGTATTATTGTATTCGAAACAAATCTGAAGAAGTTATAATATAAGATATGGGCAAAGTCAGCGCTATGTATTTTATTTGATCCATTTTAGTTATAGCTTTGAAATGAAGGCACTGAGTTTGGGTGAGAGTGATAGTGGGTTTGGTTAGTCGTGATTGTGGAAAAGTTGGTGCCCTTGGTCGTGGGGAATTAGTTTTGCAGGACTTTTTATGTTCCTTGCAGCACGCACGCACCTTGTGTTGTGTTGTGTTGGATACGATAGTGGGAAATCTGCCCCCATTTACTTCACTCGTATTGTGGTCGCCACGCCAATTATGTTTATCCAAATAACCCCTCTAACCTCGACGAAGAAAAATGTTATAATTAATTTCACCTTTTCTTTTGCTTCCATTAATGAAAAACAACACATGACTAGACAATTCACTTCCATCCGGCATGCCCGTCCGCACCAACATTTTCAAATTCTCCAATCACACAAATCTCTAATTATAGTTTCCAACTTTCAATATTGTTTGTTTTTTCGGTTTCATTTTTGCAGTTCGTAAATGATAAATAATGAATATAAAAAGGAAGTGCTGCGAATGAGTGATACATGGTCCCCTGCGGTTTAATGCAGGTGCAATGAGAGAGAGAATGGAATAACGCATGCAGTGGTTAGTCATTACTGTTAGTGTATAATACAAAAATGGTTTATTACATTCTCATAAGCAAGAATACCTCAATCTCAAACGCACTTTTATATATATATATATATATACATAGATAAAGTGTATCAAGAAAAGTTTATGTATAAAGAGTATCAAGCATGAAAAGTTTATGTAAAGAGTAACTTTAATGGAAGAACGCATTAAAAAAGAGTTTTTTTTATTAGAGGATGAGATAGATAAATATGGAGTATATAAAACTATATTTTAAAATGTTATATTTATTATTAGTTAAAATTTATGAAATAAAATAAAATTTAATGAGATTTTTGTAATTTTTAATAAATTTTAATTAATAACAAATAATATATTTAAAAAAACATGTTACTAAGTATTTTTATACTTTATTAATTGTGTAATAATATTTAAATGTTTATTTTTTCTTTTCTTTTATTTTTATCTTTTATTTTATTTTTTATTACATCATTAATTACATCTATTATTTTTTATGTATTATTTTTCACCTTTTTACACTCAAATAGAGTGTACACTCAATATTAATTTCTCTTTCTTTTTATATCACTCATAGTTAAAGTGCAGTGATTTTGCTGGATTCAAATCCGTTATACATGACCTTGCAGCAAGAGTCATATATTGTGTATATATAAAGTAAAATAATTATGATAAGTGAAAGTATTTTTAGAAATTATTTTTTAATGATAATGGCTTTAAGAATTTTTAGAATTTTTTAATGTTTATCTCTTCAATTTTTTATTTTTATTTTTAAATTAAATTTTAATATTTTTTAATTATGAATAATTAAAAATATTTTTTAATACAATATAAATTATTTATTATAAATTTAAAATAAAATTTACATATTTAAAATTATTTATTTCTTTATAAATTTTAATTATAATAGAATTTATACAATCAAAAATACTTATCTATTATAAATTTATAATTATATAAAATAAATATTTATGTTATGCATGCACAAACTAAAATATATACTAGTCGAAAAAAACAGTTTTTCCGTGTATGAGTAAATAATAGTTGAATATAATTAATTTTTTAGTCCAAGAAGAAGGAGAAGAGTATAATATATATATATATATATATATATATATATATATATATATATATATATATCAAACGTGCATGCTCACAATTCATATTATACATCATAATTAATAGAAATAATTATTTTACAATCATACGCATAAAAAATATGCGTTCAAATAGTGCATATTTGATTTAGTTGTTATAATCCATGTTTTTATCAAGTTCATGTAAAAAGGTGAAAAAATAACAAAAACTTACCAATTATTCAAACATGCTGATGGAGTGGAAAAAATATTAAAAAAAATAACGAAATAGGTAAAAATACTATATTTTTAATATTTGTTTGAGAGGAGAAATAAAAAAAAAGTTATTTTCGTGAGACTTGTTAGCAAAATATTTTCCCCCAAATTAGCATGAAATGAGAGAAAACTTATATCCTTTTAAGCTTTTATAATATACAAAATTTCAAATAATAAAAAATTGTTTTAAGAAAAATAATAAAGTGAAAATTTAATCAATATAAAAACATTTTTCATATAATTTGTTTATTTATAATTTTTTCACTTATTCAAACAAATAAAAAAACTTTTCTCTGCTCTTTGTTTTTTCTTATTTACATTCATTCAAACAATACATATTTTTCATTTTATTTCCTTTTTTTTTCCTTTTCAATTTCACTCCTAATCTAAATAAAACATTAAATTATCCTCTACTTTTTGCTGTTTTCATATAATATATATCGATAAAACAATTGGACAACGAAATGGTTGCCTAGTCAAATAACTAGTTTAAGTATGTTATTGAATCAATTGTGTATCTAAATCAATATAAATTGGTTCAACCCTAAAACTATAAATTGATCTAGTATAGGTTATCGAATTGATTGTGTAATATTTCATAGATAAAGGTTGAACGTACAACTTACTAATTAACTCAAATTAATATCAATTACACACATGCATACCCCCTTCACCTAGTTTTGAATGACCCAATGTTTTAATTCGATAGATGTCTAATCGAATTTAATTATAAACATTACATGTTAATCAATCCTCCATCGTATAATAAAAAGGTTGCATTCTTAAAAGTAAGATAAATTTTATTAGGTTTTTTAAAAATACCCGACATAACCATTTAAATGCATTTTTTTAAACAACACATTTTTTATGTTAAATTTTTCAGTATATTCGTTAGATTTCTAAAAAAGTATCCCTTATTCTTTTTAAATTCTTTTTTAAAAAATAGTTATACATATTATTTATATAATTTTAAATATTTTTTTATATTCTATTTTTTCTTCTCTCCAAAACTTAGCGACTCATAGTTTTACATTAATGTTTTATGTTCATTTTTATAAATTAAAGTATACTCTTTTAAGAATAAATTAATCTCTTGGCATGTCATTTTCTAAACAATCTCACATTATTTTAAATTTAAACTTTAAAATAAGTCATGTGTATTACCTATATAGTTTAAAATTTTTAAAAATGTTTTTTAAATTACAGTGTTTGATATTTAATCTAAATTATAAAATAATTATAAAATACGGTGTTTATTTATTAATTTCAACAAAACTTTATAGTGATGCAAAAGCAACTTGAAGATTTTGTTTTCACATTATATTATATGTGAGACAAAATGTAGTCCCGACATTGGGGCCTTACAATTAATGACGAGCACTCATAGGGTAGAGAATTTAAAAGAAAATTGAGTATTTTGATGAAATATTAAAATAAATGAAAGAAATATAAGTAATAAGAGAATATTTTTAATTTATTATAATGGAAGAACCTAGCCTAGTGTGGTGAAAAAGAAAGCAACTTATGAGACAAATGCATTCTCAACCTCTTTCCTCTTTCTCAATTATATGAAGCCACAAGTCAAATAAATAGAAAAATAAGAGTATGATTACATTTTCTATTCAGAGGTCTTCGGATTGATTGGTTGATGTCTGTAATTCGGGAACTATTCTCGTATTCCGTCAAAGATTGAAAATACCACTCATATTGCGATACCTCAAATCAAACACGAAAGATCATTAGTTAAATAACTTTTTATGATTAAATGAATTACAGATAAATAACTTATTTTAAATATAATTGAATGAAGAAAATTTTTACATTCTTTCGATACAATATTTTCAAGTCAATAAAATAACTAAAATTATTCGGTAAAATTAAAAAATAAATAAATTATGTATTGATAATGTAAAATAATTTTATATAATCATTAAATAATAACTCACTATATATAATAAATTCATTAACTTTTATTATAATTATTTAAAAATCATATAATTTAAGATTAGATGATAATGTAAAATATAATTATTAAATTCATAAACTTATATTAATAATGAATTGAAATTAAAATTTTAGGAAGGAGTACCTAGCATTTATTGGTTAATAAGTATTTAATATAATATTTTAAATAATTATAATCATTTAAAATAAATAAAATATTTTATTTAAACTTTTGTAGTTTCAATTCATTTTCTTGTACTGTTGAAACATTAATTAACAAATTTATTAAAATTAAACTCACATATACAATTACATGCAAACAACATTATATATATTTTTATTATATTATAAATGTGAAGTATCTATTTCTTTAACTATAATTAATTATTAAAAAAAAATTAATTCATTATTTTAGTTAGTCTTTTCTTTTACTTATATTTTTCTTATTCACATAACTTAAAATTTAAACATTATTTAAAAATTGTGAACTTAATTTTATTTAAAATATAAAATATTAATAGATAACATTATATTTAAGTTGTCTTATGCTTATGTTTTAAAATATCATAAAACCCTGCTAATTTTGAAGCGAGAAAATATAAAATATATTAAAAATATATTTCATTTAATTATTAGAGTAAATATTTGAAATGTATTTGAAAGAATATAAGAAAATGAAACGGATGTTTGAAAATTGTGAGGATATGGCCCAGCCATCTAATTTGATTGATGAGAGTGATGATGGGGCATAGCTAATTTATTGACTTCAACAGCAACAAAAACCAGCAATCATTCGGAGGGAAATATATAATATATAGGGAAACATTAGTATCATATAATCAAAGAAGAAAAGGACCAAACCCAGTATACAACACCCCACCCTTTGCTCTCTATTTTCAACGCTATTATTTTATTTTAAATTTCTATTTACCTCCCAAAGAAAGAGACCCTCCTTATTCAACTTGTATTTCATTCTTATTTCTTCCTAGTCAAACCAAATCCCTATTCCAACTCCTCCTCGTACTACTCAAGACTTCAACTTATACTTTCTTATAATATTATTTTAATAATTCTATGTTATAAAAAATTTAATTACAAACAACCTTTTTTTAGTTTACCGTCAAGTTATAATAATATTTTTATTAAAATTATAATAAAAAAACAACTAATTTAAACACTCTTTGATAAAAATAAACATGTTTTATACTAAATTTATCTAATTTCAATGGAAAAGATATATAAAGTGAGAGGGTATATCTGTCTTTTAATTATCATTAAACATGTAAATAATTATTTTAACTTTATTAGTATTCTTAAATTTAAGTCTTATAAGTATTTTGAAGTTAAGATTTGATAGAAAAAACTTTAATGTCTTTAATAATCTTCCCGTGACTCAGTTCAAATATATCCATTAACAGTAAAATTCACGTATCTATATATTTGATTTGAAATAAAAAGATATTATAAAATTATTTTATTTTATAATATATGCACTTTTATAATGTTATTCAATTTTAAACTTATAATAAATTTATTAAATTTTATAATAATTATTTTCAAAATCATATAAAAACAATTTTTTTACACTAACACTAAAAACTATTAATTTAATATGCATTCACAATATAAAAATTGTTTAATATTTTTTTTATATATGATAAATTTATTAATTTTTATAATAAAATTTAATAAATATAAAAATTAATATAGCATGTTAATATTATTAAATAATTATAAATTATATTTAGTGTAACTTTTTAAGTAATTATTTTTTATATAAAATAAAATAACTATATTGAATGAGAAATTTGTTAACTATTATTTTATAATAGAAGTGTTTTTTTTAACTATTTTCTTCTTACGAAAATATTTTTAAGAAATTTTCTTAATATCTTACATATTTCAATATTTTATTTTTAGTTTTAAATTAAATTTTAATATTTTTAAAAATAAAAAATATAGTTAATTTTCAATATAAATTACTTATTATAAATTTAAATATAATCTATATGTTAAAATATTTATTTATTATAAATTTGAATTATAATGTAATTTATATATTTGAAAAAATTATTTATCATAAAGTTTAGTTATAATTTTTTTATTTTATATAATATGTATATATTAAAATACTAATTACTATAAAAATCATAAAATTTAAAATAAAAATGTTAGAAAAACTCTCTATAACATTCTTTTTATTATTGACTGAAATTAATTAAAAATTATAAATTTTGAAATCTGTAAAAATTTATAATTTTCTATAAATTTCGATGAATAATAAATTTGTAACTAAATAAAAGTATAAATTTGTCATATAACAAAAAAATTAGATATAATTTTTTATATACTATTTTCGTTTTGTATGTTTGATACAAGAATTAAAAAAATAAAATCAGTATTTTAAATTTTATAAAATTTATTATTTAATTTTTAATATATTATTTATCTTTTATATTAATTAAATTCTCTCTTATTTTATATTTTTGTATATTTTTTCACTCTACAATAAATGATTAAAATATAATGGAAAAATTATTTAATATTTCATAAATAAAACAATTTATTTTTACTAAAATGTCAAATAAAATAAGACAAAATAATATTACTTGTATTAATTTTTAATTAAAATTAAAATTTTAACTCAATAATATAAATAATTCTTTAAACAAAATTTTATTACATTCATTAATAAAGTGAAGCTTCTGATAAGAAAACTACAAAAGTAACACATATGTTGCTATAAGTTTATCCTTTTGTTTTTAATACTATTTGTACATTTGTTATTTGCTAGACACTGTAATAATAATTATATTAAAGTGATAAAAATGAATGATTCGAGTATTTCATGCCGACCTATTAATATTTAAGACTGATCTTTAATGTTTAGGTTGACGAAAGGAAACTAAAACAGTAAAAAACCAATTAAAATTTTGCATCTAAAATTGGATAGCAAAACGAAACCCCACACTTTCATTCATCCTTCTCCTCTTGTCTTCTCCCTCAGCTCCCCCGTTAGTCAAACATACACTCCATTCACAATTTCCCTCACACAACTTCCCACTCATCCTCTGGGCGTGCCCGTTAATGATTCAATTTGGGCACGCTTTCCTCCATGTTCATTTGCCAGATTCCGCGCAGAAGAAGAAAAAAAACTCTCCCTTCTAAAATGGGTCTGCGTGTTCGCCTCTGATGTGTGTTTCGCTGCACCCTCTTTGGCGCTCTTAGATCTGTTTCTCAAGCAGTGCCCACGAGGTTAGATCGCAACATTTTCCTCCCAAAACTGCCTTTGCTGCTTTATCCCTTTGGCGCTCTTTGAAGGATTTTTTTTTTTGACTCACACCCACTTTGCAAGACAGTGTTTTGGCCTCTTTTTATGTTACTTTTGCCCGAAACAGCAAATGGGTCGCATCGCTTTCAGCCTCGGAATTTGGTGATGATGATGATGGTGCATGGTGGTGACATGTGTAATCATGGGGTGGTTAATAATTAGGGGTGTATTATGTTTTGGACTGGTTTTTATTTGTATATCTGGTAATGTTGCTTAGGTTGAGAAACCCTGTGTTGGCATCTCTGTGTCAGGGGTGTTTGCATTTGTTGCAATAATGGGCAACGGCACTTCTCGTGTTGTTGGCTGTTTGGTGCCATTTAATGGCAAAAGTGGGGTTGATTTGGAGTTTTTAGAACCTTTAGATGAAGGGTTAGGCCACTCTTTCTGTTACGTGAGGCCATCTATTTTTGAATCTCCAGCCATTACTCCATCAAACTCCGAGAGGTTCACTGTTGATTCTAGTACCCTTGATTCTGAGACATTGAGTGGCTCATTTAGGCATGAGAGCATTGAAGAGAGGCCTGGCAAGAATGTTCCTGAAACCACGTTCAAAACCATATCCGGGGCTTCCGTTAGTGCCAATGTTTCCACTGCCAGGACTGGTAACCAGAATGCACTACTTGCTAGTGATGTTCTAGAGCCGGCTGCATCGTTTGAGGGAACCTCTTCCTTTGCTGCAATCCCTTTGCAGCCTGTTCCCCGTGGTTCTGGACCTTTGAACGGTTTCATGTCGGGACCTTTGGAGAGATTTGCCTCCGGGCCCTTGGATAAGGGCGGTGGTTTCATGTCAGGGCCGATAGAGAAGGGAGTTATGTCCGGTCCTCTTGATGCCACTGACAAGTCCAACTTTTCAGCACCACTTGCACGTGGTCGTCGAGGGCCTCACCTCCAGCGCCTCATGAGAAGTGTTAGTGGTCCTATGAGAAACACTTTTTCTCGGACTTTTTCGAAGCACTCCGTGGGTGTCAGTTGGGTGCAGCGGTTATTCCTTCATCCGGTGTCTCAACTAGCTTGGAATTCCAAAGAGGCAAAGTTTCGACCTGAAGTTTCTAGAAACTGTGCTGAAGTTGGATCATCAGAATTGGAGTATAAGCATACACAAAATTTGCAGTGGGCTCATGGTAAGGCTGGTGAAGATAGGGTTCATGTTGTGCTTTCTGAAGAACAAGGGTGGTTGTTTATTGGGATATATGATGGTTTTAGTGGACCTGATGCACCTGATTTTCTGATGAGTCATCTTTATAAGTTTATAGACAAGGAATTGGAAGGGTTGCTATGGGATTATGAGGATAATCCTGTTGATCCACTTAAACCTGAAGTCCTTAAAAATGGAAATGATGTAGTTGCTCTAGAATGCAGTAGGGAGGAAATGTCAGATGCTCATACCATTTCAAATGAAGAAAGTTCTTGCTGTTTAGAAACTTCTTGTCCAGTAATGGCCAAGGATCAATCATCTGATAGTGAGATAGTGGAGGTAAATGCTGAAGTTAAGGTAAATGTTGAACAGAAAAATTGTGGAAGTCCCAGTATTGTCCATACTGTTCCTGCATCTGTTCCAATTGGACAATTGAGTGGTCAAGGCAGAAGAAGTGTGCGACTTTATGAGCTACTTCAGATGGAATCTTGGAATGAACAGATGTCAGAACAAGGCAAGGATTCTGTAGTTCCTGGGGAAATAACACAAGAGAGGCAGATGAGGTTCTGCTCACCTGATGGTAAAGAGGATAGATCTGGACATCAGGATGAAGGTCCTACTACTTCAGGGGAAAATGGAGCTGCTGGGTTTAATTCAACCAACCAGGAGCCAATAGCTCCTTTTTCTGTTTCAGGACAAAGGCAGAATACAAGAAAGTCATTTATTGGTACAAAAATCAGAAAAATGTACAGGAAGCAGAAGTCCTTGCGGAAGAAACTTTTTCCTTGGAGTTATGATTGGCATAGGGAGGAAACTTGTATTGACAAGAAATTAGTGGAATCCTTAGGACCCATTAGAATATGCAAGTCTGGAGTAGATCATAATGCTGTTTTAAGAGCAATGACTCGGGCTCTTGAAAGAACAGAGGAGGCATACATGAAAATGGTGGAGAATAATATGGACAAAAATCCAGAGCTTGCCTTGATGGGATCATGTGTTTTAGTGATGCTGATGAAGGATCAAGATGTTTATGTTATGAACCTTGGAGATAGTCGTGTGATTTTGGCTCAAGAACGGCCAAATGATCGTCATCCTAATCCGTGTCTCATCAAAGATGACATGAGGCATAGGAATCGATCTAGAGAGTCATTAGTGGGCATGGAGCTGGATAGAATTTCGGAGGAGTCCCCAGTGCACAATATAAACAAGCATGTTAACAAGATAAACAAAAACAGAGAGATATCCATGTGCAGATTGAAAATGAGGGCTGTTCAGCTTTCCACAGATCACAGCACAAGTATTGAAGAGGTGTGTTTCCTCCTTTTTTTGTGGATTGATGAACTCTAATTTAATACATTATAGTCAAATGTTCTAGTTCTAAAATGTGATCAGTTAAGCTTACATCAATTGTTGAATACTTGAATTGTGCTCAACCTCTTGGTGCTTGCATGTATATGTTGATTTATCTTGTCTCTGCATGCAGTTTTAACCATTTTTTATATTTACTTATCTGATAATGCTTAAATTTGAATTTTTTGCCCATTTAAATTCATGCTTCTGGAATATTGATTAGTACATGTACCAAGATAGCAAATTTTTTTTTCTATAAGTGCATTAGCGAGTACAATAGACAATAATGTGTCATTTTGGTATTAAATGGAATACAATTTGTATGAGAAACCCATTTATGAATGGTCATTGCGCATTTGCTGAGAGGGTGTTTTTTTCTTTATTTACTGGCTTTTAACAAAATGTGAAGTAAAATATAGTTCGTAAATGGAGAAATCCATGTTTAGGTGTAGTTCTGTGGATCAGATCAGATCAGGTCAGATTTGTTGGCAATTTTGCTTGAGGGTTTTTCTAATTTTCAACTGAGAGTTATATTATCTAACATAAAACTCAATCAAATATCTTCAGTTTTTCTATATTATCTATTGAATTCAATGTACTTTATTTACAATCTTATTTTTTTAAATCTCATTTGCCTTATTTCATATTTCTTCAGTATAAGATCTGGACCTAGCATATTTTTACCTATTTCTTTTTGTAGGAAAACTCTGCCTATTTTTACATCTAGTATTTACATATACAACATACATTGTTGTCAAGGTTCAGAGAGATTTTCTTATTATTTAGATTAGATATTTCTCTTTTGAAATTCAAGAAAAAAATCTAGAGATTATAAATTTGGGGAAAAAAAAAGAATTGGGTAACATGTACTAACATATTGAAATATTTCTCTTTACTGGAAAGAAAACATGATTGTATTTGTTAAAATAGTTTTACACAATATTTTCCAATTTTGCTTGCAGGAAGTTTTTAGAATAAGAGCAGAACACCCTGACGATAATCAGGCTGTATTTAATGATCGAGTGAAAGGACAATTAAAAGTGACCAGAGCATTTGGTGCTGGATTCTTGAAGAGGGTCAGTTGATCTTCTGACTTTGGCTATCTGAATTTTAGTTTGCTCCAGTCCTTTTGTCCATAGTTTATAGGTGGGATTCTACTTGTGTTCATACTTTTTTTTCTTTTTCTTTTTTCATAACATGGAAATTTTAAGGAAAAGGTATATAAAATATAATAAACTGTGAATGCGACAGTTTGTTCATTACCATTTCAGATTTTGAGCCTAAAAATATACATATTTTCAAATTTATCCCGTCTGCCTTTATGTGTATATGTGTGTGTCCTTGAAAGAAAATTTATAAACATTTCTCTTGCAAGAATGAGTATCTACAATCAATGCATTAAGAGGGTTCCTGATCGTTAGCAATCCCATCATACTCTGATTTTTTCTTATTTAATTATCAAAATGTTAACCAAAAAAAGGAGTGGGTGGATAAACAGATGATGCAGTCAAAGGTAAATTAGTTATATTTTGACTTCTCAGGTCTAATCTACTTTAAAAGGGGAGATAAAGCATGTTAGAGAAAAAAAATTTCTTGGAACTTCACTTTACATTTTAAATTTTAGTATAGTTTGTTAGTGATGGTCAGTGGCAGATTCGTCCCTAAAGCATAAAAAGGAAGGTAGCATGTTGAATTTAGTTATAACATCTCATTGTGTTATACATTCATTTACTTTATGCATGTTGTGTATGACTGAATTTGAATATTTCTCCTTTATTTGTGTGATTATGTCACTATTCTATAAAGCTATTAATTTCTCTTCCAAATTGTGGCAAGATCGCAAGACCAACTGTTGGGCCTTTTTTGTAGCATGATATTAGGGATGCAAAGTTCAGTTGACTTTGATATTATGAAGTTTATGATCAAAGAGTTTATCATTATTCACATTTAGAAAAGAATATACAACTGCATTTTGGCTAGTTTATGTGTGAAAAAACTCGTAGATATCCATCATTGTTGAAACATTTACACCAAACAAACACCTATCACACCTCATACATCAATGCCTACTGGTTTAATAAGTCCAGTGTATGTTTCCAACCCCTTCTTTCAATAAAGTCTACATTTCCAGTCCATTTACTTTGCTTTCAATTTATATTCTTGCAATTTACATTACCGGTCATTCTTTTACTTTGTTACTCTTCTCATCTTACTTTCTCTAAGTTTCAATTTACATTCCCAACAATTTTACATTGCTTTTTGATTTAAGTTTCCTGCACATTTATATTTCAAGCATATTATTTTAACTTTCACTCTTTCTCTTTCTTCTTTCTTTTCTTCTCTTTCTCAAACTCTCTTTTAAATTCAATTTCTTTAAATTTCATCGCACATTTTACAATTGTTTATTTAAATTGCTTTCAATTTATTTGCTTCCCTTTAGATTTTTGACACATTTAATCTTTGCTTCTTCCTCTTTTCCTTAATTTTATGCATTTACTTTTTAACTTCTTTACATTTCCAAATTGACATGCTTCATATGCCTTTTTTATTCGATCTTGATTGCTCTTCAAGATATTTTTGAATATTGCATACTATTTTCTTTAACTTTGCAAGACTGTCAATTTGATCAATTTGATGTGTAATTTGATTTACATCAAAGTTTTTACTCGAATAAATGCTTTGCTTGCAAGCATTCATACTTATCTAATATTGCGAAGTTGTTTGCTTCATGGAATTTTATTGTCTGATAACCAATTTGAAAGTGGTTATATATTGTTTGCAAATCGAGGTCTTAATTGAAACGATGAATTAAGATTTTGACTCATATTTATGTCATGCAACTGAAAGCTAACCACTGTTGGCTTACTAGAACCTTAAGTGAATTTTGATTATAAGTCCCTAATACTATCATTTAGAATCAAACAGTGAAAAATTCATTTAAGACTTCGAGTTGAATTACAACTCGGAACAAATTTCATTATAAGAAAATTATAAATTATTCGGCTATATTAGTTCCTAGTTATTAAAGTTATCCTTTTATGTGTCTATCTTAATTTCCTGAGCTAAGAAACTCAGACAGGGAGATCAATACAGAAAAATATATGGCATCCTATTAGAATTTTAAATGTTCTTGACAAGGACACAAATTGTTTCAATTGTCCATGATGCTTCCTGGTCCATCTCTGTGTCAGAGTCAGTTCTAATTGGATTATCTGAGATGTAATACATATATGCTTCATTGTTATTTGTTACTGAACTGACTTCCTCCCTTCTCTTCTTTCTAGTAATCCTGACATTTATCACAAATGACCATCCATCAATGAAAAAGTATCAGAAGTCTAACTATGACTATTATGACTTATGCAGAAGAATATAAGTTAATCTATGGAAGTAGTATATCTTTGACATGCTGCTGCATATTTTTTGTTTAGGGGATACTCTAACCAATGTTTGCTTTTAGAAGTGTGTTGCGGGTGCAGTTTTTTAACGTATACAATGAATTTCCAAATTAGTTTCATCAAACACTATTTGAGCTTTTTACGTTTAAATGGATAAATTCCCACTGCTATCTTTCCTCCTTCAATCTAATGGCATAATAGAAAGCCTTAGACCCTTGGTAATGTACATGTTCATAGGTAGCTTTGAGGAGCCAATTTCGTTATAGAGTGCTGTTTGACTAATTTTTTATAATGACAATAATCAATAATACCTCATATTTCCCCCCCTTGTTGTTATGTTTCAAACCTTTTCTAACTTAAATTGTATGATTTAGCCATCATTTAATGAACCTCTACTGAAGATGTTTCGAGTTGATTACGTGGGCAACAGTCCATACCTAAGTTGCACATCGTCTGTTCTTCATCATCGACTTTCCTCAAGTGATCGGTTCCTGGTGCTCTCCTCTGATGGGCTTTACCAATATTTCAGCAATGAAGAGGTAGTTGCTCATGTTACGTGGTTCATGGAAAATGTTCCCGAAGGTGATCCTGCACAATACCTTATAGCAGAGCTTCTCTTCCGGGCTGCTAAAAAGAATGGTCAGTTTCACCTTCCTAGTCCTTCTCACTATTATTATTATTGCATTTGATGATAAGGTTAGATAGAAAATACTTGCCATTTGGTGAAAAGGGAAAAACAAAAGACTGAACCTTGTGAGTTACATGTCATTAACCGATTCTAGCAACTTGGCTTCCGTTCAAAGTTTCTTAGCAAACCCTCCAAATCCAAACATCTTTCTTAGGTAGCCGTACAATGTTTTGATGGTAGATCAATACAACATTTGCATGATTACTTATCAGGGTTTAATCCACATCCATATAAGTTGTCTTTTATTTATTTTTGCAGGAATGGATTTTCATGAATTGCTCGATATTCCTCATGGAGATCGGCGTAAATATCATGATGATGTTTCTGTTATGGTCGTTTCTTTGGAGGGAAGGATTTGGAGATCATCGGGATAATTTATTTATTTTAAATGACTTCATTTTTGGCTAGGTGCCTTCAAATTTGTATGTTGCCTTGATAATGTAACAATTTTGGCCTACAAGTTAAATGATTTTAGAAATCAAAATTTGGCTCTGAAATATTTTTAAATGGAAGCTTTTTTCATTTATTGTGTCTGTTCTTTCATCAAACAACTCATTTTCTTAAATTTGAAGTAACACTTGATATATTTTTTTAAACAATTGAACGTTTAAATATAATAATTCACTGTTTTGAATATTTGTAAAATGGAAAATATTATACATTTTTTTGGTAAGATGCTTCAAATATAGTTACCATATCTTCAATGAATAACTCTTTTATAACTTTGTCCGTTTTTGTTGTTTTTCCAAATTAATTTGTCAACCGTAATATATGGATAATTTTGAAGTTGACTTCGGATTGGACAGCATTTGCACCGGGTTCTTGCTGGACGAATTTGTTATACAAGTAAGGAGTGGGGATGATGTGTTTGAAATCAAGTTTGAAACGCAATTCAAAATTCTCTTTTTACGTCCAAAAAACTAAAATACGTGAAAGCTATTGCTATTTTAGATTGGTTGTGGTGGATAGGGTTTATCAAGTTTGGAATGAGTTTCCAAACCCAATGGATGGTTAATGATATGTATGTAGACCGTAGTGATTAGTGAATTCAAATGGTGAATTGGACATGTAAACGTTGACAGCAACAACTGAAGCAGCTTCTCAGTTCTCCTGGGGCCCAATACTTTCTCGAAGGTTTTAAGATTTGGTACCACTTAAAATTCGTAGTCCAATTTCTTTCTTTTTACTTTACCCAACAGCCTTTTTGTTGGTTGTAATTATAAAATTTTACCCCAAATCAAAATACTTTTTAAAAACCATTCTTATATGAGATTTTCTCTGAGGAGATTAAACATACTTGACACTTAACTTGTTGATTCTTTTTATAGGGTTTTGGTGGCTTTGGTGTGTTATCATTAGTCGGTTTTTTATGTACAATCCGCGTCCATTAACAGTTGACTATCAGAATCTCAAGAATCCCGGTGTGCAGCCTGATATGAGTTTCAGCACATTCCTCGCTAGTGGAGATTCTTACCGATTTAAAATCAATTGATATATTTATTTTGGACTAAACTAAATATTTAGTCGATTTATCTATTTTTTATCTAATCAATTAGTTTAATTTTTTTAGGAGACATTTTATTTAAAGGGTGTGTTATTGTATTTCTTAAAATGATATTCTTAAAAATCTTGAAATTAGGAATATTATTTTTGAATAAATTTACAAAAATGGTTGGTTCACATTTAATGATATTCTTAGGAATGAATGAAATAATATGCTAAAATGAAGAGTTATGAGAAAGTAACTTTTATTTTATGAGAAGGTCAAGATAACACTCCTTACTATAGAAATAAAATGTGAAGGAAATATGGATATTTCATTTTCTAAGAAATTAATATATATTTTTCAAACTTGTACTAACTATCGGAATAATGTATATATATATATACATTGGGCCTGTATCGGAAGAATGGGTTCAGTAGTTACTCCTGGGCTGAACACATTGGGCCTGTCTCGGTGGTGGGCTTAGGGAAGGTGGAAGTGTTTGGTGCACTTTCAGAAGAACAATGGGGAAAAGCCCGCTGCGTTTGACAGCCAACTCCCTAGCACCTTCACTGTTTAGTTCCAAACGAACTATGCCTGATCATGTGCTCGCACTCGCCTTCCAGATTCATACTCAAGACGTTCACAACAATTTTTAATTTCTTTCCTCTAGCATAAATTAAATACAACCAAATCACATATACTTCACACCACACGCCAGCATTTTTGTCTTATCAAACTCTTTTTCTTTCCTCTACAATAATTCTGAAAGGGTTATTATTGTTTTGAAATCACTTTTGATATTGCTGTTTACCCGTTGATTCGGGCGTTGAGTCTTTCTATGTAAGGACCATAGTGTAGGGATCAGTCCAAATTTAATAAAACAGAGAGAAACTTTATTTTTATGACACTTTCTTATAATACTTTTTACTTTTTTTTAATATTATATTACTAATTTTATCTCTCACTTTTTCTCTTCTTTTGTTATTTTTGAAAAGGTGACGTGAAATTAATATTCCTTCAAGAACAGTGAAGATAAATTTGTGCGAAGATATGACTGCGTCCGGACACAATGTAACAATGAATGAGGATAAGGATTGATGAAGTCTTTAAGCGACTAGAGCGAAACAGTGATCGGAGAGAAGAAGAATAGTGGGTGGACGGTGTAATAGTTCACAAAAAGAGTAAGAAACTTAAGATTCAATACTGCTACCTATTTTTTTTAATAATTAAGTTAATAATTTATATATATGTATATATTATATGTTAATACAAATTGTTACATTTTTAAATAGGCATCTCATATATATATGTATATATATATGAGATGCCTATTTAAAAATGTAACAATTTGTATTAACATATATAAATTATATCTAGTCAAAAACGCATTTAAAGTAACAATTTTTATACGCAAATTGAAGATTAATTGAATATTGAAAATTATTGATAAAACTTCGAAATAACTAAATAAGAAAATGTAGAAATTATACAGAGTTCACATAAAAAGTAGTTTAACATGCCAAAAAATTAATTTGATTAATTTTTAAATTTATAAAAATATTTTACAATAAAATTTTATAGAAACTTATCTAATGAAGTTATTTTTCTAAATATTTTTTTTTGAAAAAATCACTTAAAGCTAAACATAAAAAAGTTTAATTCATAGGAAGTATAGGCAAATATTCTAAAAAATATTTATGACTAATTAAACAAAATTCAGTTATTATTAATTATGAAAGAATTTCTCTTCTGCCCAACAACCCGCCAAGACTTCGAAACTCCCAGAACGTGTTTATTACTTTATTTATAACAAGCTGTACACAAAATTTATATACTACTGTTTGAAAGTGTTAATGTACTCTGGTGGATATTGGACATTGGACCCATAAGCCCACTTTTGTGTTTATAATCCTACATTTACCAAGTGAATAAAGTTCATTTTCTACTATTTTTATATTGAAAGTTACATTTTTATTTGAAAAATCTTTAACATATCTTAATTATATAGTAAGTAGTTAATTTTAACTAGCACAGTGTATTCTATTCAATTTTTTTTTATTTAAACACTCTAAATTCTCACATTTTCCCTACTTTATTACTCTAAAGATATCTTTCACCTAATATAATCTTATTCGATTCAGATATTATTATTATATATGATAATTTTTTAAAAAATATTTAACACAACTGGATATTTAGAATTGAAAGTTGGATTTATCGAGGTATTGCAATCTAGGCAATTTGCTAGATTGGTAAATTTTGAATCGACCGAAAGCTGCAATAGTGTTGGATGTTGAGGAATTGATGCATTGATACAGAAGGAAGGAAGTAACTGCAACAGATTACAGATGAATTAAGCCAAACAGTTTGAGGAAACGAGAATGCCACCATGTAATACGCAGTTAGAACATGATACCAGCGGCATATTTGGCGACACAAATCACAATATATGTAAGGATTGCTAGAGCTACAACTCCAACTTCTTTTCAATTACATAATTCAACAAATGGATACATTGTGCATTCATCTCTGTTTCGTGCTTACGTAATTAATATAATAGTATACCAAAGGTGTTGTTGGTGGGCTTCATCGCAAAATACTACAATTGCTGACCCACAACCTCAACACATTAAACTAGGAATATATATAATTAATTATTAAGGAACGTACGGAATACTAGAATAGTCAATTAATATTATTGATATATGCATATATTTGATCTTCCCTTCTCAGAACTGAACATTGGTGATGAAAGACTGGCCAAATCTCCAATTGGAGGGTGCTACATTATTTGCTGTGCGAGTCTTCCCATTGAGGAGTTGAACTCTGAAAGACAAGCTCTGACCATTGAGATATCTTAAACTTTGCCAGTTAGCACCCCAATTCCTTGTCATGGATTCCCAGTTACTCATTTTCGAACCTTTGATCCAAACTCGTGAAATCTCTCCACCTCCACCCACGTTGCTTATCAGAACCAATTCAAAATAGTCTCTCCCATTCATCGTAAATCTCATGCCTCCACTTCTCTTGCACCCAACTCTGCATACATACATCCACAGAAAATTAATTTGCATAATATAAATATTACTTACCCCAATTTAATTTATCATGACATGTCACATAACAACATACTTTCTGTACAAAATTGGTACAATTCCAGCTCTGTACTTGGCTATTGTCTGAAACGCAGGTTGAGACATGTCAAAGTGTGGTCTAGGAGGATTGCACCAACCACCATTGTCATTAGGGAGAGCATAGTTTGGGGGGCAGAAATTTGTGGCAGTAACTACAATGGAAGTGCCCCTAAGGCACCATTGAGGTACTTGATTTGCGTCACAAACTATCCTATAGCAACCACCACATGACTTTCCATCATTAAACAAAACAGTGCTCAAGGCAGCTGTTTTTGTACCATAACCATCTGTGTAGAGATTTCCATAGCCACATGCGCCTCCTAGTACAAGTAAAAGCAATCAATTGAGTTACAAGTAATTATTATTTGTTTGTTGTTCTTCATTTGTACATTTCAAGATTATGAAGGGAAAACTTTGAGACAAAGAAGTTGCAATTTAATTACCCATTGTTCCCGAGGCATCACTCCCACCGTAGAAAGTTGCATGAGCTCGCAGCCAAACAGCGGATGCTACACCAAGTTCTGTAGTGAATAACACCACAAACAATGTAAGACCACTCAAAATGAATTTTTCCATTTTCTCTCTCTCTGACTAAGAAGTGAATTGCTTAATTTTCTGCTCAAGATGGAAGACTCCTATGATAATTTATAGCTGCGGTTAGGGACTTCTAACCCATAGAAACTAAAAACAACTATTTGGAATTCAAATTGTGGGAAAAAAGTGTTGACCAACAAGTTTTTATTCTATTATTATGAATAGAATATTGTGTACTACATGTATTGATCGTTTGTAGGATATCCGTAGTACGTGAGTGGTACCACATGCAATTTCCACAGCCTGTTTTGCAGTACACAACATGTGTTGATATTATAATGATAAATAGTATAAACTATAAGCTATTTGAATGATAGGCTATCAAACGAACAGATAGAAGGTACTTCTGCTCCGTACTTATATATATATATATAATATAAGAAAACTGAAAAGTCAATTCGTACACACAAGAGAATGAAAGAAATTATGGGTATTGTGCATGAATATTTAATTATTTTCATAGTTGTAGTAACATGCAATACCTAACTATCTGCAATGGCCTTATTTGTTTATCAAGAAATGGGGCTTTTTATTCTTGCAAAAGCAGCTTTGGTTCACACATATTATAATAAGTCAGTTATAAATATGTTCATGGCTAGATGCTATGTATTATGCCACCACGACCCACATGGCACATGGCTGATGGTATCTTGTGCCATGTAGAACCAACTACTGCTTCACACACATGGCCACATTGTTCGCTGTCGTTTCTTCAATAGGTTAATTAAAATAATCTAAATTTTCTTAGGATGTTGAAATAGTAAAATATGTATGCACTTGAAGTTCTGAACATATTTAATTGAATCGTATTCTTTGGATGGAATGTGTTGGTACGTAGCATTTAGAAAAAAAATTTAAGTGTCGAAAACTGAAAGATTGTTTACACTTTTTAACGACTTAGATAAAAGTTGAGTTTAAATTTTGTTTTAAATTGGTGTACTAAGAATAAAGGTAAAAATTGACTTTTTAAATTGATTTTTCATCTAGTTGATTTAGAATGTACATATTACCTTTCAACTTTTAAAATTTCTAACGAGACTTTGTACGTTATATTTAGAATCAATATATAATTCTTGTTTCATCTTAATTCTTATTTCAATAATTTAATTGAGTGAATTCTTCTATTCTTAATGCTATCCTTAAATGAAAGATTAATTGAAATCATATTCAACGTTTAATTAAATCTTAGGAGATTCCACCATAATTAGTTGAAAAGTGTACTATTTCTAATTAACAATGCAAAACTTGGTTCCAAAAATTAAAGGGGAGAGAGACAGATTATAAACATAATGACTTTGCAATTAATCATCTCCCGTAAATGAGACAATTAGATTTGTTACCACTGAAGACAAGAGGGCTAAATATCCAAAAACTAGTTAGGCAAACCTGATTATCATTGACTCAATTAATGTCAACATTTGCAACAGCAAAGCAATCACCAGCAGAAAATTGGTAAATTGGTGAAGGCAAATTGAATTATTGCATATATGAGGTTAAAACAGAAATGCATTAGAAAAAGACAGAATAAAGATTAATCTAACGAGGATCACAGTCCAATTCAAATGAAACCAATCCTAGTGCTCCAGCGTACCTATCTCCTGATTAATGAGTAGAGGGTGAGCGATTATGTTAATGTACGTACACCACTACCTGCAAAAATCATTGTCAATAAAGTGTTGACTATGTTATGCGGAAGAGAATTTACTTCATGTATTATGATTCATTTATTTTTAAGAAATAATTAATTATTATTTTTAGTTTATTACAAGAAATTTTAACCAGTAAATTGTTATTTCTTTGAATGTTGACGTTATCAAGGATGCACTTCTTCGTTGAAGGCATCAAAGTGTACTTGATTCTTTAATTTCCTCCTAAAATGCTTCACGTGAGAGGGGGTCCAATAGAAGCTGCAAAAGTGTTGAGAAGTACAAAGGCCCAAATAGAAAAGGGCCCATACGAAGCAACACAGCAAAGTCTGTAGGAAGTTTTCTTTTCGGTCTAAACGAATCTTACCACAGAACAGAACTTGCGATTGCCAAGGTACAGTTCACACAAGGTAAGGTCCAATATTATAATTGTTGAATAAATTAATAATAAAAATTATTATATGTATATATATATGTAACAAATTAAAAACTTATTTAAATTCTAAGAGTGATTTTTTTATTCAATGGTAATAATATTGTGTTCCCAAAACATTTTAATGCACCTCACTTGAACTAAATTGGTATCTCCAAAGCCGAATAAGTCCAAGGAGGACCCAGGAGGCCGAGGTTACTAAGGCCCACGTGTCGGTTGACCAACCTTCAAGGCTCACATGGAAAACAACTAAAGATTGTGGAAGGTATGGAGAAACTGTGAATTTTTTTCTATTTAAATATATTTTTACTTTTTTATATTTAGATTATTTATATTTATATTTATATTTTTATTCTCTTAATTTAAAAAATTATTGATTTAAGTATTTTAATATAGACACGTTAGAGATGCCGGTGGAAAATGATAATTTTTATGGCAGTTTAAAAATACAATACGTAGCCATTTTTAACTTGTAAAATTTAAATTTACCATAACTTCAAAAATGAGATTTTTGGCGGTTTAAAACTCACACCGGCAAACAACAAAACTCTTTCACCCCAAAAAAAAAACAGAGAACTCATGCACAATTCTAAAATCAAATCACCCAAATCCACGTCTGAACCTTATTTTCACATGCGTAGAATCTTTCTTGGCTTTTATCTTGAGTTCAAACTTTTTCAACTATGGTTGAATCCGATTGGAAAGGTGGGGTCCCATTTGGGTGCTGGTGTGCATGAAAATATGAAAGTGGTTAGCCTATAAGTGCCGGAGGGTTGCGACACCCATGGCGGTCTTCCAACTAGAGCGGCCAAAATCATGGTGATTTGTGGTTGTTCCTCTGTTTGATTCGTCGCTGGACAGCCTCTATTCTATAACGTCCGATGAGGCTAATTGGGAGAAAGTGGAAAGAGGCTAGGGTTTTTTTGGGTGAGAACTCTGCAACTCTAACTGTCCTACAATTGGCCAAGTTTTTTTTTTTTTGGCTGTATTTTTAATTAATCATATATTGTTATTTTTGCTATTTTTTATGCATTTCTTTCTCTCTCTTTTTTAAAGGATTTTGCTGGGGCAGAAGAAAGAAATTTAATTGCCGCCTTTTTAAATGAATACAAATCACATTTTAAAATTACATCGCAAATTTAAATTTTAGAGATTAAAGATCATCACAGATTATATATTTTAAATAGTTATAAAAATTAGAAAATTAAAAAAGTTATATAAATTTAAAAAATTAAAAATATATTTAAGACATATATTAAGTATTATTAGACTTATATATGAATAATATCATAAATAGTTATAATAGTTCTAATATTATTTTAGAATTTAAAATTTAAATTTTACAAAATTAATTTATAAAATAATAATTAATTTTCATTTATATAATATTCAAGCTATATTTCTAGTTAAGATAGAATTTGAATTTTTTTCTGTAATAAGTTGAATGTGTTGGACCGTTTTGGGTTAGTTGATAAATGATTCTTGAAATTGCTTTTTGGAAATGACTTCTCGACATTATCTCTTTAAGGATAATGAAGGCTTTTTCTTTTTTCATTTTCTTCTCTTTTGGAATGAAAAGGATAATAATGAACTATTGGTCGATATTGTTAAATAGATCAATCGATGTTTACGAAAAAGGCTTGTTCATGTTGAACAATATAACTAAAATGTTTTCGATAAATATCCTCCTTTGCATGCAAAGCTAATGTTGTACACATTTAAATAAAAAAAAATCATAATCAGTGGGGTCAACACTAATAGAAGCTTTGCATCCGTTCTAAGTTTTAATTTTATTATCGTTATTGTATTTTTATTTTATATATATATATAAAAAAAAAACCACGTGACGTCGTTTCTTCGTGCTTCACTTTTACATCACATTGTTAAATACTATAAATATTTTTAGTGATCGACTCCACATACAGAGAAAAAAAATAGAAAAGAGCAAAAATAAAGGGTAATACTTAAATGGGTTGAGATAAGTATAAGTAAAAGTGGTGTCAAATTATTAAAGTTGTATTTAAAAAACCTGCAGTTTATTTATAGGAATAGTTGGGGGGTAAGTAATAAATACTAAACGTGCTTCTCAATACATAAGAAAAGAAAAGGAATAAACAATCAAATTATCCTGAAAATTTTAATAATAACATACATCAGTTTTATAAAATCAAAAAAACTTCCAGGAGTCTCTAGAAATTATAAATATTAATTGTTTCTTGTAATATGATTAAATTTTACAATTTTTTAAAATAATATGAAAATTTATGTCTGTTTAAAGACTAATATATCCTACACTAAATTTATTATGAATGAATCTGAGATTTCCCTCAAAGATAAAGTTATTTGGACACGATGCTTACATATCATACGTTAATCAGTTATCAATTTTATTTAATTACTTATAATATATTATTTATTAAGGTTCTGCTTGTATCTCAACGCAATAGATATATTTCTTTTTTTGTTCTCACTAAATGAACTGAGGATGTGTACTTAACCAATCTTAACCTTTTATTTTATTTAGGAATGTATGTCACGGTTTCTTACGTGCCAACCAAATAAATGGTAAGATACTCAACTAATCAGATGTTAAATCTATTAATTTATTAATAAAATATTTATATATAATCAATAAATATGTTAAGGAAATGAGGAAAAAATTTCGATTTTCACTGGTAATTAATTGTAAAAATAAAATCATTGCATCAATTTAACAATGGGTTAATTTTATGAGATGCTTCTTAACGAGTATCTACCCTTAATGATAATATTGAATTTAATTATTAGGTGAAAAAATTCTATCAAGAATATCTACTGCAATTATATATTCAAAATTTGAATTTGAGAGAATTGATTAAGTTAATGGTAAGATAATTTTCTAATTAACTGACAACATAAATATTTTATATATTTTATTAAAATATTTTTAATTAAAGAAACAAGTGTTAAATAATTTTATATTTTTAGTATAATGATTTTTTTTAATCAATACTTTATGGACACACTCATTAGCATTATCCATATGAGATATATATAAGGCCTTCTTTTTTCTCTTATAGTTGTGTAGCTATCAGTCTATCATTTTCCGCAAAGGAAAACGACTGAACTCCATGAATTTCCATATTCCTTGAATCTCATCAAACGTGAATACATGATCTATCCCTATACTACAATTTACGTGCATAGCACAAAATCTCACTTATGAAATAATGATGATTTAAAAAAAAAAAAAAAAAAAAACCTAACTGATGAAATTATATGCATTAGAACATCAGCAGGCTTATCTCCATATTGTCCCGTGTCCTTCCTGTGGAGGATGTTCTATAATTAGTTTCGTCCAATCACAGGCCTATGTAGTGGGACCTAGTAACCAGCTATTTACAACCTTCATTTATGTTGCACTGTTCTTTTCTTCTTCTTTTTTTTTCAAAATACATTATTAGAAAATACTTCGTATGACATTTCAAGTGGTGGGGCGAACTCCACTCTTATCCTGAAACCGTTGTTTCGATATTCAGACGCAAGTATTTAGGTTTAGAAAAGTGTTAATCTCATATTTGTTCTTATTTTTTTCATACAAAATATCAAATTATTTGACAAAGACAGAGAAATTAAAGAGATTCTTTCGTAATGGATATAAGGATAAGTATAAATGATGTGTAATTATTTTGGATAGACATGAAAATAATTCTATTTTTTATTTTTTATACTCATTTTATATAAATATACTTTTTATCACATCAATCTTTATATTTTTCTTTTTTTATTTCTCTCTTCTTTTTTCTCAAGAACATACACATCCCATTGAGGCGTGAAAATATCATTTATTATATGAAAATACGTTTAACTGATCACTTTGATGTAACACTTCCATGCTGAGTCACTATATGCAAGGTTAGAATACTCTTGTACTCTCTGTAATAATACTATTTGCTGATTAACAAATAGAAAGCTAGTTCTACCATAAATTCAACCCTAACTTATTCATGAAGTGGCCAATTCAAAGGATAAACTGATAACTCCTAGAATTTAGCATGCATTGGACGGACTACTTTAATCTAAATCCTGAATCGCATGATGTTTTTTTTTTTTTATAAGCACAATAGACACAAATTGAGTGCATTAAAATAAGTTAATGAATATAGCAATTATCCAGTAAAGATGAATGTTTAGATACATTTTTGGTTCTTATAATTTATTTTGATATTTATACTTTAAGAGATAAATTTTTAATTCTCTATAATTTAAAAAAATTAGTTTTTTTTATCTACTATCAATATACCAAAATATGTTTGGTATATTGCATGAATTAAAACCTAAACACAATGGCACCAAAACCAAAACAGAATAATAAAATTATAAGAAACAAAAAACTTGTAAAAAAAATACAAGGATTAAAAATTAAACATTTAAAATAAAGGACCAAAACTAAAATTGAAGTAAATTATAGGAATAAAAATACATTTAAATAAAATAATAATAAGATATCAATATGAGTTTAATAATCATCAATTCACGATTTAAAATAATTTTACATTGTTATTTAATAGTAAATTATGATTTGTATGATTTTAAGATAATTATTATAAAAATTAACCAATTATATATAAATAATTTGTAATTGAATAATTATATAAAATTATTTTATATATAAATAATTTATTTTTTTTATAATTTTGTATTATCTCAATACTCTTTGAAACATGAACCGAATACTAAAATTGGGATAATTTTTTATAATCTTGTATTATCTCAATACTCTTTGAAACATGGACCGAATACTAGAATTTAGATAATTTTTTATAATATTGTATTATCTCAATACTCTTTGAAACATGAATCGAATACTAGAATTTGGATAGAATATGACACAAAATATAAAATTTTGAGAGTATTAACTCAAACTTAAAAAGCTTCTAAACAAAGACATGTACCTACTTTTTAAAACTGTTGCGATGCATATCTCAAGTATAATATTGGGATCGCTCTTGTACTCTGTTTTTATAACTATATAAAGCCCCAAGAACCAGCCATTTTCCACAAACTCTTCCCCTCTCCCTTCTCAATAAAGCATATACTCTGCCGTCCTACCTAGTCGCTCACTCTGTCTCGTTATATTTTCTGGTTTACTATATCATTCTCTTTGGTACGATACTCTCTTTTAGTTACTTTTAATTTTACGAAAAAATAAAATATATATTAATAATATAAAATAATTTTATATTATTATTAAATTATAAATTATTATGTATAATAAATTAATTGCTTTTTATAATAAAAATTTTAAAAATTATATTAACAAAATTTGTAATTGAATAATTATGTAAAATTTTATACTATCTATTAAATTATAATTTTATTAGGTGTATATTCGGCTGTCACTGTTTTTAGCGAATTGCACTGCCACTATTTTAATAGTTATACATCACATCTTTATAACAAATTATACATGAGAGATTGAAAAAGAAGTTTATAATTATAGGTCACAAAATAAGTTACACGGTCTACATAGGTCGAAAGCTATAGTAGGCCCAAAAAAAAATTATTTAGACTTTTAAAACGAGATTCAAGCTCCGATTAAAAAGTTAATTTTTAAGTTTCTGTGAGGAGTTTTGCTTCCTGAGCTTAATTTGGACATAAATTTAAAATTTAAGCTTTATATTTTAGTGTTTTTATTTTATTTTATTAAGAGAGATAAAAAAGAAAACCAAAAAAGAACAGAACAAGGATTATCGGGTAGTGTGATAATAGAGAAAGATAGGGGGAAAAGTGTAAAAATTTACTGTATATAAAATAGTATTATTCTTTAATTAGTTGATTAAAACATAATTACCACAAATATGCTATATTGCTATGCATAGTCACTTGTGTAAAATAGTATATATAGAATATATCATTCGTAGTATTTGGTTGTGATATATTTTGTGTTGTTCTGAGCAGGAAGCGAGGATATGGGTTGGAATGGATGTCTCATAAAGGTCATGTTTATGGTGGCCTTGGTGGTTGTTCAACATGTGGAGTGCGTGCAGAATGGTGGGTTTGTTCAACGAAGTGGCACCAATTTCATTGTGAATGGCAAGCGTTTCTACTTTAACGGATTCAACGCATACTGGTTAATGTATATGGCATCTGACCCATCCACAAGGCCCAAGGTCACTACCATTTTCCAACAAGCTTCCAACCACGGTTTAACTGTTGCTAGAACTTGGGCTTTCAGTGATGGAGGTTACAGAGCTCTTCAGGTTTCTCTTGGTTCCTATGACGAGAAAGTATTCAGGGTATGTATTATATTAATGTTGCATCTTCAATTAATATTCTTTTTAATACAGTGATACATAGTTAAGTTTTATTCACTCTTTTTTGTAATTAAAAAAATTAAATTATATATTATGTACAGATTAATCACAGTTTAGACTTTAGAAGATGTAAAAATGTTAAACCATAGTAATAATTTTTAGTAACTGGCCTCTAATAACATGAGAAGAACTTATCTCATGTCTTTGCTATTTATTAATTATACTTAACATGGTACGTGGTTTTTTATTGGTGAACCAACTTGTGTAGGGATTGGACTTTGTAATATCAGAAGCGGGAAAATATGGGGTGCGTTTGATACTGAGCTTGGTGAACAACTGGAAAGATTTTGGTGGAAAAAATCAGTATGTCCAATGGGTAAAGGAGCATGGTCAGTACGTGAACAGCGAAGATGATTTCTTTACGCATCCTGTTGTTAAGCAACACTACAAAAACCATATTAAGGTCAGCCAATCCATGCATTCACGACTATAACCAAAACAAACCTCTACTCGAACACCTAATTGTTTGCGTGTAGTTTTATGATGTTGCATGGGACATTAATTAGGACGTGTCAAACTTTTAAGTCAAATAAAACTTTTAATATTTTTATCTAAAATAAATTTTATTAATTTAATTATTGATATATGATGTCATTTGGTTTTATGTATTAATCTTTGTTTATAAAAAATATTAGTTTAATTTTAAATAATAAAAAATATCATTTGTTACGAAAAATCACAAATTCAAAATTAACCAATGAATTTCTAGTATAATCATACATAATAAAAAAATTATAATGTGCATATGATTTTTGTACCAAAAATTTTGTATAAACAAGATTCCCCAAAATAATAGTATAAGAAGAAGTCCATTAATTAAGGCAAGCCGGCATCATATTTGTTCATTATTTTCATTACTAGAACATCCATATTAGTATTTACTTGTCCAAATTTGACATAAAATTAAAACGTTGATAATTACTTATTCTTAAATATACAGGCTGTGCTGACAAGAAAAAACACAATAACTGGGGTGGCATATAAGGACGATCCTGCCATATTTGCATGGGAACTTATGAATGAACCCCGTTCCCAACAGGACAACTCCGGAAAAGTTATTCAGGTCCTTCCTCTCATACTTTAGATATTACTACCAAACATTACTGGCCGCACACGCAACACATATATGTGATTGTTTTTGGCCTTTTTTGTTATTTGTTTTTGGCTTTCTATCTTGAGAATTTGACACCATTGCATATATAATTACCCTTGTGATATTCCTTTCCTAGAATTTAAGATGCCGAAAAGAAATAGGCCATCCAATTTTAGAAGAGCCAAAAGCAATATTATCGTAGAGATGTGGACATTGATTAATTATTGTTTCCGAGGAATATATAAAAGGAAAATCATTAAATCCCATAAAATTAATTAAACTTGGTCATTAATTTTCCAAATATAGATATAGATATAGATTATAATATTAATATATGTACCATTTCTTTTTGCAGGAATGGGTGATTGAGATGGCTGCCTACGTCAAATCCGTTGATAGCAATCATTTGCTGGAAATAGGACTCGAAGGGTTCTATGGTGAAACAATGCCAGAAAAAAAACAATTCAACCCTGGGTACCAACTTATTGGTACTGATTTCATTTCTAACAACCTAGTTCACCAAATCGATTTTGCAACCATACATCTCTACCCTGATCAATGGTACGAGCGTAATTCTTTTCACTTATAATGTCAGGATTAGTTAGTATTTTTAAGTTTGATAAGTAAGCATCATATTATTTACTCACGAGTATAACATAAATGGTTAATAATCTAGGTCTTTTAAACGCATATGACAATTGTTTAATTATTAACCATGCGAATAGAGTAGCAACTGAAGATGGTCTAGTCCTATGATTTTCAACGGTAAAAATACTATTAAATTCAATCTCAAATCTAAAAAAGAAGTATAACATTATCTAAAAAATCTAGACTCTTTGAACATTTACAACTTATATGCACTTTGGTTTCTTCTATTTTATCCTATATACGTGGGACTTAGGTACACAATTAAGAAAAGTATATTCTAAGGTAAATTATTATATATACATGCATGGGTACATGCAGGTTGCCAGGCTCAAGCGAAGCTACTCAGGTTGCATTTGTGGACAAATGGGTACAATCACATATTCAAGACGCAAAAAATGTTCTGGGGAAGCCAATTATTGTTGGTGAGTTTGGCAAGTCTTCGAGGTCATATAGCGTGGCAGAAAGGGACAGTTACATAAGCAAAATGTATAGTGCCATATACAGTAGTGCCAGTAGTGGGGGACCCTGTGCTGGTGGGCTTTTTTGGCAGCTCATGGCTCAAGGAATGGATAGTTTCCGTGATGGTTATGAAGTTATCTTTGAGGAGAGTCCTTCAACTACCAGAATTATAGATCAGCAATCCCACAAAATGGCAACTATTGCTTAGTAGACAACCATTTCGCCTACCTCACATCTTATTCAATATATGTGTAACAAACTTTGTTTCTTGTATATTCCTACTTTAAGCACTATACATAGCAAAATACCGCCTTGTGTGAATAAATTAAGGTCCAATTATATATCTATATATATCAGGAAGACAATTTCCAAAATTGTCTCTTTTCATTTTATCCGCCAACACTTTGTAAATGTTGTTCCTTTTATATGAAAATAAATGGGCAAATTATAATGCTCGTTAATCATGTTACACTGTAGTAAATTGATTTTGCACGTTAATATAAGTGTTTTCTCGCAATATTGCACTGAAGCGGGGGTTAAAATTAATTTTTTATTGAATAGAAATATTTATTATAGATATAAAGTAAACAAATTTAAGCTGGGTTGAATTAATTCTGGGTGTAAGATCAACAAATTAATTATATCTTGTTTATACTCCAAAACAATTTTACTTTACCAACCAAATAAAATCAAGTCTCCTCAGTTCATTTTTTGATCGATGTCATACTTAAATACAAATTAGTTTTCTTAAAATAAATACTGCAAAAATCAATTCTATCAAGATTAAAAATAAATGGACCCTTAATCAATCAATGAGGTAGCTATACCGAGTTTTGATGTCTAATTAATTCAAAGATGATGATAAGACAAAAAGCAAAATAAAGTGGTTGCAAGTGGGTGATGATGGAGAACACTGTATTCTATTGCATACAAGTTAGAAGAAGGAATAATAATTGTGAGCTGGAAATTAATAAATGGGAGATGTTGCGTGTATCCAGAAGAAATTAAGGAAGGTGTCCGATGCTTTTTACTGAAAAGTTAACAGGAGGAAGATAGTAGAAGACCAAGCTTGGGTAATTTGGAGTTTTCAAAAATTAATGATGAGGATAATTGTAGCCTTGTCTCAAAGTTTGAAGAGAAGAAATTCTAAATGCTGTTAAGGACCGTGATGGTTCCGAAAATTCTCGACCTGATGGATTAAAATTTCATTTTATAGAAAAATGTTGGAGTAACTTTGAATTGTAAGGTTGCAGGGGTACCACTCAAGTATCTAGGGTGGGTGTAGCAACATAGAAGCCGACGCGTAAAAGAACATCAGCTTGGAATGTGGTGCTATCCTGTATACCTATAAAGCTTCAAAGAAAATTTTGTGGCTGATAGAAAAATACAAGGAAACCTTTTATCGGGGGTAGTGAAGAGAGAAAGGTGTCATGAGTAAATTGGGAAAAAAATATGCAAAAATAAGGATAAAGGGGTGAAAAATATCCAATTAATGAATCTAGCTTTATTAGGGAAATGGTGGTGGCGTATTACTTAAGAACAATATTCTGTTTGGTGCGAGGTACTAACATGAAAGTATTGGGACGTTTAAATGGTAAGAAGTTGTTAGCATGGTGGAAAGACATTATGAACCTTGACAGAACAGGCTGCAAGGAAGAATCTTCAAAAAAAGTAGGTGGGAAATGGTGCAAATAAACTCTTCTATCGGTTACAAAATTTATTTTGAGATGGGTATTTTTAGCCGTATGTTTCAAAAAAATTTAAAATCAAAATTAGTTTTTAGTTTTTAGTTTTAGTTTTTTTTTATTTTAAAAGTTAATTTTTAGTTTTGAAATAAATTTATTTTAAAAATATTGTATTTTATTAAAATTTAATTAAAATGTGTGTTTACATGTTAGAAGCAATGATGGTGGTGGGAGTTGAAATCTACAAATAAATCTAGTTTGATGGTATAGCCTAATGGTTCAAATCATTCTAGGTTCTAAAAAATGCAACCTAAAAGAAATTAGATAATTTTGGACTAATCCAACGAGTCTGGAAGACTAGGCTAGGACCAAAACCTGTTGGTCTGAAATATATTAAGTCTATTTTGGCTTACATTTTTTTCTTTAGAAATTATATAAAAATAAAAAAAAATAGTAGGCCAATTTGACCTAGCGTAACAAAGTATAAAAAATATAGTCAATTTAGTTTTTGGCATTACAGTGTCGATAAGTGGTGGTGGTGTGACAAATTACTGATGTCGGTATTAGTAGTGATGGTAGTAGTGGCAACAATATTGGTAGGGTGGTGGTGCTGGTGTCAATGAAAATGGTAGTGATGATGACAAATCATAAATATTAGTAGTGGTAGTAGCTATGATATCAGTAATATGATGATGATAATAGGTATAGATGGCAAAATGGACCCAGCTTGTCGAGCCAAGCCAGGTTGGACTAAAAAAATTTGGCCTAAATAGAACTAGGTTAAATTTACTTGCTTTGCAATGTTGGACTTCAAAAAAGCTAAATAAAAATAAACGAAGTCCTATTTTGGTCCAATTTTAAAAAAAAATAAAATCTTTAGAAATTTAGGTTTTCAAACAAAAAAAAAAATTGGGTCTTAACTCAGTCCAATAGACCACCAAACCAAACCATAAAAATGCTAACCCATATAAAAAATAGGTCGGCCTAACCCAATCCACCTTAATCTATTTTCCTTCGTTGACCAAATGGGCGAGGCCAACCCATTTGCTAGTTCTAGTAGTGGTGTTGGTGGGAATAGTGGTGATAATTGTAGACAGTCAATGTTGATAATGATAATATCAGTAATATTAATAGTAATGATGATATTGTCGATGAAAATAGTAGTAATGTGGTGATAATAATGTTAATAGGAATGTGATGATAATAGGATGTCAGTATTAATAATGGTGATGGTGGTAAGGGTGACGATAATAAGAATTGTCATTATTAATTATAATAAAAGCATATTTTCTAAAATAAAAAGTCAAATTCACAAAAAAAAATTTTAAAATAAATATAAAAATATTTTAAAATTAAATTAAAAACCATTTCAATCTCATTTTAATCAAATATATTTTATTTTAAAAATTGTATTTAAAAAATTACTATTAATTTTTTGAGGTGTATTTTTATAAATTATTTTGGTGTATAGCTAATTTTTCTTTGTTGCAGGTTCAAGATGACACGTGACATGAGAATGAATAAGCTGAAATACTACTAATAATTATTAATTAGATTCAAACTGGTATTTTAGTTCATAGCATGGGTCAAATCAATATAATAAGGGGCAAAAGACTAAAAGAGGCTCTTTATGTCTCTATATTAAAAAAAGAAAAGGAAAGGAGGTTAAATAAAATATGAGAGTTAGAAGTAAATTCCCTGGTACTTACATAATAAAATTAAAGATAAAAATCTCCAATAAAAAGTGTACACTAAAATTGAATATCCCCTTATAATAGTTAATTATCATAAAAATGAAAAATTATTTATATTATATGGTTTAAGTAAATATGTGTCAAATAATAAATAATAATCACCATAAAGACGTCATTATTGACCAAACTCAATCGCTGTTGTTAAACATATTCACGATGAAAACATCATTACGGCCAAATATTAAACCTATGTCTTTATCTTCGCCTTTAAACATTTTTATCATGAATTATATTCACTTCAAACATCAAAACATCATTTGAATTAAAAAAAAAGACAGAGAGGATGACACATTTTTTTAAAAGACTAAATTGAATAGAAAAAAATAGATGAAAGAATATTATAATTATCCCTAAATATAGTGAAATATTTTTTAAATTTTGTTTTATGAGTTTTTTTCTTAGTATTAGAGGATTTTATATTAAATTTCGGCATTCTTTTTTCTACCTAATACAGCTTTACTATAAGATCTAATTCTATTAAATCTGAATAATATGTTAATTTTATTCACCGAGGCAGTCAAATCTTGGAAAGACATTCTTCCTGTTCTCAAATAATCCAGTCTTTCTAGCCATCACAAATAGTGGCATGGAATAATAAAATCTGATACTAAGTGGATTAAAAATAAAATTTTGAATCTATAAATGTGCCCTGCTGGTGATAACACAATTTATATATGCTTTCTTCCTCAGATAGTAAAGCTGGTGTTGACATTTTCTCTTTGATTATAATTCATGTCATGTGAGTAATGACTCTTGAACAATGCAACATACGCAACACTCACAAGGGTAAACCACAATGATATATATATTTCTCTTATTCCAAAAGTAATATTCAATCTTGCAAATAATTTCAGCTAAATTTTTCCCCATTTTGGCTTATAACAGCGATACAAATAAAGGTATGAAAAGAATTTGATTGCCCGCACAATTTTGTAGCCCATGAGCCAACAAAAAATGTTGTGTGAAATAATGAATATGTAGGTACTTTCTTGATTCCCATGATTGAAGAAGATTCAAAAATTGATGGTTGAGCCCTTATTACCAGGACAGTAAAATTTATTCTGAGCGAAAAATTGAAGTGATGCTGTATGTATGTATGATGTATTTTGGCAGCACGTGGTGGTGGTGGTGATTAAATGATTGTACCATTGCTTATTACAGAGTCTTTTAAGACCACAGTGATTCCTGATCGAATATAGATCCCCTCTGATGCTCTGTCCGCCTCCTGCACATTCTGCATCCATTCCCAACCACAATTGTTACTTAACTCTAATCAAAATATAATGTTTAGGTAAATTACTCCAACCTCTTAACTATACTATTCCTTTCTCAATGGATATGCCAAGCATTCCTTTGTTAATTTTGAACACTCTTTTTAGTAACCATGAGTAAGGGGAAAGAAGGTTGAGCTGGATATGTAGCTAAAGAAGTTTAATGTCTTTTAAAAAATTCAAAGGCTAAGTTCGTTATTTGTTATGCTTGATCTCATCTGCCATTTTTTAACGACTTATTTATCTTGTTAATTTTCTTGAAAAATTATTTTATATTAAAATTTTTAGATAGTATCTCTAAATAGGTTCGACTAATAAGTCAATAAAAATAACTTATTTAAAAACATATTTTATAATAAAAATTTTAAATAAAATATAAATTTATTTTTCATTAAATTTATAAGCTTGACTGTATATAAGTCAACATTTAGAAAGATAAATAAATATAAATTTTAATACATTATAATAAATTTAATATAATAATAATATAAAATTATTTATATTTACTTAAATAAGCTAACTTATTAAGCTTAAAGGACTTTTTGAATAACCTAAAATATAATTTTTTAATCAAATAGATTTTATAAAAGTTTTCACCTAATTTATTTTTTAAAAAAAATCAACTTGGATTGAGTTTGATATAAACTAATTCAGAAGTGTTTGTTGAATGACTTGATTTATTATCACCATAATATAATACTTTAAAAGATAAAATTAAAGCTTAAACACTTTTATTATCAATTTTTAAAATTTTATTGAAACTTTTTTTATCTTTTAATATCCCAAAATTAACAAAAAATTAAATTAATCACTAATGAATTGAGAATTATAGAAAAAGAAAAACTGTCTTTAAAAAGATTATTTAAATTAAAATAAATTAAAGTGGAACACATTAATTTATCAAGAGAATGTGATTTTTAAAATAGAGAAAAAAGTGTAATTTAATAATTATATATCTTTTTGTCCTTTTAGATGATTTACATAGTACTAATGACAATTTCTTTTGTCAACAAAAGTACATTCTTAATCATTCGTTAATCTAATACATGTTGTACTTTGACTGGCCATCAAGCCTTTAGCCTTGTTATGATAAGTTTTGGCGCCTAAATCATTGAAGGTCCAATTAATTTTCCATATATATTCAGGGATTAAATTTACCTAAAATGTATAAGGAATAAATTGGTAACAAAGATGCAAGTCATAGTTGACATGTGTAAACATGGTACCTTGTGGAAGTATGGCTAAACGGTTCTATACATGGAAGAGGAATAATTATCAAAAGAATATATAGCTATATATGTCTATTGATCTTGGTGTGACACAAATCTTCTCATCTATTCAAAAAATCACAACTAACATCTCATTCGCCAATTGAAGGAAACCATTTGCCCCCAATTTTGGAAACAATAAGAATGAGAAGAAATAACTACCAAAAGTAAAGAACTTCGACAACTAATTTAATACTTACGTCTTTGTTTGCAATAATTACATTGTTTCCGATTCTTGCATTTTTGTCAATTATACAATTCCTGCATTTGAGATGCGTACAAGAGTCATAAAAAATAGGGTAGCATGTATACATAACCAATAAAAAAAAAGACATAACATGAGAGATAGAAATAGTTGTTAGATTCCACATAGAAAATGATGCGAATCTTTCTCATTATATTTCTACTTTAGAAGAATAATTGTGGTAACAAGAAGTTTTCAGAACTTGAACTTCTCAATTAAATCCCAACATAAAGGGAAAAGTAAGTTGGTTGTTTATTGTTTTAAACTTTTCATCATTTTGTTTGTCCATATGTGTCTCTGTGCAAACACGTGTATAGAAGACATGTCAATCTAATGACAAGTAAAATTCAACACCGTGTAAATCTGTCATGCATTATGCTGTATAATGTGAAAACAAGACAACATTTTCAGTTTTCAGGATTCTTACACAATTTTGGTATTTTTCCCAATGCCAATGGGAACATTTCCTGCTGCTAAAAGAGAAGCTATTTCAACCTCCGTTTGGTAATAGTCAGCACCCATCATCATGGTATCCTGTAAAATGAATGTAAATATGACTAATATGGCTTCATGTCAGGTTAAGACAGTCACCATAAAACACTCATTCCCATACATTTGACAAAAAATGAGAACTTAGGATATGATAACACTTGGCTCCCGATAAAAATATGTTACAATGATCTCCATACAGAAAAAGAAAGGTTACCTTTAGCTGCACTCCAGAATCAAGTCTTGATCGAATTCCCACAATGGAATGTTCAACTTTGCACTCTTTTAAAAAGCAACCATCTGAAATCAAAGAGTTAATTACCTACAATTGAAGTTATTGTACATTCTCATTAGGCTCTGTCAGAATCACAGAAGTGAGTTATATGGACTAAATTTTACAGTTTTACCTCACACTTCTCCATTTTAGTTGGTGGCAGGAAGCGAGGACAAGTATAAATAGGCTTGGACTGGTCATACAACTGAAACTTGGGCGGCTTCAACATGGAAGAACAATAAATTGCAGCTTGTGTAAACTCACTGGATTCGGTTTTCTGACTCAGACCTATAACTTTTAAATAGTAAAAATACCTACCTGATCCATAAGACCCAAGTTCGCATCAAAGAAAGATTTTATAGTCCCAATATCTTCCCAATAACCATTGAAAAGACAAGCCTGTGATGAAATACAAGGGCCAACCTTGATTATTTACAAAGAAAACAGAATATGATATGCATTCAATAAAAAACTACATTGATGGAAGAATATTTGGCACCATCCTTCAGTTAGAACAATTTGTATAACTAGAGTTGTTTTTCTTTAGCAACTACCTGGACATTAAAATCTTTTGCAGCCATTGGAATGACCTCAGATCCAAAATCATTTGCATTAGGATAACAGCCCCTGTGAATTTGTCATCAAAGAAAAATGAAAATCACACTACATTTAATTATTTATTTGAGTTAAAAATTAAAAAAACTGTCCTGTTTACCCAAAACTGGTATTTCTACTAAATTAAAAATGGGGGAATAAGAACCAAAAGGGAAAATTTCTTTTACCTGAGAACTTTTCGCAGAACATCTATTTTAAACACATATATACCCATTGATGCGATGTATGGAAATTTCCTTGCTTCTTGAGCTGACAGTCCAAAAATACTCGTATCTACATGCTATCAGAACAAGTACTTCAATCAGATATACGTGATTTCATATTGACAACTGTAGTAGATTATTTCTCAATCTTTTTAAGAAGAAATTGGAAAAGTAACAACCATAGATCTTAACAATTCGCCCTTGGGTTTTTCAAGAAACTGGCGTATCTGTCCTCTTTCATCAACTTTCACTAATCCAAAATCAGAGGCACGACTACAGGTAAAAAAGAAAGAAAAAAACCTAAATATTTCAGAAACTAAACATGTACAATGGAATAGAGGAAACTTTACATAGAATACCTGCCATCCACTGGGAGACAAGATACTGATATATCAGCACATGAATTAATGTGCTTCTGCAGGTATGAGATCAGTTGTCATGTGAAATATCCACAGTAAGCAAAAATTATCAAATTAATAGCTAATACCAACCTGCACAATTTCCATGTAATCCATTCGATAGAGCTGATCACCACACAATATCAGAATGTTCTCTATATTTTTATGATCAGCATCCTGTTCAAGACCCACAAACTCATCAGTTTTGAAAATGTAAGAATAACATAAATCCTTCTTAAGCACTTGCATTGTGGTAATTCTATCAGCTTGTTGACATATAGACGTAATATTCTGCCAAATCTACAATTTTATGAACAGGAAAAAGAATTATACAATACCTCAAACAACCAAAGAAATTGTCTTACAGCATCGGCTGTACCCTGAAACCACTTCTTTCCTGATTCCCCAGGTGTTTGAGTTGCTGCCAATACCTATCATAACAAACTTTAAGATGAGAAAATAGTCTATGCATGTGTACTGAGTTTTATACTATAAATGACCATGTATCATAAATTTATTCATTGTTACTATAACTATCTTAAAAAAGTAATGTCTATCATGATTTCTAATTGATTAACAATATACCGCTGCATAAATATTAATCTTTTTTTAGTTTGTGTATACCATGTCAATAAGTGTCTAGCCTGAAATATAACTTAAAGGTAAAAAATAATAACAACAATAGTGTAAGACTGAGTACCTCGACAAAACCACCTCCAAAGTTGATACAGCCTCCCAAATTATATGTTCGAGCAATGTGGCGATTGAGGGACTGAGAATTAAATTGAGTAAGGACATAAATTTTGTTAATTCCGCTGTTAATACAATTACTCATTGGTATATCCACCAGCCTATAGCATCCTCCAAATGGTACCTGAGCATCACATGATGTGCAGAACAATAAAAGACACAGATGAATGAATTTAAGACTAGGCCTGGAATAACATAAAAAGATATACAGATTAGTGAAACTAATAACTTACAGCAGGTTTAGCCCTTCTTTGAGTAAGGGGGAATAGACGAGTTCCGGCTCCACCGCCTAATATGATCGATGCAACAGTCTTTGGATTGGGTTCACTTCCTGTGAGTACTGGTGATTGAAGGGCCTAAAATGCAACATTATCTGGGTAAATTCATATTCAATTTATTTACAAGTCTTCGTATCCTTGTTGAATATAATAGAGTAAATTATACTCGCATATCATGAGGTTTAATAAAATTTTCATATATCCCTCTTCTTTGACCTACACAAACCTCCCTTAATTTATATAACAATATAACCTACTAACATAAACATTACATTGCTTTGAGTAGATTTGGGATTGAATTTCTTAAATCTTTATTAAAGGTAGTTGTTCTAGTTAAAAAATGTCTCCTGTTTCCCAGAATGTCTTCTTCCTTTTATTCCCCTCTCTCATGTCCTTTCTTCTCACTGCCATTCGAAGCTTTTATGTGGGCTTTCGTACACGCAACCCTCTGACACCTCTTTCCTACCCTGACTCTCATGATTAACCCCTGGTAACCCCTAGGATTGACAACTGAGGATGAGTAGTTAGTTAGGTACATGTGTCAACCACCTAGCCGGCTGTCACATGGTCTTTCGGCCCCCTAATAACCGACCGTTCGGTTCTGACCGATACAGTAGTCAATTTTATAAATGAAGAGAGAGGACAGATCTACTTGATTGTAATTTGAACGGATAATAGACTTATTCTTATTCTTACCATTTATTTTTTTTAATTTATTTTTTTTAATCTAACAAATAAGATGTATCACCATTTAGAACAGTTAGATTAAAAAAAAAATTAAATGATGAGAATGTTTAGAATTATTATTAGAGTAAATAGATATCTCATTTAGTATATATAGATATATATAACATCATATATCTTATGCAGGTAAATAGATGAAGGGAGGTCAAAGTAATGTCAAAAGCGGTAGGGATATTCAAATTTCATTAAACCTCGAGGAATGTGAGTGTAATTTGCACGAAAGAATATAACTTAATCATGCATGGTAGCTCTCCATGACTATGAATACTTTTCGTACTTACGAAACCTGGTAAAAACTATAAGTCAATAATCGATGATCAAATTCAAAGTCAAGATCAGGATAAACAAGGCTTTCGATGGAGCAGAAATTGTTATGGAAAGCTGAAGTATATCATAACATAAACACAAACTAAGACATCATTCAGGAAGCGAAATGAAAGGAAAATTACCATAAAGTCATTTGCAACATCTGCAAGAGTAGAAGTAACCAAAAATCTTCTGGTTGTGCTTCTCTGCGTAACACTAGAGAATTTTCCTAGAGGAAAACCCGATGCTACATTCTTTGAACGAAGCAAGTTCACTCTGCTAACAGTGAATGAGGAAGACAGATTCCTGTCACGGTGGAAGAATGGTTTCTTCGAAACCAGGGACATGGAAAATCCATGTAACTCACTTGCCACCATCATTTCTAAATTGCCATTCACCATGACGCCGTCTTATTTGATTCTTCCCACAAACGGTTGAACAATCCGATTATTATTTAAAGCCAAAGTTTAATAGCACTAGATAGAACTAATTCAGCTATATTATCTAAAATATAATAAAAAAGAAAAAAACAAATGAAGGAATGTGTATAAATGGAAATAGAAAATGTACCAAAACACATGAGAGCTTTTGCTCCCCAGTCTACTATCTAATAATCTATAAAGGGCAAGGAACGTGTATAAATGGAAATAGAAATGTCACAAGACCCTTCTGTTTAAGCAATGTGCAAGAGGGAAGACGAAAAGGGGGGGAAATTAAAGCAGCAGTATATGTCTTGTTGAGTATCATGTTGTTTTATGAAATATTTAAAAGAATTAAAGCAAGGTGGGTTTCCCTCTAGGTAGAGCAAGGAATGGCTTAATAGTTAATAGCTTCAAACCAACATTGAAACCCACCAACTTTTTTTTTTTTTCTTTTTTTCTTTTTTTCTTTTTGATTCGGATCAGAAAATCTCTTACACACACAAACCGAGTTATAAGTTTCTAAGATTCTCAGCAGCTTATACCACACTAAAAGCTAAAACAGCATCCTTATTCCCAAATGCACGCTGTTTTTGTCAGATCATGTACGCTGTTTCTCTCCTCTTTTGAATGAATCTAACCGTTAATTAAGGCAGATGCTTTTCGAATCAACCAAATAGTAATTTACGACTTCCTTTTTTAATCATCATCATCGTAATATTAGTAATTTGTTCTCTACCAGGAATCCAATTTCTCACTAGCTGGCTAGAGAAAGGTTACAGCAAGGAGCATTTCAGTGATGACACCAACTTTGTTGGTCGTTAACTTAAAGTGTCATTACTAAAACAAAAAGGCAAAACAAATTATAATGTCCATTCTTCCTATTTCTAATTTAACTTCCTTTATCAATTCAAATCATGCAACAAAAACCGAGAAAGTGGATTCAATTTCAATCCCATCGTTGCTGATTGGCTCGCAAAGCAAAACGAGCTGCTAGAGATCAGAATTATGGAAAAATTGAGGAGGCAGTAGACAGACATATGTGCAAATTCGTGCCTTCACAATACTGTTCACAAAAGAGTGACCTTAGTTAGCAGGATCGCAGGACATTACGTGATATGTCATTTAAAAAATATTAATATATAACATGTCAACACGATGCAAGAAGTGCATTTTTCTGATATACCTTGTTATGTAAAAATTACTTTTATATTCGTCATTTTTTTAATATTTTCTTTAGTTTTCAAAAAACACTTTTCCAAAAACAATAAAAATCGCAAAATGACGCTTATCTTTTTCAGAGAAGAGAATCTTTTTTTTTTCTTAGAAACATAAATGACGCTCCTCTTATTCTGAAACCCAACACTTCCTCTTTCCTTCAACCATGTCAAACAACATTCTGTCTTCTCCTTCGTATAATGGTCTTGTGTCTGACTCAGTAGGGTTGATGAGAAAGAATTTGGTAACTAAGGAAAAGATCAAGCCATTGGATGTTAATAATATAGCAGTATTTTAGATAATGTTACCCATACACAGATCAGATCATCTCACATAAGCAAGATTCCCACATGAGATTGATGATTCAAGTTGGCCTTGCTAGAATTTCTACACCCTATACTCGTGAGGTGATGAAAGAGATGCATGATGTGCAACATGCATTTTCCTTCCCAATAAAAGGCTCCAATTAAATTGAACTGACAAGTGAAAGTCAATGGAAGAACACGGGATAAACAGCAAAATATAATTGGTGTGAACCTGTTAACGCACTAAAGGGCTTAACCGGCGTGGATATTCTCCTTAACTACATTAAGCCAAGAGAGAATTAACTTCTTCGATAAATACAAAAATACAATTGAATTTGAGTGAAATAGCCAAGATTCTTAAGGACATTAACGAAACTTTTGTTTACAGAAATAGGGAACCTTCCTCCCTCCCTTTCACTAGAATGATATCTCTTCCCATCCTATTGAAGCACTACATTTCATCCTTTACAAACCTCCCAAACAAACACTGAAATAAAAATACAATCATTGGAAGAGATATTATAACATTCCTCAGCAGTGTAACCTACTGTCCCAGTGGTCTCCAAATCCAATGAACACTTCTGTCCACCAATATTCATGCCTTCCGTCAGAGCAGCCTCTCGTGACATACAAAGGTAGACAGAAACTGAGTGCAGGATACTGCTCTGCCTGAGATAGCAGTTTCAATTTACAAGGTAGCATGCGTGCATGGTGTACTACATTCGGGGGCTTTGTAGCAAAAATAAGGTATTGCGCAGCATGGGGAGGAGAGACTATAGGTGGCGCAACCGATAACTGTGTAACAGCAAATGCCCACAGAACATTAACAACATGATTATATTATTTATCAATTCTTAGATTGTTAAATAGATGACCAAGCTCTGGCCTTGCATCCATCCATGCTGTAAATTCCATATTGGCAGGAGAGGTGCAGTAGAGATAAGATCTGAATGTGATGAGGAAAAAATATCGTCTGCAGATGGAGGGGGAAAAACAGAAATGGTTACACAACAAAATGGTACAATGTCCAACATGTAATCAATATAATCACCAACATTCACCAGTGACGAAAATTAAAAGCAACTGTACATGGTGAATAATTTTATGCAATGACTGCCTCACAAAATTCAATGATTATGTACTTCTTCTTTCTATTATTTTCTTTCAAAATTAGACATGCAAGGGCAAGATCAACATGATAGTTATTAATGATTGGGAGGTTAAATTGACAATGCATGTGTGAAGAGATGTAAACCAAAGTCAATCTTACACCAATGAGTAACTTCTTATAAGATAAACTTTCTTATAAATTCATTATTGGATAGAAAGTGCGAATAATGTAACATTATTTCATGCTCTATCAAAATGTACTTTACTAAATTAACATAGAAATTACTTTTCAAAGAAATTAAATTATCAATTGATTCATATAGTATTTTAAAAAATCTAAAATTTAACATGCAAGATATACATAATAATTAGCCATGATTTTGGAATTGAATTGATCAAAATTATTTTCTACAAATTAATTATTGGTGTAAATGGCTAATTGCATTAATTCTTGTCTCCGTGTCAATAGACCCCCACCACCAGACCACATACATACGCACCAATATCCATGCAGGCACGATCCATTATCTACATATTTTTTAGAGAAAATCCATTATACCCTTCTGTGGGTACCAAAAAAACATTCCTATTGGTGAATTTACCTCAAAGCCTTGATACCCATGTCCATAAGATATGCACGTTCCTCATCACCATCATCGGTAAACTTCTCAAATTCTCTATTGTAATAAATAATATCATCTCGTATATGCCCTGCACCTGCACATCTATTGAAAAAATAGAAAAATTCAGTATCTTCAATTAAGAGACAGTAAGTAAAGCTAAGTTGCCAGATCAAATTTCCCCAATGGTTATATGATGCAAAAGCTATTTCAGAACTACAAGGGGAAAACATAATATACCAAACAATATACATTTCCACATCAAAGAGAACATAATTTATTCACTTTGATGTTGAACACACGTTCTTAAAGGTAATAACATATGATTAGTAAATCAAAATTTGCTTAATAACCTTTCAATGACAATGTCAACATCTGCTTTGCTCTGGGGACCATGTATGAGGACTCTTGTAAGGTTCAAAATGTCACGGTAGTCACCCATCCTAAGTGCTGTTTCATTAGAAGCTCGAGAGGGCAAGTTCTCTTCAGTCACTGCATGAATATGAGGACCAAATAATGACTGTGGGACTTTGGATCCAGCACCAAGTCTGATACAGATGATGGCCATTGCATAGGCAACTCCACCAAAACCTGTGTGTGATACAAAAAGGTAACTACCTGCAGAGCTACAATAAAGCAAGAGTTTTAGAAGTATATTGTTATATTTAAATTAAGAATAACTTCAAAGTTTAACATAGTGGGATTACAGTTTCTTGACAGTATGGATACAGACACACGGGGAACAAATGAAGAAGAACATCAGGTAGAATAAAAATGAAGAGCAGTTGACACATTGATTAGCAAAATGATTGATTATTCAGTCCAGATAAGAGATCCATCGAATCAAACACAAAAATATTGTGCAATAAGCCAAACTGTAACAAGAATCCCATGACTGAATTTCAGAGACAAAGCAAGGCCCACAAATTATTAGTAACCATAGGTTGGTTATGATTCTAAGTACATATTTGATGTATTGAATATTCTAAGAAGATATTATTAACCCCCAAATTATAATTGAGGCAACCAGCACAAGAACAAAAAGTTAGCAAACCTTACAAGACCCGTATACTGGAAAGTAGGGGACACTTACTCATCTTGACAATACTGTATAGCATCAACATCAGAGGCCAAAGCATCTCTCTCTCTTGTTAAAGGTATTCTCCTGTAGACAATATCATATCCATCATCTTTTAGAGCTGAATAAACTTCTGCAGGTGTCTTCACATCATCTGCTCGAATATTTTCCCAGTATCCAACCACACCTGACTGATTTGTTGAGGGGTTATATTCCTCACGATGTAATAGCATTCGCCCACCAGACTGTCTAATCTCAGCTAGTATATCTTCTTTTAGCCGTGCTTCCATGTGTTCCACCTGCATTGTAGTTACCATGAGTTGGGCAACACAATGAATTTTGTGAAATATTCCAACTTCCAACAGACAAACTATAGTAAAGATGACTCACCACAGGACCAGTGATTCCAACATACTTGAGTGTATTAACTGGTTTGTTTAACTCCCTTAGGACAAAGGGAGTATAATTGATATAAACAACCGCTTCTTCTCTCAGATCAGTCAATATAACTTTTTGAGCAGTGAAGGAAGGTTTAGGCTTAGCACCCAAATAGTCAAGCATCTCCTTGGCACCAGAGATGGTTGGAGTTGCCATGCAATACACAGGGTATTCATCAACCTGAAAAAGGTGAAGTATTAGATAATGACATTCCAGCAGTCAACCAAATTATATAAGCATTGATAAGTACATAAGATAAAGCTCTCTCATTTATTACGAAGAAAAATAAGAATTAGAATATAATAAAAGGAAGTTCTGAAAGCCCTTCAACACCAAAACAATAAAGCAATCTAGTGTAAGCAAATCATGATGTTTCATCATTAGGATTCTTTGCTGGTTCTCGCAACCACAGGTCATTGATCATTTTTATACATAGTAGTTAATTTCAAATAGCAGAGCGGTGCGGCTGACTCCCGAACTAGGATAGTGGGATAGCGGGATAGCGGGATAGCCGCTATTCTAATATTATATATAAGCTCAAAAACATAAATATTACTCAAAATTCATAAATTAACAAGTATCATTAATAATAAAAATTCATAAAAGGCTTAAAATTTAAATAGTAAAAATAAATAGTCAAAATGTCAAATACAAATATATTGTCAGCAATCCCAAGTGAAAAACCATGATGTCGTAATTGCATAAAAACAAATTAAAATTATTGATAATATAAATCATAATATGTTAATCTTTTTTAAATTATAAATATATGTTAAATTAGTTATGAGGAGAGATCAAGTTACTTTAAGAGTAACTCTAAGAGAGTTACTTCCTATCTTCACCATTCATTTTTTTGCAATCTAACGAATAAGATGTGTCATTCGTTACAACCATTAGATGGCAAGAAAATTAATGGTGAAGATGGAGAGTTACTCTCAGAGTAACTTGACCCCTTCTCATTAGTTATGTTACAAATATTGTAATATGTGTGTGCATGAAAAGTGTAAAAAAAAAAACTAAAAAACAAATGAGCAGAAGCAAAATAGACTAAATAGTAAAGTAAATTATCAACTAATGGTAACACCGTATTCTACATGAGCAACTACAAGATAACAAAATTGATCATTTGTGCAATCTAGGTCCACGGACAATAGTTTTCTCCAAATAAACTCACACCAAAAAACATGTTAAAGATGCTAATTCTACCTACAATTGGATGATCCTGTAGGCCACCACTGGACGTGTAGCCTTACCCTCTGGCATCACAAATTTATGAGTTAGTTTCTTTAGTAGTACTTGCATAAGTAAACATACCTTGTAAACATGAGGTGCACCATGTATTTGTATGTGACTGGAAGTTCTCTGACCAGGAAAGAAATACATTTTCAGTATGGAGCCTTTCCCCAAAACAGAACCGTTTCTGGCCTTGACAATGGCCTCCATCACTGCATCTCCATGCTGAGACTCTTGTGGTTCTCTCAACTCTTCCTACAATTTAAACTGACATTATTGGATCAATCTTACTTCAAATTGGGGGGAAATAATACTGCAAGTAGAAAAATATTTACAGGGACAGTGAAAAATCGCCCCGGTCTTAATCTGATACTCCATTTCATAGCCTGCACCTCTGGCCTCTGATGCAACCAAACCTTAAATGTCATTTTGGATTCTCCTTGTCCACAAAATCCATCAAATGCTTCACTTCCAAGATATGCTGCAAAAGCAATTAGACGAAAATACCGCTCCAAGTACTCAGCACCACGATTTAATGCCACCCTCCTTACCCTAGGCTCAACATGCTGTTGATTGAATACTTTTCTATACTGTAAGACAGCTTGACGAATGTTTTGAAGTGCAGAACATCTATCAATAATAGCATCTAAGGCCTCTCGGCATTCAACACCATTATCAAATAATGTTGTTATCTTCCATAACAAAAGGATGTCATTTATACCGAAAACACGATTTTGTTTCTCATCTGTCTTTCTTTGCAAAGTATTAGAGGTTAATGCAGGGACATAACCCCCAGCTTCATCTCCACTTGAAGAACCCCCATCTGATTCTTCATGGGTCACATCATCACCCAGTACTTTAATCGGCCAACCATAATCAATTCGAAGTTTCACAAGGCAAGCTATGACAGTACCAGTAGTTGTCCTTCCCCTACCCATCTGTTATATCAAAAAAAGCAGTAAGAAATGGATAGGGAAATTAAGACAAGAACTAATAGAAAAACACAAAATGAACAAGGTCATAAAGAATACAGCATAAAATATAAAAGATTAAGAAATTACCTGACAATTGAAAACAAAAGCAGTGTCCTTTGCAGCAGAAGCAATATTAATTGCTAAAGTGTCAAAATCAGAACTTTTAGGAGCTTTACCATCAGTGATGGGCACACGTGCATACTTAATGGGGAACCCCTCAGCTTCCAGACTTTTGAAAACTTCAAGCGGGGTTTGAATCACTTCGGGGGTAACATGCTCCCAAGCATCAAATATATGCTTATCATCTTTTTCATGAATAACCATTATGGCACCACCATAGTGTTTAGCTTCCCGTAGGATATCTTCTTTCAATCGAGCTTCCATTTTCTCCACTCTTTCACGATCAATACCCTGAAAGAACAAATTACAATTTCCAATTTACCAAAAATTGGGACAAATTTCCAAATTAACATTAAGTTTAAAGAGGCCTCTAATGGTATTTTAGATAAGCTTCATTTTATATCTACTATAGCATTTGTTGATCATGTATACATTAACACACCCTGACCTGCACCAAACAAAGTGCAGGGGCTTGGACCAAATAATTTGCACTGACTTTTAATGGATCAAATAATATTCGTTAGACATAAAAAATATTCCTAGATCTCCACTTAACAGCTTAAGGTTCTAGAAGAGTTAAACCTTGACAATATTCATCCAATAGATATATGAACTTTGTGATTTTAAAACTTAAAAGTAATATTATACCTCAGAGTGAAACAGATATCCTGTTTCTACCCTAGAAGCCATCACTACTACTACAACAATAGCCTTATCCAACTAGGTGGGATCGACTTCATGGATCACATTTTGTGCAAAGAACAAAAAAGGCATTGTAAACACAGATCTCATTGCCTGCTCACACTGCTCATCTAGATACACTTTTTTCCCAATTAGACAACTACATTTTTTTGGAGTATGGTTGCTGCAAGCAATTACAACTAATTTGTTAAATAGACATCCTACTGACAGACTACTGGAAAAATTGGGAAAGCCAATTGGTGGTATATGATCTAGGGGATTACAAACCAAAAGCCAAGCATTCTAACATCAATATCTGGTTTACAACCACACTTCCTTCACTCAAAATTGATTGAAAAGAAAATTAAAAGTGATTTTACCGAGTACTCCAGCATGTTTTTGTATGGTCTTTCAACTTCACGAAGAACAAATGGCTGCCCCTTGATGTAAATAACAGGCTCTTCTCTCATATTATGCCAAAGTATTGGGCGTCCACCTTTAGAGCTACCAATCCTACAAATGACAGATCGGATACCATCAATGGTTGGATTTGCCACTCCATAAACTGGAAATCCAGGAACTTCTCGGAAATTAGGAGCACCGTCCACTCTCTCGGGTAAACTTGGGTTTTGAACTACAGGACAGTGATCACTTTTGAGAACAGTTTGACTACCAAGAACCTCGCCATTTCTCAAGGCAGCAACAACACCCATCTCAGAAGGGCGGCCATCAGTAGATTCAGCTATCTTCTTTAGAGATGGCTTCAAACTTGAATATCCAAGTGCACCCATTGGGTCTCTCCTAAGTAACCTGCAATGCTAATTGCTATGAGTCATGCCAAATGTTAATAGACATAAGATCAAGCAAGTTAACGAATTAGATTGCATCAGAAACCTCTTGAATTTCAGTTGGGCATAATTCAATCCCAAAACTCATGAGGTGAGGTGAGGAATGCCCAAGCCTTTGTAGTCTCTACTTTGGTCATATTTATAGTCGATGTGGGATCTCAAAGAAACCCAATTGATAAAAATGGTCCGGTTATATGATGAAAAAAATTATTTAAGTATGTCAAGGGTGAAACTAGATCAACAAAGATATTTGGTACCTTCTAGTGAAAATTAACTAAGAAAATTGCTATAAACTGTAAGCATAGCAGATATCTTAAACGGAGTCAAGTTCTTGGCGCCTCTTTTCAGATTACTGATGTATAGACAAAATAAGAATGGGACAGAAGAGATATGTTTTTCAGGCTAAAATGGTAAAATGGAATCACAGCATATTGTTTAAATCAGTAAATCAATTATAAAATCAGCTCCGTGATGTTTTATTTAGAGAATTAGAGCAAAGTTTAAATTGGATATCTTAAATAATCTGTCTTGGACCACACGAGAGGCTTTTCTAATTTCCTAAGTGTCACCATAAATCAAAACAAAGATAATCACTGCCAGAAGTTAATGCCAATCTTGTATCCTAACTAAGCACATAAATAAACCTTATTGTAAACTAAAGACAAAAGTGATTAAATAAACCCAAGGATTTCTTTCATACCAGTACCAAGGTACAAGGACAATCAGGACCTCAGACCATATAAAGGGAAGATTATACTTGAAGTGGAAGCAAGCTCAGTTCAGTAACATTTCTGATTGCTAGATATACTTGGCCCAAAATGATTATCTAGTTAAAATCAGTTTGGCTAAATAGATATGGGGCCATACTCTATTGACCTAATGAAGAGAAATTAATAAAAATTAAAAAACATAGGCTTCACATAATTATTAAAGTTTTAACCTGCGAATAATGCTGTAGAGTTCAGGCCTTGCTCTCATCCAGTCAGCAAAACTACAGTGATCAGCAGTGTTAGAACGGAGTGCAGCCCTTTCTGAATGAATGTACACAGCAAAACATATTAAAAAGTAGTATCTCTCCAGGTACTCCACAAAAAAAGATAATGATGCCTCCCTCTTCATCTCATCTGGCTGTCGCAAAATGCTATTGCGATAGGTGGCAATTGCTTCACGCAGATTCTGAAATTCAAGCAAGACAAGGACTGAATGAAGCATTATTGGAGGAAATATGAAAATTCAACCCACAGGATACAAGTAAAAATTTTCAAAACATCAAAGAAGCACTATAAACAACCAAATTATAATTTATTTTGAATAACACAATATTAAAAACAAATACCTGCATAGAGGCACACTTGTCAATGACTTTGTCCACTTGTCTTTTCCCCTCAACACCACCCTAAAACATATCTGACAATCAGGACAACAAGAACATATTTTTATTTGATGAAAGAAACATTAAATTTAATGCCAATACCTCTAACACCCGGATCAAGCTTCTTATGACTGCATATTCTCCTCTACGAATTGCCTCTTCTGAGTTAGGCAAATGATCAGCAATATTGGTCACACTCTGAGAAATTCTACCAATTGAATTGCTTCTTGGAATCCCTGTCATGTAATAATATAAATACACAATATTTTGTTAATGGCAATTCCACTGGTACACTTTTGAACTTGAAGACAAAGGAGTAAGAATAATCGAAAGGAAATTATTAAAGAAATTCAATAATGCTAGCCATCATTTCAATTTTCTTTCCAAGTAACTCACAATAATTTTAAATAAGAGTTACTCAGTATATAAACTAGCAATACCATATTCTTGGAACTAAAGTCTTATGCATGTATACATATCCAATGAAAGTAGTTATCTGTTGTAAGAGAAAGAAACTAATCATCGTCATTGAATTAATTGTGGATGGCAAGAATTGAAAACAAATAGTCATGACCTTTATTCACCTACTATTCTGATTCAGGCCAATACCATATTCATGGAACTAAAGTCTTATGCATGTATACATATCCAATGAAAGTAGTTATCTGTTGTAAGAGAAAGAAACTAATCATTGTCATTGAATTAATTGTGGATGGCAAGGATTGAAAACAAATAGTCATGACCTTCATTCACCTACTATTCTGATTCAGGCCATTAGCTCTCAATTCAATGGGTGCATTGAGTTTCTCTCACTCCCATAAATAGGTCAGTGCTTTCATGTCATATGTTAGACTCATTCCCACATGCATACACCAACATTCAACGTCCCCATGATCACTAGCTGGACAGAAGCCCTGTAACCTAGCAATAATATGGGAAAAAAAATGCACCCTTGGAGATGAACTAAAGAGCTGTATTACCATAAAATATATTTTCTTTTTCAAGAAGCTAGGGAAATAAACAGGCCATAAAAATAAGAAACCAGCTACTACTCCATTAAAGTCATAACTAACATCATAACCAAGGTAGATGCTAACAAATACAGAAAGGAAGGATGTAGCCGTCTTCCTTATGTTGTGCCTTGATAATAAAAATGCAACATTTATGAAAAATCTATAGACTTTTTATGCTAACTAAATGCTGGAATGTGTATTCATATGTTCTGGTATTGTTGTAGCAAAGTAGTGCATTTTAATGAACAAAAAATTGCCTTTGTTTTTTTCATTAAATGGCCAAACAAATAGCCACAAATCAGATGCTGAATATGCAAGAAATCAGTCTTACATTCAAATTTCTTGGATGAATAACAACATAAATAAAAGAAAATAAGCAATAAAATCAGAAAAATTGAATAAATAAATAAAGAGTACCAGAGGCCCCAATTCGGTTGAGGTAGATCAAAGTTGCAATGACCATTCCAGTTGTAGTTCGTCCACGTCCCATTTGACAATTAAAAATTATGTCTGTATTTACATCAGCTTGAGAAATTTTATGAACCTAAAATCAAAGATGAATAGTAGTTAAGATACAGGAAATCATTAGTTTCAGGAAACTCGATGAGTGAATTTTCTACATTAATAACCATTGTACCAAACCAAATAAAAAAGCCAGACAATTAAGCATGGTTCATCAGCAGCTCAATGACAAGGCAATAGAGAAGGAAATTACATCACACAAGCCCTTGATTATACCAAAATTATATGTATCCACAAAGTGATACCAAATGTAATACAGTATAACAAATACATACAAAAACTAACCAAAATATCAAAATCCAATTCCTTTGGTGATTTTTCATCGGTTATGGGAATGCGTTCATAATCAACAAGATATCCGTCCCCTTGCAATTCCTCGTACACCTACAGCAAAGAAAACAACTTTGATACATTTCTATCAGAAAATTGATTGAGAATTCTCACACTCCCATAGTAAACAAGTTTCAGCCATACCTCTAGTGGTGTCTTCACAGAATTACACGAAACCGGCTCCCATTGGTCCACCATCTGCCCATCTGGCAGTTCATCAGTCACAAGAATCTTATTTCCATATCTGTTCCGTCCATGTGCAAATAAGATTAACAGTAAACAGTAAAGACAACCGCAAATTCACAGGACAAGCTCAAGACAAGAACAGCGTGGAGCCACAGAAATACCTTGCAGCTTCCACCAGGATATCTTCTTTCAAACGCGCTTCCATTTGCTCGACCCTTTCCCTATTAATCCCCTAATTAAGTACAGAATACACACAAGTTAACTAATCCCCAAATTGCTAGCGTTCCACTCAATTGACAGCCGACACAGAACCAAGATACACAGCAACAACATACCGTATACTCAAGGTTGGAGAACGGCCTCTCCACATCACGCAAAACAAAGGGACGGCCATTAATGTATGCAAGCTGATTCCAACAAAGGAAGAAAATGAAGACAAAGGGAGAGAACATTATTACAGCATTAACCATCTCATTAGCCAAAAAATGAGTTTAAGTTAGTTCAACAAACAATACTTAAGCCTAACCTAAACTCAAGTACACAGAAGACAATTACCTTTAAAACCTAAATTCCTTGAACTTGAACACAACATAGGTTAAAATTGAAAATATAACATACCGGTTCCTCGCGAAGGCTAATCCAAAGAACTCGGAATCGAGCAGCGCCAATGTGGTTGAGAACATTCCGGATTCCGTCAATGGTTGGAATGGCGACACCGTGAACGCGAAACGAGTCCGATGCCTAAACAATAAAAACAACACTAACTAGGCCATTAAATTAAGATGAAATAGAAAATTGGTAGAAGATGAAAAAGCGAAGAAGACCTACCTGACGATAATTGGGAGCACCTTCGATCTGAGGAGACAAACGCTTGTTCTGGCAACCAGGGAAATGGTCGCTCTTAAGAATGGTCTTCTTCCCCAACACACAACCTCCTCGCATCTTCATCACCTGCTCCGGTTCCTTCGGTATCATCGACATCGAACAAACTTCCTCCCTCACTCACTTCTCTTTCCAATGCAGCGGATTCCCCAATCCAAACAACAACTCTTCACTACACTACTTTCTTTCTTAACGCACACATTACATTACATTACAGTTGCAGCTCATTTTATCTCTCTCGCACATTTCCAATCACCTACCTTCAATTATTTATTTATTCTCTTACTCTCTCTTTTTTTTTTTCTCTATTGTTTTTACCTTCCCACTGAATTCCTGATACTAACGCCAACAACGTGAAAGACGTGGGCGAATGAAGAAAACCGTGTCAGCTCAGCGTGATCGAGCTTTAAAAGACGAATCTCTGCGGATTTAATTTGTTAATAAACCTGTTTAACTTGTGTATACTTGTTTATTATTGTTATTATAAAATACTAATACTGATTGTAATTAATTTATACGAAAACATTTTTAAAGGAGAATAACAGCGAAACCAAACAGGCAATCTTTTTCTCAGGTTGTGCTTAATTTGTAAGCGCATAAGTTATGGCTTATGCTGTGAATATTCTGTCTAGGGTGCAATATGCGCTTTGCCCATCCACCGTACCAGCTTTTTCCTTTCTGAGCCGGAAGTATATATTAATTGTATTATATTCACCCCACAAAAAAAAATGGGACAGAGAGAAATAAATTCAGGAAAATAATTAAAAAGATACTTTCATATCTTATGAATAAGGCACCAACATGGTGCGGTAGATCCGCATATAATTATTTCTTTTAAATATATAATTAAAATATTTTAAAATTTTGTTTGTATATATAAAAATTATCAAAACAAAATAAATCCGTTAAACTAATTTCAATATCTTAATATATCTTAAAGTTATAAAAAAAAGAAATCTTATGAATAAGACACACAGAAAAAAGTAAAGAAATCTAATATAATTTATAATAATGATTCTTACATGTCAAGCCGACAAAATAAATATGATACTAGGTTAAGTTTTTAAAAGAAACATTTTTTTGCTTAATTCATTTAATATGGTTAGTTCATTTGACTAAGACTAGGTTTATCTATAAATTGTTTGGCTTATCTAATAAAAAATTAAAAATAAAAATATCTAATAAATAGTATAAATATAATTTTACATTAGATATTTTCTTAAATTTTATTTATATATATGTAAATTAGATTTTAATTTTAATAATTATTTTTATCATTTATATTTTAATTTTATTACTTTTAATACTTAATGTTTGTATAATAATAACTTAATGTTTGTAATACTAAAACATGTTAAGCTTGTATTTTTATAAAAAAAATTTATTTAAATAATAATTAAAGAAATTTCACTCATGTTATTTTATTTTAAAGAAATAATATTTTTATTTTTTAGATTAAAATTTTAAATATATATTTTTAATTAAAATTAATTTGATTTGATAACTCAACATAAGATTACAGTAGACCTAAAAATAACATTCCAAATAAAATATAAATCAATCTAATCAAACCTAATTTTTATGTTTTGACCTATAAATCAAATCAAGACAGACTCATGAATGTATAATTAAAATGTTAAGCACAAAACAAGAATTTGTATATCTATATGTATATAAATAGGAAAACGTTAGTATTTTATTATAAAATTTAGAAATAAAATAAAAATATTTATACACTATTATTTTTTTATAAATAATATGATCCTCCAACAATTATTTTTACGAAAGAGAGTCTCAAGCTATATAGAACTATCCACGTAGTGTATATAACTTTTTTCTTTTTTAATAATGCTTCCTTAATCCTTACATAAACAATTGCGTGTAATTAAAAAAAAATAGTAAATAGAAATTCTATGGAAAGAAGTAGATAAAAACAAAAGAAAAAGAAACGTGAAAGAAATGACAATTAGTGGGTCCCGAATTAGTTGGTCCAAGCCTCGTGGTGATTATTATATGTAGGCCTAGGGGCAACCAACAGAGCTGGTTAGTTCTTCACAATAAGATAATAATAATAATAATCATCATGTGATAAAAACTTATTCTAGCTCACACGTTTCTGCCATAAACCATTATGCTTTGTGATGAAACTAAACGGGTATGGAGATTTCACAAATATCGGTTCCTGATATATTTACAATAGTAAAATAGTGTATATAAGACACAATTTTTTATAATTAAATTTAAATCAAATTTTAATTTTAAAATGACATTTGAAGTGTTTTCTTTCATAAAGGATATCTTCTTTGAATAGCTGGAGATTAAATGTTTTCTAGCGTAAAAATTATGAAAATGTGTTTTCTATGTTTTAGAGACTTAGCTATCTATCATCAATTATGTTAAATTGTATTGATTAAACTAGTAATTATTATTTAAGCTATCAAATAAGTTCTTATTAGATTGCAATCAAATCTATCAGTATATTCTTATATATAAATTTTACGCTTCAATAATTTCAGTAGAAGTAAATATTAAAAAATTTACATTAACTAATGATATAATAAAATATATATAAAGAAGAAATAACTCTTATTTTATGTGTTAATTTACGTTGTGTTGGGCTGAAAGTTTAAATTATTGCTTACATAATTTAGATGGTGGTAATCAATATTGTTATTTTTCCTTTCTTATTCTTTCATCAAAATAAATTACTACTTTTCTTTACATATCTCAAGTTCATTGCCTATAAATAGCATAAGTCAATTAAATAATGGAAGTAAAATTAATTAACGGAAAATTATAGAAAAAGAACGTGAAGGACGTGGTGGGAAAGCAAGTGATTTTATAATTACTTTGTACTGTTTTAACCATAAAGAATCTCGAGTAATGAATGCTTACACACCAACAAGGGTCTTTTTTAGCTGAAGTTCAGTTTTAATTGCAATTAATTAATGTCATAACAACCCATTTGTGGTCTTTTGAGAAACGAAAACGTGATATGGATGTAGCACACAGATTCTCTCACCACCTTTATGCCCTCTTTTAGGAGCATTGTTGTGTCGCATTCATGCTTTATTTGAGAAAACAACATGTTTTAAAAAGAAAACAAGAGACAAAAGTAGGTGTCACGTCACTATGGTTCTTTCAAAGGTTGTGATATTATCCCGATTCATGGCAATTAACCAAAATAGCTTATACTTTGTCAATAGTCTCGTATATGAGGAAGTATCATTCCCTGATGAAATGACCTAACCTAGGTTGCGTAACTCATTGCTGCTCGTGATTGGGAAATGTGGAAGCTCTCTGTTCACTCCTCCATTACTCCACTTTTGTTATTATGTCTTTCCTTTTGCAATTAGGAGCGATCAAAATAGGTAAGAAATAAATAATAAAATATAATTTTGGATCGTTTAGTTTAAAATAAATATATGTGAAATTAATATATATATATATAATTATTTGGTTTAACATTAAAAAGATCCGGGAGAAATGAGATTAGAAATAAATGTATTTTTTATTCGTATATTTAAAAGTGGCAAAAAAAAAATTACAAACGATCATCGATAGTAATAATCGATTATCAAACAAATGCACCAAGGTTACGTTTGTACCAATAATCCATTGTTACTGTATGACGATTACTTGTCTTGATTAAAAAATACCACAATTCATTTCTTCACTGTGTTTTCATTACTCAGAGTAGAAATATTTTACCATAAGACAATCACTTTTTTTTCTTACTAATTTATCTTAATCAAACAACTTCAATTTTTTAACTTTCATTTTCTCCTCCTAGTTTTTTTTATCTATTTCGTTTTTACCTAACAAAACAAAGTATACCAAGTTCATTTAGCTATGCATATATTCATATTTACGAGGTGTTGTAGAATTTAACAGGATAGCAAATAAAAGCAATCACGGTATGTTTTGAACAAGTACTCCCTTTTACAAGAAATGTTAGAAATATACTATCTACTATATTCTTTTAAATATGTTATTTTTTACTAGTTAAAAGTTATTAAAGATCACAAAACTTTGTGGATCAAGGTTTTATTTTATAAAACTCATTTCTAATCTTATAATCTTTAATAATTTTTTAATTAATAAAAAAATATGTTAAAGATAGTGTAACACACTTTTTTTTCAATAATGTTTCTTGCACATGCAAGAAACATTAGTGAAACTTGATTTAGAAAAACATTTTTCTATTTTCGCTTTCCATTTTTACTTTGTTTTCCAATTTTGAAATTTTTAACAAGAAAAAGCAACTTTTTATTATCTTTGTTTTCACTTTTTTCTATATAAACTTTTAAAAACAAAAGGTAAACAACATTCTCAATCCATACAACCTCTTATATTTTCAAATAGGAATTTAAAAATCAATTCAATCTTAAGAGAAATTTTATATTAATATAAGACTACTAAGTGTCTGTTATCTTTACCAATATCTACATAATATATTTAAATTTTATAATTTATGAAAAAGTTAATAATACTTAATTATATCTCATATGAAAATTAATGAAAATTATAATAATAACATACCACCTAAAAAAAAGGAAAAATATATTATTTACCACAATAGTATTACAATACTACTGTTTACTCTCTCATTTCTCCTCTTCTTTCTTTATCTTTCTTTTCGTTGTATAAATTATTATATAAGTATCATTTTCCAAAAATAAAAAATTTCTAAATCAAGCTCTTCATAAGTATCATCAATTAAAATTACCAAGTACAAGACAACATGACTTAGCATGCATTTGGATTCAAGTTGGTAAAATTGATTTTAGATTAATATAATTTATTGTTGTTAAAATTAATTTTAAAGTAACATAATTTTTGTTTGGATAACAAACAATCAAAAAAATATTTTTTAAGATAACATTGTTTAGATACTTAAGAAGTACAAACAATTAGCTATTTTTAAAATTTGTGAAAGGGTGAAAGCAAATTAATTGGAGAAAGTATAATAACTATATGTTCAAAATTAATTTTGAAACAAGAAAAACAGCTCTTTGTTGGTTCAACTATATACCTTCAAGAAAGAATTTATAATCAATTTATATTATAATTTTTATAAGTGTTTGTGAGAACATTTAAAAAAATTTATAAAAACATTTTATGACTAATTTATAAGATGTTTTTAATTTATTATTTTTAATTCTGGAAGAAAATTCATATGAATAGCTCATGTGAGACATAAAAACTCCCATATTTGAATCCTACAAAGACCGAACATATATATATTTTTAAAATTTTTTTTGTTTCTTCCCCCAAATTATTATTACTTTTTACCTTCTTTATCCAAATTAATATAAATATTAGTTTTCGCACAAACTAAATTGATGTTATTCTTTACTAGTATTCTTTTTTTTTTGGTATGTTTTTCCCTTTTCGCTAAAAAACTATAATTTAATTAAATACATTTTTATTTTATTTTTGATTAGTAATTCTTTTATATATTATCTTCTACTGTGTAGTAATTAAATAAATTTATATATTTATATTTATTTATAATGTGAATGGTAATTTTTTAAGTTTATATTATAATATTATAATTTTATTATATATAATTTTAATTTTATCACCTTAATTTATATTTTAATCATATTTTAATTTATTTAATTTTAAAATTATTGATAGTATATATGGTGAATTTGTGAGTATGTAACATAACTTTTTTTAAAATTCATGATAATTAAATTTTTGTTTTGTAAAAACTATAAGCAGGTGATTGGTAATTTTTATAATATTTTTATGATGTATACAATATTAGTGTATTAAATTTTAGTTAATTTTAAAAAATTATAATTTGATTATTCAAATACTTTAAAATTGTATATGCATTTATTACAAATATATATATATATATATATATATATATATATATATATATATATATATATATATATATATATATATATATATATATAATCAAATGAAAATAGCTTATTAAATTTTAAATACTTATAAAGTAAATCCTTATATAACAAAAATTATTATAAAAAATTTAATATTTATTTTTTCCAAACAGGTCCTGGCTTGATTGTTCTCTGTTGAAATTTTGACAACATATTAAATTTGGATCAAACCAAATTTAACTAAACTCATTATCATAATTAAACCACAAAACCAAATATGCACTTATTCCAACGGCTGGTAACTACAACAGTTATTATATTATTTTGTATAACAAATAACAACAAAAGCTTACCGTCTTTGAATATCGTAATCATAATTTAGGTTGTTCCCCTTAAAAAAGAGGTTCAGACTATAGGCAACATTTAGGATGATTTTTCAATTTCAATACAGAATATAATTGGTAAGGCAACATATATTTACAATCAGAATGAAACAGCAGCGTCGGCATCCGCATCCATATCAGTCACCTCTCTCACGAGATTTTTGGTGGAAGGCAAACCACCAGTTACATCACTTTCAATCCCACATTCGTTTGTCCCTCTTCTGATCTTGAAGTAACCATCCTGCGATTAAGATTAAATTAGTCCATTAGCTAAAGCATATTAAGTAACAGACATTCAAGTTGAAGAATAATTCAAGAAACATACATCACCCCATTCTCTGTTCCACTGATTTGCGAGAAGCTGAAACAATGAAAAGTACCCCATCAGTATAAAAAAATTCTGAATTTCATATAGTACGGCCCGGGTGACTGAAATGTCAACATACCCAATAGTCCTCCCCATCATCAGTTGTTCCCCACCCAATTAGTTTTACTGCATGACCGCCCAGTTCAAACCCCGTGACGTGTTTGTAAACTCCTGATTTGTAGTGAGCAAAATCCTGTGAAGAGGTCAAATTAGTAAAGGGTAAACTTATCTTAAAGCAACCAAAACAAGTACACAATATGCATAAGGCTATTCCACACACAAGCAAACAAAGATTCCACACACAAGCAAACAAAGGTTCTATAAAAACTAATCTTTATGTTTGAGGTCTAGATATTACATGCAAAATGATGCAGGGAATAGTTCTGGAGGATGCTTTTGATACTGGAAGAGGGTCCTTCTAAACGTTTATACTGGAAGGATGTATATAATTTATTCATGTCCTGCCCGAATGGTGGGGACAAGAAAATTACATAGGAAGTTGCAGTTACACATCATTTTTACAGCATGCAAGAGACCAAGCAACCAAAATAAATAAATAAATAAATAACCGATTCTTATTTATAGGTTCAAGCTTTTTTAAAGTGAATCCAACGACTCAAAAGTCTGCTAAAGTAGCTTAATAGCTGGGTGGTGAGTGGTGATCCATGGAACACATAATAGGGCCAGGTTGTACAGTAAGGTCTGTTTTATTTTTGGTGTATTAAAATTGTCTCCACCAGTTCTGATTAATAACACTAGTTTCGAATTTAAAATTGTTATTTTCTATCCTAAAGTCAATCCACAACCTCATATTGTAAAAGATGACATTTACCCCATTTTTGTTGATAGAATGAGCACCCAAATAAAGGGGAAAAAATAAAAATAAAATCAAGGAAAGGAGAGGAAAGAAGTCAAACACTCAAACCCTTTTAAAACTCTTTCTAAGTGTTGAACCAATTTTTTTGTGAATGCATAAATTACTATGTCTTCCCACTCACACAGATTTAGCAGACTGAAAATGCTAAGAAATAAATCCTAATACCAAAACCCTTCCACACAACCTTGCCTTAATAATCCCTTAATGAGCATCATATATATCCTTGGAAAGCCAATTGCTACTTTTTGGGTATTAATCAAGTCTAGGAATGGAAGATGATCTTACTTAGTATTTTCGGTCCAAGACCTTTTCCATCTGATCCATACATATGCACTTTATTCTATTTTTTTCTCATTAGACATTTGATATTTTTTTTCTTTATTTGTAAACATTAACCATTAAACCCTCCGTGAAGGCAAGTAACTTCAGACATGTGCAAGTTAAAACCGGCCCCAAGGAACCATTAAAGAGCATACACATTGTAGTTAGTATCACATGAATCTCGATACGATTCATGTGATTCGATACAATTTGCAGGGTGGATGACCCGAATCGTGGGGTGAATCGCTTTTGTGTTTGAATCGCAAAATGAATCGCATGAATCGTTCTAGAATCGCATAAATTGCGTTCTCCCGTGAATCGCGACGATTCTGGTTTGTAACGGGTCATGCCTAAAGTAGGTTGGGTCGCATGCAATCCGGTTTCGAAAACCCTAAAAAAATGCTTCTTTTTTTTTTTCTGAAAAGTGAGGTAAAAAGGGGGAAATAAACCGATCTGCTCCCTCCGAATCAACCCATGTTGTTCCCTCCTATGTAACATCTTTTTCTTGTTTCCTCCTCATCCTCTATTCTTTGTTCGTGCGAAAACAAAGTGACCCACTGGGTGGTTCTCTATTCATGTGAAAAGTTGAGTGCATTCCTTCATTTGTGACTGTGTTGCTAGTTTGTGGTGGGTACGCTGCACTGTTATTTTGCAACTGGTTTGTTGCTGCTGGTTTGTCTTCTCCCCTGTTTTTTGCTGCTGCTTTGTTGCTACTGGTTTTTGGCTGTTGGTTTGTCTTGTCCCTTGTTTTTTTGCTGCTGGTTTGTGGTCTGTGCACTGTCGCTGGTTATTGGTCCCTTGTACAGCAGCAGCAGCCACTGTTTGCTTAAATTATTAAGCAAACAACACATTTTTTTTATTCAGCAACAACACTTTTTTTTTTAAGGATATGTTGCTGAATTGTGCGGCAACAAACAATTGGTTTGCTGAATTTGTGTAGCAGCCACGTTTTTTTACCTTGTGGTTGTCATTATTTGTATACATGGTTGCTTTGAAGCTTATATGTTACTTTGTTAGCTATTTGACTTCAAAATGCTAATATATATATGTGTATATGTTTTTATTTTCATATGTTTCATTATCTTAAAATGCTCCCTACAATTATGTTTTTTAGTTATTGATAATATATTTGTAGTTTTATATGTCTTGTAGTTATTGATAATGTATTTGTAGTTTTATATGTCTTGTATACATATATATGTTATGTTGTTTTATTATTGATCATGAATTTTACGATTCACGATACGATTCGATTCATGATTCGAAAAATAGGCTTTCTAATTCACGATTTATATCCCGATTCAACTACCATGAGTGTACATAATAAACCACAGAAGTTGAGAGCAATGACACACCAAGGACTAGCTATTACATACTCCTTCAAACGGGTGCTGAAGGAACAAAGGGATTCATCAAAAGCAACACACCCCATCAGTACCAACATTAACCTTATCAAAGAAAACTAGGGCCAATGGTACATGCATTTGCAAGTTTAAGGAGCAAATTTTTTTTAATGATTGGTAAAATTTTAAAAAAAAAAAAAAAAAAAAACTAATGAAGAGGCACCATTACATGACAAGTACCCAACCTAATTAAAAGAAGAAAAAAATTTGAGCATAACACAAATCAAGAATATATGTGATCTATGGCATATGATAAAATGGCACAAAAGGAACAACATTAAGACAATGAGAGACTTGCAGTTATATATAAAAAACTCAAGAAGCAAAAGTAACTAGAACAAGTAACTAAGAGGAAACTGAGCAATTATCTTTGACATTTATCTAAGAAATGAGGCAAGATGGAAGAACACAGACGTACAGCATTACTTAATATCAACTCTTAATCACAGTTTTTTCTTTCCTGATTCTTATTAGCTTTCTAGCCTAAAAAGTATAGAATGAATCTAGGTTTCGCTTTTAATTGAGATTCAAATTTCCTTTAGATTACTTTGTAGTAGTCTACTCTAGTCAATCAGTGCATCCCAATGCAAGCATATAATGAAGTTGGAGAATTCAATAGTAAATGTCGGACTGGTCTTGTACAATCCTTAGAGCATTGCAGCTCAAGAAAGGCAACCAAAAAACAGGGAAAAGAAAAGATTCACTGCTGGTGACTTTGGAGGGGAATTAATTGTAATGGATCAAAGGCTAGCTAAAAGCAAGCACTTATGCCAATATGAAAATTAAGGGGAAAACTTTAGAAGAGTTAATAAAAATTGAAAACCATCGTGTAAAAGAATTATTTTTAAAAATTACTATAATTTTACTCAACCCAACAGCTTTATCACCTATAATCACTCCAGCCCACTTATCCCATCCACAACCATTCTCCCTTCAAATATATTGTTTAACAATTTTACCCAAAAACAATCCTCAATTGTATCATATTCAATCCGCACACTTATTGGATGCCAATACCATAGGGTCAGTGGAGCCAATTAACAATAATTAATTGTTTGGCATATATTAATTAAAAAGTATGTTAGCATAAATATATCATATGAGCTGCTTCGTTTTACACGATATCTTTGAGGCTTTCAGCAAAATTTCTGTCATTAACCAGGACTAGATAGAAAAGTCCCCAGATTAACCTCAACCTTGAAATCCAAAATCTGATTTAAGCCATTTTGAACATCTAGATTTTTTAACAAATTTTATTCGTTTGTGAGAAAATTTGTAGCTTTAAAATCAGTTTTCACTTACAATATATTTCTTTAAACTCTTCCAACCAATTAGCAACATATTGTTTGGTAGCTGTTGTTCTGAGTTAACATAGTAGCCACAAATGTAATGTAGTCTCTTCACTCACTACTTTGTCTCATGTAGTTCTGATTTTATTATTAATTCAACTTTTCATGTAGTTAAAAATTAAAATACTGAATTTGTTTAGCAATAATTCCCTCACGTAATTTTTGTGACTACTGCAATCCAGCTTGTAGAAATTTCTACCTTTGCCAGATTTAGCTGATGGGATTTAAAAGATTACACCAGTCAGTGAACTCTGTAAATCCAAAGCATGCACTCTATCATTGTTGTGACTGTAACTACTCACATGGCTACCCTAAAATGAATTTCCAACTTCATAATTCGTAGTTCATTGTATTACAGCTTAGATAACAGCACTTCCAAATTCTTGCAAACACTATCCCTACATTGCAATCACATACAATAAGGCAAGTCCTTTCCATATCACAAAAATAATGAACTTTACCTTTAACACACAAATTTTGGAAGCAATAGCCAGGGTTGAAGGACGGTTCCACTAACTTCAATGTCCCCCCAATACACATTACCAAACCACTCTTTATTTTTCAACTTTTACCAATACTACTTATATGGATTTTCAGTCCCCCTTCACGTAAAACTCTCAAAGACTAATACTTATCTTCAATATTCCAACATATAGTCAATCCATAATTAGTTTTAGATTCCAATATAATCTGCCAAAAGAATCCAACACAGATATTTATTCTAAAGAGGCTTATAGTCAAGCAGAACGAAAAGCCTCAAATGGTCAAAGTCACTCCGTGATCTGAGCCTCCAACATTTGAATATTCTCTTCAACTTCCCAATTAATTCTTCTCCTAAACCATGAAAACCTGGTAGAGATTTCTCAACACCTCTCCATAAGTTTCTATTTTTAATATGTTTTGCATGTCAGATCACATGTCACCCAATCTCAATCACTCTCTATCAATTGTCTCCAGAATATTATTGTATAATTATAAATTTTAAATAGGATGGTTTTGAGTTTTCAGAAATTCTGACCACAAAAGTTACAGAAAAATTAATTGCAAAAGTGTGGGTAAGAGATTTCATTTACCTCATAAACAGTGAATGCAACTTCAACTGGCCCATTCGTATACACTTCTGCCATGATGTCATGGGGATCAGATTTGATCGTGTATGCATTGACACTATAGTGCTTTGACTTTTTCCAAAGCTGGTTCCCATCTACACACTCTCTAACACACTTGGGAGTTCGATAAGCTGGCTCACAACCAGGATGAGAACAGCCAATTTGATCAAAATATGGGTCACACTGCCACAAAAAAAATGCTGACTGTAAGAAAATTGGGGGGGGACAGATCTAGGGATATGTTGTGAAATATAAGTCTGTTATGATCTAGGGACATATCATAAAAAAAAATTTATGATTACCAAGTGGAAACTACCAATGCAAAATGGAAATCTGTTACCTCTTCAGTGACAACACCATGGTGGGCTAAGTATCGCCATGCAAACAAGGGATATCCCCCATCACAGCCAGATCCACACAGAAAGCCACAGCATGCAAGAAGGTCATTAACAGAGAGAGAGAGATTCTGCAATTAAACAGATAGGATATAACCTCCTCTTTTCAATCAATCCAGCCTCTCAGTAGGTGGTCCAGAGAGAAAGGGAAAGGAAAAGACTAAAAATTTATTCTGAATATTCACAATCACACGCAATAAGCAAGATGAAGTTCAGCATTGCTTCAATAAGAAATTTTACTTACAACGCCAAAATGAATGCAGAAGCGATCTGACAATGATTCAACAGCACCAAATGCCCAACAAGAACCACAGTGACCCTGAATCATCAGCACAAGGATCAGCTATAACTCTTTAAATCTTGAATGCATGAAAAGTTGTTAACGTGAGAAGATAAGAGGATCACCTGATCTTTAATGAGGAAATTGATTTAGCAACCCATGTTATTGTCAACAATAAAAACAAGAGTCAGCACCTCCTTCCAAATGCATCATTTAATTAGAAAAAATAAGAAGTAAAAGGAGCAAATAGGTGGTGACCTAGAATTCTTCCAATAGTGCTACACTGCGGCCAAGCTGTCCTTGCATCAAAATTCTTTGGCAATTTTAACAACTTTGGATGACTTATAACGGGTGTACTTCTCAGTTCATTCCTAGGCGTGGGTTTGACTCCAAGAAGGCGCTTAAATTGTTCAACCTGTGAATCAAAACATAATATGTAACTAACAATCTGGAAGTGAAAGAGTGAAATCCACACTTAGAAGGCATATAAGATAGGTTGAAGGCTAACTGTATAATTGGAGAAACGAGGATTTATGGCAGCCTCCCATCCTGCCGCAGGGTTTTCGTTAATCTGTTTAGCAATAGACTCCTGCATCATATGTTAAAAAGATTCATCAATCACATGACCAAATAGCACTACATAAACAGAAAATAAAAAAAATCTAAGCACAGTCACTAGCACTGTCTTAGAATTTGAGTTATGACCTAGCTTGCAGGGTGCCTCTACTTTGTATTCAGACAACGATCTCTAGTTAACTTGGGTTTTCTTAATATATCTCCCAAACCCCAATAATATAACGGATATGGAAAGGCTTTGATACTATTCAGACACTATTTATAGTCAACCGGAACTTGTTACTAAGATCATTTAAGGCTTGTTTTCCCCAATTACATGCGACCAAATAAATTGACCCTGGTGGCACAAACACATGGGAAACGAGGAGAGTTAACGAAATCACCTGAAGAATAGGAGAATTAAGCTTGAGAGTAGTCAACTGTTGCGTTTCGGCCCCAGCAATCTGACAATAACAAAGTGATTTCAGAAGTAAACAAGGTGATAATCATGATTACTGATAAAGAGGTATATAAACGGGGTAAAAAAATACCTGGAGATAAGAAGCGGAGAAAACTAAGAGCAAAGTGGCTAGGGGGAGCAGAGTTGAAGCCATTTCCTCGATGGTTGGAGTTGAGCGATAGAATAAAAATGAATTAGAAAATGGGAGCATATTTATTATATAGAGTACTTTACTTGACACACGCAACGCAACTCGGGGTGGGTGGGGCAGAGAAAAGACAATCTATACGCTTATTAGTATTTCATATTATCATAATACAGTGGCGTGTATCTTGCGCCATTCATCTTTGCGCCATTCATATTATCATAATACACGACAAAAACGACCTATCCCAACATTACCAATACTCGATATTTTTTCACTTTTTTATTAAAATATCTATATAGTTCATTCTCAAATCTGAAATCTCCTATCAAAATATGGGCTGTATATTCAACCATGGGTTGGTTAAATTAGCAAGGATCCAATCATATTTTAAAATAATATGTTTCAAGTCTAGTTGTCGTGGATGTAATAATTTTTTGAATAAATAATTTGTAAGTATATTTTTAAATATGTTGAGTTTAAAGATATGTTGATTTCAATGAGTTATTGAATTTACCTAAATTTTTTATAAAATAAAAAAGTATGGGTATGGGCTGCCTACTGCTGGATCTGCACACTTTCTTATAAGTGGATGATCAAATTATGGCATAGATTTGTATTGATTTATGTATGGTGAAATTAATACTTGTTTTTACGGTTTTATTTGGTTTTTTCCTTTGATTTTTTTCAAGTTTTATGGCATTCAATGAATTTATTTCTTTTATTAATTTCGTTTTTTATTAATAAAGAGGATAATTTATTAGATAGTGCAAAACAATGAAGAGGAAAATTTGTTGGATAGTACAAATTTAAGAGACTAAGTTAAAATAGAAGAAAAAAAATGTTCTATTTCTTGTTTAAAAGTGAAACGGGAACTTTACGATTTTCTAAAACAGTTTTACTGAGAGATTTTTTAGTTTTACTTGTTTTCTTGAAAGATGCACTTTAGAGAGTGAGGACCAATTAAGCATTTACATTGAGCTCGCAAAGTAATTAAGCAACTAATATCTATATAAGTATTATATATTGTGACACAAATGGGCCCATTTTGAACCATCATCCAATACAACAAAAAGAAATAATGTAGGCAATCTACATCCAACTAAACAAAACAATAAATAATGAACGAACAAATTCACAATCCAATGAATAGAGACAAATAAATTAGTTTCCTAAATTTTAGAAATTAAGCATTCCCACCCATAAATAAATTGTAAAATTATTTCAAAAATTAAGTAATTTCCTTCGTTAAAATATTATCTGACATATAAATTAATTATTATTTTTAATTTGAACAAATTGATCAAACTCCTAACTCAATTATATATAAAAATGCCAAATTGTTTAACTCAAAAAACAACGGAGTAAATTAAAAATATTAATTCAAGTCAATCCATCATACACCAACAAAATTTTGAGTTGGAATATGGGTAAGGCCAATTTAACGTCAAGCTAATTTTTTTTTAATCTAACCCTTTAGCAGGTTGCGAGCCAAATGAGTTGGTCCATGGCCAATTATTTTTAAAATAAAAAATTAATAAAATAAGTTAATTTTTATATAACACATTAATAAAATATTTTTAATTACTATAAATTAAAATAAAAATATATAAATTGTATGTTATAAATAGTAAAATATAATATAAGAAATAAAGTGTATCAATTATAACAATAAATAAGTGCTAGAAATTTAAAACAAAATTTAATATGCATAGAATAAAAACATCAAAATTGACACTAACAATATATACAATATTAAATTTATCATCTATATTATAAAAAAATATATAATAATAAAAATAAATAAACCTGGTACATGGGTTTGCCAATCCGCTTTGAACCAATGAAAAGTTGGATCGAACCAAAATGAAATTGGGCATAAATAGCTTAAGTCATTAGTCAAGTTAATCGAATCAAGTCTTTATTTCTTTATTTTCTTATTTCTTTGTTTCTTTATTTTCTCATTTCTTTATTGTGTTTCTATTGCTTCATAAATGCTTGATTCCCCAACTCCATAGTCCATGAAAAAAGTCTTATAACTACTATTGAATTTCATGTATTCCTTTTAATTTTCCATTATCAGTGCAAAATAATTCATAAGTCTATACATATGTAAAGACTTCAACAAGTATAAAGTTAAACAAATAGTTTTACCTTTTTCATTATATCAAAACTTCCTTTTAAATCTTTAAGCGATTTACATGTTGTAAAAAACTATAAGGTCTTTCTCTTGAAGACCTTATATTCATGAGAATGTATTGCGATAATTTTATATTTAATCATCATTTTTCCTATGACAGTGATAATAATATGTTTATCTTCGTAAATCACATTTAACATTAATTTCACTCCATGTTTTATTTTTTTTTTGTTGAAAAGTCCAAGAACAACAATAAATTTGATTGGTCACATCCATTTCAACTTGATGACAAGTATATTTAGGTGTTTTGTTTTACTAATACAATGTCATTCTTTGTGTGAGACAATGAGTTAATGAGTAAAAGTAATATACCATGGAATCCATTTACCCAAAGGTGACAAAATAAATCATCAGACCAATCCAATGAGTCAAGGTGCAAAAATGGGTACTACGCTTGATCCGAACCGATTTCTCAATGGGTTGTATATTTTATGGTTCAACCCTCTTCACCTCGCTAGCTCATCAGGTTATTCTTTCCTTTTAAGTAATATAAATATTAAAATTATTAAATATCAAGACAAGATAAGGTTGATGGTGTTTTGATCTATAAACTTGCAACTCGAACTAACTCATTAAGTTGAGCCATTTATTTTTAGATTGTTATTTTTACAACTTAACATTACTTGGCCTACTGGCCCTACAAAGTCAATGGGTTGTATATTGTACGACTTAACCTACCCATCAATTTATCAAGTTCTTTTTCTTCTTCTTATTTTATAAAAATGTTAAAATAAAAATAAAAATATTGTGTCATATTGGCTTTATTATTTCTAGGCCCTTTTTTATCAAAATTGTAATTTATACATATACAAATTATGTAAAAATCTCATTCCTTTAATATTTGTTGAAGTACCATATTGGTCTTTACCTTCATGAATTTAGTTATAAGTATGCTACAAATGACTAGTCATTTGATAGACATAAATGCGGTAAAGATGACAACAAATTTAAAGTTAAACAAAAATTATATACTTATGGTATTGTCTTTTCTATTTTCTCAAAAATTGCCTCTAAAGTCTTTAAGAAACTCACATGTTGTAAGAAATTATGAGACTTCTTTTTAAGACCTTGGATTAAAAAGAATGTATCATAAGAATTTTATATCTAATTATTGTTCTTTTTCTGATGATGATGATAATACATTTGTCTTCTTAAAACATATTTAAGATAAATTTTCATTCCACGTTTTATTATTTTTCGATGAGAAGTCTGAGAACAACGTCAAATTTGATTAGTCACCTTCATTTTAACCTAATGACATTTATAGTTAAGTGTTTCACTTTGCTAGTATAATAACATTATTTGCACTAGATAGAGAGTTAGCAAGCAAAAGTAATGTATCTCGGAATCCATCTACTTAAAGGTGGCAAAATAGTTTGTTGGGTTTACTATATGGACCACTATGCAAAAAATGGATACGTCTAGTATGAATTGACTTCTCAACAAACTATATATTTTATGACTTGGCCCAACTTGTGCCACTAGCTCATTGAGTTTTTTTTTCCTTCTTTTAGATTTATATAAATTTTAAAATAAAAATATCAAGTCAAGATAGGTCTCAAGGTGTTTAAGCCTATAAATTTACAACTTAGACTAACTTGTTAGGCTAACTCACTTATTCTTAGGCTATTATTTTTATAGTTTAACCTCACTTGGCCTATTGGCCATATGAAGTCAATGAGTTGTATATTATATTGCGTGACTTGACTGAATTTTTCAATAAGTTATATATTGTATAACCTTCTTGTCAACTGTGGCATGAAAAAAATAAAAGAAAAAAAAATACAAACCAATTTGGCTTGGTTATTTTTAGGTTGTTTTTTTACCAAAATTTTTATTTCTACAACTACCAATGATGTAAATTTCAATCCTTCAATATTTATTGAAATAATATATCAATCTTTACTTTCATGGATTTGTTTATGAGATGTGAGCATACTACAAATGACTAGTCACCCGATTGACATACATGTTTCAAATACCACAATAAATTTAAAGTTAAACAAAATTTATATACCTATAGTCTTGCTTTTTCTATTTGGTCAAAATTGCTTCTAAAATATTTAAGTGATTTGATGTTGTTAGAAATAACGCAACCTTTTTTTGAATGCCTTGAATTCATGAGAATGTATCACATAAATTTTATATCTAACCATCATTCATCTTATTATTATGAAGGTAACGTTTAAGATGAATTTCATTACACGTTTTATTTGTTTTTTTGGTGAAAGGCTTGAGAATAACATCAAATTTGATTGGTCACCTCCATTTCAACTGATGATATTTATATTTAGGTGCTTTGTTTTGCTAGTATAATGACATTCTTTGTGTGGGACGGGTCTATGAGCAAAAGTAATTTGTGTGTAATCCATCTACCTAAAGGTGACAAAATAAATCACTAGCCTCACACAACCCTAGAAATCAAGGTGCAAAAGTGGGTACACCCAATCTAAACTGATTTCTTAATGGGTTGTATATTTTATGGCATAACCTGTCTCATTGGCTCACCGAATTCTTTTTTATTTAAATTTATAAAAATTTTAAAACAAAATAAAATAAAATATTGGGTCAAGATAGGCTTGAAAGTGTTTAGGCTTATAAATTTGTAACTAGCCTAACTCACTAGGTTGGGCTAAATTGGTCTGCTTATTGTTAGGTTGTTATTTTTACTGCACAATCTCACTTTGCCTACTAAACCAAGCAAAATTATGACGTCTACATCTATCAATAAATTCAATGGGATGTATATAGTACAACCTCACATTACTTGAACTCTTGATTGATTTAAAAATGAAAATTTGTCTTACTATATTCATTTATATGAAAATTATGGAATCCAATTAATGTCTGCACAAAAAATATATATAACATGGTGAAAATCACATAAAAGTGAGTTTCACGACTAATCGAAAAAATGGAAAATCTAATATCAAACTCTTTTCCATTACTTATGGGATGATTCACTTCTCATGCAATTTTTATCATGTTTATGACTCTTTTTGGTACAGACATTAGTTTGATTCCATAATTTTCATGTATATTAATTTAATTGAACAAATTTAATGTCTTGAGTCAGTAAAAAAAATTAAAATCGTGCATCAAAATTGAACAACAATCATTATTCCAGAATGACAATATTAATTCAAATTTAAAATAGTTAAAGGATCAAAATTATTTGAAAATATAAAAGACTAAAACAAAATTTCATAGTAAGATAAGAAACCAAAATTATAAATTAGCCTTCATATTTGAACAAGTTCCAAAATTATGATAATAATTTAGGTCACTTTGTATCACGTGTTTCGTGCAAGAAATGTACAAGCATAATACATAGTTTATTTTAATGGAACAAGTTCAAGATAACCATAACAAATTCAATTGGAAGTCAACCACCCAAATGGGGAGTATATGGTAATTTAAAGTGCAAGTAAATGGTTGGTTGACAGTTGACTCAAAGAACAAGTATTTTCCAAAGAAACGTAGTGCAATTTGAGTTATATCTCTTAGTTTTTGCACAATTTATCCAAGGATTAATAGTGAGAATTTAGATTATAATGATGTATTTCATGTGAGTAAGAAGGAAAAGTTTGTATCACTTACTATTATGAAGGCGATAGGGTTGAGTATGACAAAAGAGATTCAATAAGTAATTTCATAAAATTTGAATGAAATAGACGAGTGAGGAAACATAGAGAATTATCTGTAGTGGATGGTAAAACTTTGAATGTATGCTTGAATGAAAATGAAGTCTTACAATGTGAGCATCTAACACTTGTTATTTTTGTTCCATTAACACCACAACATGTTTATGAAGACAAAGTCAATTTACAAAGAGAGTGACAAAAGATGAATGATGAAGAAGAATTAAAAGTAGAAATACAAGAAATAAAGTTTAGTTAGTGATCAAGAGAAAGAGAAAGCGGGCAACAAAAAGGAGAAAACAAAAAAAAAGTTATATTTGTAATTGGAGGAATTAAGAATAAAAAGATCAATGTTTTTAAATAAGATAATGAATGTACTATTATACAATGGGATATTTTTTAGGGTTTGGTCTTATAATGCCTACTTATTTTGTTCCCTTATTGCATGAAGACAATGATGCCTATCGCAAAAAAATGGCACAGGCTTGTCTTTAACTTTTGTTGGTAACATGAGGGGACAAAATATCGAGGAAAACTCCATCAATTAGCTCATGCCACGAGCTAATCACATAAGTAAACTTTACATCATATCCAACCCAAAAACATTGAGACATAAAGTTCGTGGGTCTTTTCACTTATACTATGCTCAACATACTCATATCTATCCATTGTGAGACTTCCTTGTCACACTTACACTTCAGCAATCTCCTTCTCGAATGTGAGTCCCTTTTATATTATGTACTCTCCCTCAAGCAAAAGTCTTTTCATCCATGAGTATTCAATGATGGCCTTAGAGCTTGTCATTATTGCTAATATGTGTTAGATACCTACACTTATCAATGGTGGTCTCAAAGATTAGTCATTGTCGCCAATATACTTTAGATGTTTAATGTTTCTTAACATACCGTTTCTATCTAGTGTTGGACTTTGTACTCACACTTACATTTCAACAATTTTGAAGATGATTTTCAAATTCTCGAAAAGATCAATGATAGATATTTGAGGACAAATATTTTTCAAGCACAGGGGGAATGATTTGAGAATGGATAACATAAGTACATGAAATAGACATATACACATCCTATTCAAATTCATGTTGGTCCAATCATAATGACTCACTCGAAAAAGTGCAAGGAAGCATTTAGTGGCCTTAGGTTCAAGTGACTTGAATTTTCTTTTCTATAATTTTAAAAGTTGAGAATTTGTTATTTATTTCATTTGTTTAGTTTCTTTTTTATTTTGTAATAATGCCACATTGTCTTAACATATCCACAACATCGTTTAGAAATGTATTGATTTGAAATATTAAAAATATATCACATTTTTCTTTTTTCTTTTCATCGTGTCTTTGAAACATTCATAACTTTAATTATTAATACATTAATTAGAGATATTAACAATATATCATATTTTAATCCATTGTTCAAACATTTGGGTTAATGTCCCTTTCATGGTATAATTATTGCTTAGTGGATACTTGTCTACAATTGAGCAGTTGTATAAAGACATTAGTTCCTTTTACCTCTCAGCTTGAGAAATGATCATCACTCTTTATGACATGTAACTCTTACGTTTATTAATCTTTGAGGAGTTTTGTTTCTCATCATCCATAGTCAAAGACAATGCTTGCTTGTACCTAATAGAATTGCCTAAGGCCACAATGCTAGAGCCATTTTTCCTACATTTGGTGAACTGCACAATCTCCATTGACAAGTATATATATGTTGAGTGACATTCTTGAAGTTATTTTACAATCTTTAAAGGTGTGATAGGTATATATAAGACTCATCTACCTCAACATACTTGTATGATCACCTTATTGAACGTAGCATTCATCATATATGGCAATTGGGAGGCTATAATGACTCTTTTTGCAAGTATCAAAGTTTGTATTTGTTTTTTGAGTTTTGTTGTTTAGTTGTATTAATTCAATTAATCATGTGAATGTTGTTATATACATGATTTTTTTTAGCAATTTTTTTTGCCACTTGTATTTGTCAATTGACACTTATATTATCGAGGACACACCTCATGTCTATCGATGGACATTGTTAAGGGTTTAGGATATAAGTGATGTGTTCCTTGCTACATTGGATGACATCTTGTGGATGTCATGTGTAACCCACGAAAAACATATGTTTTTTTTAGAATATCTTGCAAATTTTAAACTACATTAAATGAAGTTCACTACTACACCCCATCCATTAGACAGGGTGTTACAACAATTTGACAATTTGGATGACTATGTGTCATTACTTACTCACTTTGTGTGGTTATTAACCATATGTCATCTACTAAAGCTCTAATGCAATTCCTTACCAGTAAGGCAAAATATGGTTTGAGTGATTTTCATATTTGTTCAATAAATGCATATGTAATTACTCTTACTATTTATTTCATCATAGTTACACTATTATGTTCCTTAAATGTTATATTTTTTTTTGTATATGTGATTTGAGAGAATTAAATTACTTTAATCCACATTTGATCTCAAAATAATTTATTACATATGGGGCAGATATTTGGAACACTACAATGGTAGAGACATTAAATATATAGGTGTTTGACACAAAATAAGATCGTAATATTAAAAGAGGAAGACAATTAACTTGTATTTATGTGTAGTTTGATATTTAACTTGTATTTTAATTATTTTGTATTTGATATTATATATTAAAATTTTTAATTGAATAATATTTGAGTTTTTTTTATCTTATTTATCAAGTAAGTTAAATTTATAATTATTTATCCAACAACATAAATTTAAATTTATCTAATTTTGAAAAATTTGTAGTATCAATTTTGGAATTTAGTTTCTAAGATAAAATAGTATAATTTTTTTTCCAAAAACTGAATTTCAGAATATTTACGTATTTTCAACTACGAAATTAATTTTTTAAAACTACAAAAACACGAAAGAGTGCAAATAGACAAATTGGGATGCAAATATAATTAGCCAAAATTTATTAGATTTATTTATTTATTATAGAAAGCTAAATTTGAAAACTTAGAAGGACTCCAAAAGAAAATGAAAGATGAACTAGAGAGGAAAACGTAAAAAAAAAAAAAAAAAAAAAGAGGAGGAAAAGTTTGAAGGCTTAACAGAGCAAGCAGCAGAGATCTTCGTTTTGCTTCTTTATACAAGTAATTGCTCAAAGACAAATCATTGAATCAGCTTCGAGCCTCCAACTCTAACCACGAAAAAAATCACCTCATACAGGGCGAGGTTTTGCTTATTCCTGTTTGGTTACTCCGAAAATAAGAGCGGAAAGGGGCATGGTCTTTGACGAGGGAAGAAATGTTTAACTCCGTGCGTTCAGTGAATGCACATTTCCGAAACCTACACCAAGTTTGAATTCTGGACAGATTTGAACTAAATCTGAAAAGCGATTCCTATTTCGTCAACTACCGCAAGCCATTTTCTTCGCCATCGCTAATTTCTCCACTCTATTTAGCTTTCTGAACAGAAGAAGATGCTGCGCCTGAAAGCGTTTCGGCCTACGAGTGATAAAATCGTTAAGATCCAATTGCATCCGACGCATCCATGGATGGTGACAGCGGATGATTCAGATCGAGTCTCGGTTTGGAACTGGGAGCACCGTCAGGTAAATCTTCTCGTTCAATTCGCCGCCTCGGTTCGATGTTTTCGCTTTCAGTTGTTGTATTTTAACGGAAACCTCGTTTAGGTGGTGTATGAGTTGAAAGCTGGCGGAGTGGATGAGCGACGTTTGGTCGGCGCCAAGTTGGAGAAGCTGGCCGAGGGAGAAACAGGTTCAATTCTCTTCAAAATTGTAACAAAGAATATATACATAGTCTTCATAATCGTTGTTCTATTACAGACCTGGTGCATTTGCTTTTGTTGGAGGTTTTAGAAGCATCAGTCTCGTGATCCGTAAATGTTACTGTGCTAGTTGTCTTTAGTAACGATTGTTGACAGGAGTTTGTTAACTTTTGCATTGCTATTGTAATTGTTATTTGTCGCTTTTTGTTTTGAGGAATTAACTAGTAATTCATGGTTGCCAAGTTGTTTTGTTCTTAGTAATGAAAAACTTCAATCAGTTAAATTTGCTTTCTGAGCCTGATTGCTATGATAGTTTATAGTCCCCAGGCATGATACTGTTCTTGTTTGGCTAAATTTTGGTAGAATTTAAGTTTTACTGTAGTTTTGTGCTCTAACAGCAAGAATTGCTTGATTTTCTATTGATGTTAGCGACTGGTTAGTTTTGGTGATGTCCGGGATTGATTTTATAACTTGTTAATGTTATTTGTATCTAGGAAATTGTAACACCTAACAAGTGGGTTTCATTTTATGCAAAATGAAAAAAGGCACGATAAACTGTTTCAAACATAATTTGTGGTCTTCAACATTTTTGTGCTGGTCTGGTAACAGAATTATGTTATGATGTGTTTTTTGTTTGGTAGAGTCCAGAGGGAAGCCTACAGAAGCCATTCGGGGAGGGAGGTAATATGTGTTTGCTTTGTGTTTTTATATCTTTTCTGGCTTTTATTTTATGGTTCATTTACTTACCATGATTCTTTACTGGCCTTAAAGTGTTAAGCAGGTGAACTTTTATGATGATGATGTACGCTTTTGGCAACTTTCGCATAATCGCTCTGCGGCTGCCGAGGCTCCGACAGCTGTCCATACTTCAGCTTTTAGCTCTCCTGCTCCATCAACAAAAGGGAGACATTTTCTTGTCATATGTTGTTTAAACAAAGCTATATTTTTGGACTTGGTGACTATGCGTGGACGTGATGTACCAAAGCAAGAGCTTGATAACAAGTCCCTTCTATGGTAAAGTTCTATTACATTATTCAATATTCTTCAGCTTCTTCTGTGATTGATGCTAAATTACTAACACTATATCTATTAAGGCAATATTGGTTGCCTATCTGATAGATGGTGGTACTTCTGCTATGGTCATTTTTTGCATTAGACATTTAAAATTTATTGCTCCTTTTGCTACTGCCTTCCCCACTCCCAAATATCTCTTTCACAGAAACAATCATCGAGACATGCATGATGCATATAAGTACAGGGATGCCTGGGTGGGCACATGCATGAATAAATTACCAAATTCCGAATGAAGATTTCCCTCTGTAGGCAATCATTTGTTTGCTATCTTCTCTTCTGTTATTCTAATTCTAATTGTTTGTACAAATTAAAGTCCTTGGTGTGAAAAATCATCACCTTTTCATTTAAATGTTTCAAACTGCTGCTTTATTCTTGATGGAAATTTGGCATCACGTGTTGTATGACTTATACTTTTGTATCCTAGTCATAAATTAATTGCAATTAATACATTTTTTGTGTGCATGTTACACATTTCTTTTGCAATATTTATTCCTACTGTATAAGTTGTTTCAATTTTCCAATTTTACATGCTGTTGCAGCATGGAGTTCCTTTACAGAACTGGTGTTGGTGATGGTCCTCTTGTTGCTTTTGGTGCATCTGATGGTGTCATTCGAGTTCTCTCAATGATGACGTGGAAGGTGGGTACCTGAAATATTAATATTATTCTAATTACAATTATTAGCAATAGCATATTATGTGATACTTTTGTTCCTATCAGCTTGTGCGAAGGTACACTGGAGGTCATAAAGGATCTATCTCTTGCTTGATGTCCTTCATGGCTGCTTCTGGTGAGGTAAGTCTTGATTCCCCATTGAAGAACTTATTTTACTTTACTGTATTTTATTTGCATTAAATTTTAGAAACATAGGATTTTCTGGCACCCTTTACACATGCTTTAACAGAGACTATTGTTGCTCTTACACCCTCACACTTTTCCTATATTCTGCATAGGTAGCCATTGGATCAGACTTGTGTTAGTAGGTGTCAATGTGACAGTCGTGCACATTTCTAATGGCTACCTTGCCAAGCATGGTTTTGTAGAGTAACATTACATTTCAGCAAAATCAGGTTTTGCAAATTTGAATGAACTTATTGTCATTGTTTATTTTGTCAAAAAATTCGAACTTAGTAATTGTATGCTCTTTTGAACACTACTTCAAAAGGAGATAATTTCATTTGAAGGGTTCCATTGCTTTTCTTTTATTTAGTTTCTGATAAAAGGACAATTCATTGAGATAGAAAGATAGAGGATTAGGATACCTCCAAAAATAGGGAAGACAATGACAAAGAAAGGAAAACAAAGAAGAATTCTCACTGAAAAGAGCTATTCAGTCACTGTAGAATATCTGACAGGAAACACCCTTGAAAATTGGCTGAAAACCACAAATGTTAAAACACAAGTTGCTTTGCACTGAAGATGAGGAATAAGAGACCTCTGGCTCAAGATTCTTCCATTAGTTTAACCATGTACACCACACTCTTACCAAAAAGAGGGAAACATCAAATGCATTATTCTTATTCTACTCCCTAAATTTCTAAAATTGATAGAAAAAGCCTCCAATTCAGGCAGATATATCCACTCTTCCCCAAACAATCCCAACAACTTGACTACTCTGAAGCTATCTCATGGGGCAAGATGAGATGGCTTTTAGTTTTGGAGCTTTTATGGCATGTAACACAAATGTCAGTGAAGAGGATCTTGTGAGGTCTAATACAGTTCACCACTGTAAATAAGAAATTCTTAATGCTAAATTCATAATCATAATTATCACTGTCCAAACAAGAGCCTTAATCTTAGGGTGAGCATCTCCTGTGGAGAACCAAGTTTAGAGTTCTTAAGTTACTTCTAGTTGTCCTTACAATGCCTCGTAAGATTTAAGAACTCTAACAAGTTTTCACTTCAATGGTGCAACTCTCAAGAACTTAAAATAGATTCCACAATTGATCCCATATCTTTATATTTTATTTATATTTTTTACCTCAATTTAAATTATTAATTCATTTGTATTTTAATTTATATTTTTATTAATGTAATTTATTTCAATTTAAAATATTAATTTATTTTTATTTGTGATCTATTGGACACTCCAGACCCTTCTTACCTGCTAAACATTCACATCCTCTCACCCTCTCTCCCATCCTCTCATCTCACACCCCCTCACCCTCCCCACTCCTCCTCCTGCCTCCTTCCTCCTCCAGCTGCTCCACCCTCCTCCTCGGTTCCATTTCCTTTTCCGGCAGTGGAGGCCGAATGCTGTTTCACGGAAGGGATAGGGGGAGGAAGCTTGAGAAAATTATTTTTATTCTGTCTGTTATTTTTATTCCCTACTTTTTATTGTTTAAGCACAGGTCTTATAGAAGAACCATTCTTCATTGTTCTCCAACGATGAAACTCACCATCAACAGGTTCTTTACTTAAGAACCCACTAGGCATCTCTCGTTGCAGATGCTCTTAATATTCCAAAAAAGGTCAAAGGAGAATGTTGAGAATGGTTTTAAATCAGAAACTGGATTTAGAAACTATTTGTAAATGATCCTGAAGGGTCTAAAAATTCTGATGTTCCCAAAAAGTATCAGCAGTTACTGAGGCTATTGCATTATTGGCAATTTTTAATTATTTGTACATATTTCCATTTAATTGTACACTCAACGCTTTCAGGTGGTGCTTTTTTGGGGATAGTTCTGGATTATTGGATGTTACTGCTGCCTAGCTCTGAAAGACTCTTTATCACTTTTTTCTAATTTCTTTGGGTTATATTTATCATGTACATTTGTACTTACCTTACAAGTTACAAGTTGCAACACTATTTGCTGAAGTTGCATTTTGCAGCAGTATTGTGTCCATGAAGATAATTTATTGAGAAATTACAATTGCTAGTTAATATGTTAAATGCATGTGCAGGTTTTGCATGACTGATTATCTCTATATATTGCTTTTTTTTCTTGGAAATCGCTATTGTAGTTTGGTATGAAATTTTAATTGAGGGGGTATGTTTGGCTTTCAGGCTCTTCTGGTTTCGGGTGCTAGTGATGGATTGCTCATAATTTGGAGTGCTGACCACGGACAGGATTCACGTGAACTTGTACCCAAGCTGAGTTTAAAAGTACCATTCTTTTCCTTATTCTAAGTCTTCTTTGTTGGTTCATTAATTGGTGAAAAAACAAATCAAATTATTGCTTATTATGGCTGCAAAATAGCGATAAGACTTTGTTAGTTGTGGCTCAATTACATTTCCTCTCTGTTGTTTAAGCAATTGCAATCTACATTGGCTAAGTTTAACACGGATATGAGATGAATAACATATTATAATAAAATCTGGGCACAAGGTAAAATGCAAACTTACATTGAGGCAAATAAAATATTTTTTTTTTCTGAATTTACATGCACCTTATTATTTTTCCCTTTCTCTTTTTTTCCTTATTCTTTTCTGTATGACTCATGCTGATTCTGTGCATGGACATTTCATTGGTTAATGATACCACTTAATGCATCTAGGCACATGATGGAGGGGTTGTTGCAGTTGAGTTGTCAAGGGTGATGGGAGGTGCTCCCCAGCTAATCACAATTGGTGCAGACAAGACATTAGCCATATGGGACACCGTCTCCTTTAAGGTGTGGTAGTGGTGCTAATGCCTGGATATTTTAAATTTTGTGATCTCCCTGGTTATAAAGACTTAGCATGAACATGCTTTTGATCTCAGGAGCTGCGGCGTATAAAGCCAGTTCCCAAATTGGCTTGCCACAGTGTGGCTTCTTGGTGCCATCCTCGAGCTCCAAACCTCGATATTCTAACCTGCGTCAAAGATTCTCACATATGGTATGTGGTTTTCTTTCTCCTTTGGTGGCTTTAAGTTTCTTATTCTTTTATTTGATGTGACGGTGCACTATGTGAAGAATTTTAATTTAAACTTTTGTTAGGGCAATCGAACATCCCACTTATTCTGCTCTCACGAGGCCTTTGTGTGAATTGACCTCAGTTATTCCTCCACAAGCCCTTGCTCCTAATAAGAAACTGAGGGTATGTGCTTTGGTTAGTTGGTCATCATTTAGCACCTTTTTTTTCCTTCCTAATTTTGAATTGGCTTAGTATTTATTGTTCCATGTATAACTTTTTGTTGAAGCTGTCCAACTTAGAATGAAATGAATATATTTCAAAGCAATCAAATACTTTGGGAACAATCATTTTGAATGGAGGCAAGGATAGATCAAGATTGAGTTTAACAAAATCTATGAAAAGCTTTACTTCAATCCTGTCATCAATTTCTGTATTTTGTAGATTATGCTTATCATACCAGGGCAATAAATCCTCTTTAACAAAGAAGAAACTGAATTCGAGCCCTCATTACTCCCTGCCTAATTTACCGTTCTTTTGTTGACTCTACTTGGCAATGAGTTTGGTCAAACTTCATTTTGCCTCTAATTTTTGTGGCAGGTGTATTGTATGGTTGCACATACTCTGCAGCCACATCTTGTTGCTACTGGAACAAACATTGGTGTTATTATCTGCGAGTTCGATGCTAGATCTCTTCCACCTGTAGCTCCTCTACCAACTCCAACAGACAGTAGAGAGCATTCTGCCATATTTGTAGTTGAAAGGGAATTAAAGCTATTAAATTTTCAGTTAAACAACTCTGCAAATCCATCTCTTGGAAATAACAGCTCCCTGTCAGAAACAGGAAGACCCAAGGGAGATTTTTTTGAACCATTACCTGTCAAGCAGGGGAAGAAGCACATTAGTACTCCTGTTCCACATGATTCGTATTCAGTTCTTTCTGTGAGCAGTTCAGGAAAGTATGTTGCTTCTGACTTTTGCCACAGCTCTATTGTTTTTTTCTTCTTATAAAGCAATTTTGTAATTATAAAGTACTTAGCATTTTGTTCTTCAATATAATTTTGTGGCTTTGATGTTTTCTATAGAATACACGATGCATAAAATTCTAACTTCTGATATTCCATATATATCAGTGATAACTCAAAATAAAGAGTATCTTTTCTGTGTTTTGTGGTTTGTATGCCCAGATCTTTCTATGGTTATGCTTCCTCCTCTTCTAGCATTTAGCATTTTAAATTGGAGTGCGTTTTCTGTTGCATTCTTACTGCATCGTATGTTTACAGGTATCTAGCAATTGTTTGGCCAGATATTCCATATTTCTCTGTCTACAAGGTTAGTGATTGGTCAATTGTTGACTCTGGAAGTGCAAAGCTTCTTGCTTGGGATACTTGTCGTGACAGATTTGCTATATTGGAATCAACATTACCTCCTAGAGTTCCTATAATTCCCAAGGGCAGTTCATCAAAAAGAGCGAAAGAAGCTGCTGCAGCACAAGCAGCAGCAGCAGCAGCTGCTGCTGCTTCCACAGCTTCTGTTCAAGTCCGTATCTTGTTAGATGATGGAACATCAAATATACTAATGAGGTCTGTTGGTGTACGCAGTGAACCAGTAAGATTCTTTCAGTCTGAATTTTACTTATAAAAATAAAAACTTCTCATCATAATCTAGGCTTGGATGATTTCTGTTCTTATGAATAAAAATTCTGCAAATTTTTAAAGTAAATGAATGACAATAACTAAGATATTTATCTCAGATCACATTATTTTAATTGATAGCTGCTACTGACAACTATCTACTATTTTCTTAGATGTATGTATGAAAAAGCTTCACTGGTAAAAGGATTTTGGGTTTACTGTTTCGTGTAAAAATGTTGTTTGGCTACAGTAATGTTTTCCTAGATGTTTTAAATAAATCTAAGATTTAATAGTCTTTTGGATAAATCCACTTCTGTTCTATTCTCAATGATGAGAAGTCTGTTTGATTTTCCATATAACGATAGTATGCCCTTGTATGCATTTTATTCTTCAAAGAAAGTGTCACTGAAAACAGGAACAATATTTTGAATGTTAAGGTGCCTTTTTTAACTCATGTATCTCTTTTAGGTCATTGGTTTGCATGGAGGAGCCCTGCTTGGCGTTGCCTATCGAACATCTAGGAGAGTCAGTCCTATTGCTGCTACAGCTATTTCAACAATCCAGTCTATGCCCTTATCAGGCTATGGAAGCAGTGGTCTTTCTTCTTTTACTGCTTATGATGATGGATTCTCTTCACATAGACCTCCGACTGAGGCAGCACCTCAAAACTTCCAGCTATACAGGTGAAACATTACAATAAGAAAATAATTATTGTTATTTGAAATATTATGGCCATGCTATATGGTAGTGAATGGTGGACTTTAAAGGGACAAGAGGAAAAAGGTAAGAGTAGTACAAATGAGAATGTTAAGATGGATGTGTGGCCAATTGGCTACACAAGAAAGGACAAGATATGAAATGATTATATATGAGGAGATATTGACATAACACCAATTGAGAAAAAGATGACAGAAAATTGGTTAAGATGGTTTGGACATGTATAAAGAAGCCCACTAGAAGCATCAGTGAGGAGAGTAAATTGCATGGTTTTTAGTCTTGTGAAAAGAGGGAGAGGGAGACCAAGAAGAACATTGGAGGTGTTGTTAAGAGGGATCTCATGGTAAATAACATCTTTGAATATTTGGTTTTTAACCAAGCCAAATGGCTTCGTGTGTTCCATGTCGTCACCTCCTTTAGTGGGATAAAGCTTTTGTTGTTATTGTTTGAAATAGTTCATAGAGTTCCCTTGTGTTTCACATCCTTTATTCTTTGGATGATAATTTATCATCCTAATAGTTGTACTTTCCATCATTTCTATCTAATACTATTTCCTGTTGGATAAAAAAAGAATTTAAGAAGGGGTTACACTGCCAATGATGTTCTTCCTGACAATATGAAAGATGGGATGCTCAAATCAGCAAATGAAAGTTAGGTGCTTAGTAACTTAGTCCAATTCATCAACTTTTTTCCCTTTCAAAGTGAAGTCAGCTCAAACATGTATCATCTCTCAGTTAGCATGTAATCTTCCTCTTCCCCAGCCCACTGGAATGTCTCAAGAATGGTTGCTAAAGTCTACAATAATTCATTTTGTAAATGTTGATAACTTTTTTCCCACAATCATATGGTTTGACTGTTTGAGGCAGAATTGGGGTCATCTGAACTAACAGAGTCCCTTCCATCAAATTTTTCTTTACAAAGTTTAAACTATCTCTTGCTGTTCCTAGCTCTCTCTAGCCTATCCATTCAGATATTTTTGTATATAGAAGTTTAATGAACTGTTGCACATTGAATGTGTACTCTCTCACAGTTTTGCACTAAGCCATATGTCTGTTTCTAACACTTTATAAGGTCTCTCCTTTCTTGGAATGCCACTTTTTGAGGAACTGTAGAGAGAGAGGCTGCTTACCTTTTTGTTATTTATTGGTTAAACTTGAAGCTTTTTGTGTTTCTATTTTGTTTGATAGAGAGACATATAGACATAGTCTATGTGTTACATGAGTTCCTTTATCCATACATTCTTTTTCCAGTTCTTTAGCTGAAACCCAACTCTTAAAAACTTTTCTTCGTGCAAGTCTCTCTCTTTGGAAGGTTAAGGCTTAGCTCCCTCTAACATGGAGATTTATTTTTTGACAATAGTAATCTGTAGAATTAGTAAGATGCATCTTTGACGGACTTGTATATCTTACAAGACTATTTCAACTAATGATACTGTTATTTGTTACATGTTATTGGAATTAAGAAATTGCACTCATTTGCTTTTACACTGAGGTTGCTTGGAAGCTACAATAGGTCTTTGAGTCACCTTGTTTGACACTCTAGGATGCTTGTGTGATGCCTCACCCTGGGACCGATTGGGGATTTTGCCTAAATTACATTGCTGAAGCCTGAAGCTGAAAATTATGTTATATTTGTTGCAATTTTGTCTGGCCTGTAAACTCGTCATTGCATCACATTCATATAAAGTTGAATGCCAGTATTATTTTAAGCTATATTAGTTTTTGTAGGGTATGAGTTCACAAGTTTTCTTTAGATTTGACATTGCTTTTTTAATTTTGTTTGTGACTAAGTTGGGAGACATTCCAGCCCGTGGGAAGTCTACTTCCTCAGCCAGAATGGACTGCTTGGGACCAAACTGTCGAGTACTGTGCATTTGCATACCAGCAATACATAGTCATATCGTCGTTGCGCCCTCAATATAGATACTTGGGAGATGTTGCAATCCCATATGCTACTAGTGCTGTTTGGCACCGGAGGCAACTGTTTGTGGCTACCCCAACTACTATAGAGTAAGCTATGGGCATTGCCCTCAATTTTGTTTGGTCCTTTTTGTAATTTTTTTGTTTATTGGTCCATTATTTTTTGTAAGTTTGCTTTAGTTGTTTAGAAAGTGGAAATGACAAACTATGTTTTATGCTGTCAATTTGTGTTAGGAACCATGAATTAGGAATAGGAAATAAAAGACAGATTTTATTGAATAGGATGAAAAGAACAATGAGAGCTCTCTCCTCCAAGGGTTTCCCCATCACAAAGAGCTAAAGCTCAATCTATAAATGATATCCAAAAATGAATCCCCTCTTTCCCCTTACATCCTCCTATTTATTTAACTCATTAACCCCCTAATTAACTAATTAATATCCTAACTGTCTTAACTAACTCCCCCCTTTTCCTTTTATCCTAACAATTTGTCTATCTGCTAATAGGCCAAAATATCATGTATTTCATCACAACAAAGAAAAAGGAGAATTATGATTTAGGAAAGGAAATCTTGATGAACTTATATACTATTTAGGAAGTAACCAATAATGGTTAATTCCATACCCAAATAGTGGTTAATGCCTTAGAGTGTTTGTTTTTTCCAATTCCAACACACCTTCAATGCCAATACTTCTTTTGCAGTGAATTGGCTTTGAATGTGACCTAACAGGGTTTCAAACACACCTTTAATGGTTAACAAAATATTAACTAGTGTTGGAGATATTATAGATATCTGATAAAATATGATAGGTAACTCATTAAGAGGTTACAAATATCTAAATATCTCATTAGGAGATCGTGAACATTGTAGTTTATCTACAATGATTATCTTTACTTTTCTGTTATTCATATTATCTTTAAGTAGTTTTTACCCTATAAAAGGGAGATTAGAAATTGTATTATTCAATTCATTCAATTCAATCAATACAAAGTTTCTTTTACTTTCAATAACTAGATTAGCCATAAATCTCAACAATGGTGAAATTTTCCCCTTGGAAATTTGTTTGTTTGGATTTCCTAAATTGGACTTATCCCAACAATCTAGCCTGATTCCCATTAAGTGGAGTTTAACATGATTGGTTTAGCTACGTTTCTATAAAAGGTTCCTCTGTTTTAATAAGCACTTTTGATCAGACATACCCTGAGGTACTTCTCAACTTCTCCCCTCCTGTTTGGATATGATGTGTGACATCAGTATCAATCTCTTTGTGCTTCAGTAGAATAGATCCCCAAATCTCTGAAGCTCAGTTTTGGGTACTTCTTCATGCTCAGTTCTTACCGTCTGATCATCTTCACTCCTTTGTTGATTGAACTTAAATTCCATATATACTATATTTGACATAATCAATTGGCACCCTTTGGTCTTCCTAAGCATTTCTCCACAATTAGCATTTACCAAAACAATATCATTAGTAAAAAGCATGCATTGATGCCCTTCATCTTAACTCTGTTTAATTCAATCAGTTCTCCATTATGAACAAAAAGGTAAGGGATTAATGTTGGACTGTGGAGCAAATCTATTTGTACTGGAATTCTTCACTGACACACATGATGCTCAAACACTTGTCATCTCCTCATCTATATTTATCCTTCACCTGCTCTCCCAAACAACAACAATAATAATAACAATACTAATAACAAAAAACAAAGAGAAACCAATTCATTTATTTGTTTTTCTGACAACATTCTATGTGTTTGTCTTGCTATGTGGTACGAGGGTAGGACACCTTCATTCATTTGCAAATCTTTAATATGATATTTAAAGTTTAAGCAATGACTAACAAGGTGAACATATTAAAGGAACTAATGTCAATGGTCCAACTATCCCAAGCTTATAAATTGTTAGGTGAAGATTTAAATTGGTTTTTGATTAATATCTGTGACGGCCATAATTTGTATTCATCTTACCTTTACTAATATGTTTTGATTTTCAGAATTGTTTTTGTGGATGCTGGGGTTGCTCAAATTGACATTGAAACTAAGAAGATGAAAGAAGAGCAGAAAATGAAACAAGCACAGGCAAGAGCAGTCGCAGAGCATGGAGAGTTAGCATTAATTACTGTAGAAGGTCCCCAGTCTGCTAAGGAAGAAAGAATAACATTGAGGCCACCAATGTTGCAGGTTATAAAAGCTTTCAACTTTTTATCATCTATGAAAATGATTGCAAACATTCAGGGCCTTTTTTATCTTTCGTCAGAGATTTAATATTTTGTTTCTGGATATGATTGATATAGGTTGCTGGAAGGAATTAACATGAATATTTTAGATGAGAGTGTGTCTATTGAGAATATTTTTTAATCTTTTAAACCTTCTTGTGTTAACAATTTTGGCATATTGTGCATCTTGGATTAACTATTAATTTTCTTCAGTTTTTGAAGGTTGTAATGAATATGCGAGTTTTTCTTGATTTTATTTTTTACTCAGATGAAGACAATTAAATGATATTCAAATCCTGGTTTTATGTTGAACTATGCTCCAAATTATTCAAAATAATATCTTGTGAGAAATTTGAAAGTAGAGGCAAGTTGCTTTCTTATTGGTTATAGTTCTTTTGGTTTGAGACTCTTGGTATCTGGAAGCCACATTGGACCCTGACTGATCTAAATCAAGGCTGGTGGACCCATTTAAGGAGGGAGGGAGAAAAGCTTTCCTAGCACCTCTTTTCTCTGTTCATAAAATGCGAACCTGGCCTTGTTTTAGAGAAACCAAGTTCCTCACCACTTGAACCAATAGACATTAGTTTGTCAGTTATATATCTGGTGTCTGCTTTTTCATTGTTCCTTGAAAATTAAAAAATCTGTTTTTGATCCTCTGTACATGCTGCACTTTTTTCTTTTTAATGTATACTGGTTACTATCTCATATGTTAAAAGTAAGCATATTTCTGGTTTTCTTTGGGTTTGTTTTTTCTCTAAAAAATTTTAAAGGTAGTTCTTTCTTGTTCCTACTCTAGGTGGTTCGATTGGCTTCATTTCAGCATGCTCCTTCAGTGCCACCGTTCTTAACATTACCAAAACAATCTAGAGTTGATGGTGATGACTCTTGGACGATGACAGACGAGAGAAAGGCAGGTGAGGTAGCAGTTGGTGGTGGAGGTGTGTCTGTGGCAGTTACTCGTTTTCCGATGGAGCAGAAACGTCCAGTTGGTCCTCTTGTGGTCGTAGGTGTTAGGGATGGAGTTCTTTGGCTAATTGACAGGTATAGGACTTTATGGTTTCACTTGCATGTTTAAACTTGAAAATGGGCTAGGAAAATAATGAATTGATAAAGTGATTTGCACCCAATAGGCTGTATTTATATGCATAAAAAATAAAGGTTTAAGTAAACATTTGGTTCCTAAACTCCTTATATCTACGCCAACTTTTCGTTTTAGTCCCTATACCTAAAAACTGTACGTTTTAGTCTCTATATGAGCATATTTTTTATGTTTTAGTCCCTGTTGTTAGTTTTTAGGCTGTATAAAACCACCACAAAATGGAGGCATAAAGACTAAAACATAAAAAAATTGCTTGAATAGAGACTACAATGTAGAATTTTTAGGCATAGGGACTAAAACAAAAAGTTGATGCGGGTATAGACACTGAATGATTAAATAAACCAAAACAAATTTACTCGACAATATATAGAAATTTAACTATTCCTTTTGATCCTAAATTTCTAATGTTTCATTAACTCCTGCAGTTTATTATTTCCAACAGTTACTATTTAATGATCCCAATACTTTTAATACAACACTAAGTACTAAAACTGTTTACATCCAATCAGCACTAACAGTTTGGCACCTCCCAATGTGATTTTTTTTTTTCCATGGAGTTTTCTTTTCTTTGTATTTCCCCTTTAATGCATAAAACACATAGTGGCTTTCCCATTATCTTTCACATTAATACACCAAAGAGGAGTAGATGTCCACAGCTCAGGAGGTTTTTAATGTAGTTTAATCAAACCTCAAGAGAGGTCAACATATTGTTATAATGCTATGTACTTGGTAGCGAATGTTGCAGTAAATGGGCAGATATACACGAAAATATGTGATCAGGAGTAAAATGTATTTGGGAGAAAGTTGGAGTTTCCCTTATTAAAGAGATGTATTTATGCACTTATTAAATGTGTTTAGTGGGTGACTAAATGTGTTTTATGCTTTTCTGTTTGGAGCAGCCAACTGATTCAATTGAGGATTGACTTTTTCCTTGTCTTAGCTCTGGCCTCTGGATAACTTAAGTGACATAGTTAACATGGGCATGTCTTATTTTATATATGGATGTCAAGTTTAAGATTATTCATATGTATTAGATACTGGTTTCGAGAATGATGTTACTGATACCTGGGTTGTGGTAGGTACATGTGTGCTCATGCCTTATCCTTGAGTCATCCTGGTATTCGTTGTCGTTGTCTTGCTGCTTATGGTGATGCTGTTAGTGCAGTAAAATGGTATTTTGATCTCTTTCTCACCCTCTTTTTCCATAATCATTGCTTATTAATTCAGATATATCTGTACATCTCACTTTTACTTTTTGAAACAGGGCAAGTAGGCTTGGAAGAGAACACCATGATGATTTAGCACAGTTTATGCTAGGAATGGGCTATGCTACTGAAGCACTTCATTTGCCTGGAATATCTAAGAGGTATGCTGTATGCTTAGAGCAAAGACCCTGCGATTTTAATTTGATATTCTTATGATTTTTGCTTACTCCTTATGACAAGGTATGGTTAGACCAAAAACATATTGCTGTTTACTTTCTGCAGGTTGGAGTTTGATTTGGCAATGAAGAGCAACGATTTGAAAAGAGCTCTTCACTGTCTTCTTACCATGAGTAATAGCAGGGATATAGGACAGGATGGTACTACTGGGCTTGGTTTGAATGACATTCTTAATTTATCGGATAAAAAACAAGATAAATTATCAGATAAAAAACAAGATATAGTTGAAGGTGTTCAGGGTATAGTGAAATTCGCAAAAGAGTTCTTGGATCTTATTGATGCTGCAGATGCTACAGCACAGAGTGAAATTGCCCGTGAGGCTCTCAAGAGGTTAGCTGCAGCAGGTTCGGTGAAAGGTACTTTAGAAGGTCATGAATTGAGAGGATTAGCATTACGCCTTGCAAATCATGGAGAGTTGACTCGGCTAAGTGTAGGCAGTCTTTCTTAATATTGCTCTTCCATTCCACTGGTTTTTGGCTCTTTGATGCATGTTTTCTTGTTAATTCATTTGGTGTCCCTCTTTCTGTAAGTAAATTGCCTGTTAATTCATTGGGTGCTTGTTTTTATAAATAAATGTGACAATTAATTTTTTGTTCCCTTTCTAATTATTTTAAGATTAATGATGCTAAGATAACTGTTAGATGCTGTAGACATAATATTTATGTTGGTTCTTTTACAAGCACACTACAGATGGCAAGAAGTATTTTGAATATATTGAGGCATTAGTAGTATGGATCCTGTATTCTTTTGTGGCAAACATGGTCAAGTCAGTTAATTGTTTATTCTTATAGAAGTGTGTGCATGTTAACATGTTTGTGTGTGAGAAATATAGAGGTTTATGATTACTAATAAAAAAATTTAAATGAAGAACTGATGTTTTATAGAGAAAAACGAACACTGATGGCATAAAGCATGACGAACGATCAGAAACGAAGTGTGGGGGGGTTAGAATATAAAAAATATGTAGAAGGAACAGCTTTGTTTTTTTTTTTTAGTAAACATGGTATGAAAGGAGTAGTCTCTCTGTTTGGAAAGTTAAAGCTAGATACAACATTGCTCAAATCAGATGATTTAAACTGAGTTTTATTCTTAGGAATATATCGTTCGGCTATCTGATTGGTAAGATGTACCCCTACAAAATACATGTAGTTAATTCTCCATTTTAACCATTGTTTTGTATCACTTTGGGTAAATGTACTATTCAAATACAACAAAGTTGGACTCTGATTATTTTTTGTACAGTTTAAGGATTGAAATTTTTTTCTTTTGATTCTTCCCCAATAGATTGCTTTTGCTGTGTTTGGTTCCTTATAGTGAATAGACTATGATCCATGCACAAAATGGAATTTGTTAGGATTGCATGTTTCTTTAGCTATTACTCGTTATTCCTTTGCTTTTTGGCCATGATCATCTACTACTGTTGGTTTAAAGCTAACAACTTAGTTTGACAAAAAAGAAAGAACTAATATTTGTTTCTTTTATATTTTAAATTTCCAATTATTTTATTTAACTTAACACGTTCACTTTATGTTAAAAGGACTGTTTGAGATGTGGCATCTTTGGAATAACTTTTCTTCTTCAGCTCTATAGTTTTAATATTGTCTTTGTTTTTAATCATAAACAAAGGTATGTGTTCTTGCACTGCAGGGTTTGGTTAACAACTTAGTCACGCTTGGCTTGGGACGGGAAGCTGCATTTGCTGGTGCTGTTTTGGGCGACAATGCTCTGATGGAGAAAGCATGGCAGGATACGGGAATGCTGGCAGAGGCTGTGCTTCATGCTCATGTATGATTTGTTATGTACAACTAGTTGATCTCTCAATTTAGTACCTGTAGTCTGACCTTGTTATTTCCAGGCACATGGACGTCCAACTTTGAGGAACTTGGTTCAGGCTTGGAACCAAATGCTACAGAGAGAGGTTGAACCTACTCCATCACAGAAGACAGATGCTGCAGCTGCATTTTTAGCTTCTCTTGAGGAGCCTAAGCTCACAAGTTTGGCAGATGCAGGGAAGAAACCGCCTATTGAAATCCTGCCTCCGGGGATGGTGTCTCTTAATGCTCCTATTTCCATCCAGAAAAAACCAGCTTCTGCTGCTCAGAATTCCCAACAGCCCCCAGGCAAGCTATTGGCACTGGAAGCACCTCCTACAACCACAGCTGCACCAGAGAGTGCTATACAGCAGCCTGAATCCACACCTGCATCAGTTGGAGATCCACTTCCGTCAGAGTCTACCTCAGACCCCACGCCAGCTCCTGCGGCTGCTCCACCTCAACCAGAATCAGGTGAAATCACTGTAGATAATGGAGTTCCTACCTCTGCACCAGCAAGTGATGGAGATTCAAACGTTAATGGTGAAACTGTTCAAGCAGCGTCTATTGGCAATCCAGCACCACCTGAGGTTCCCCCGTCACCAGTAGCAGAGGTTTCGGAGATTAATGTTCCAACTCCAACTACAGTTCCAATTCCAGCTACAGTTCCTGCCAGTGACCCCCTTCTATGATTGGTATACCCACCACACTGTTGACACAAGCACTTGGAAAATGAATTCATTTATAATTCATGTTACCGTTGTAAAGAAATCATTTTAGAGATGAAGGAAATTTAGTATATTAGTTTGTAACAAGTCTAAACTCAAAAGGTACAATTGTACCTAGCAGTTGTGCTTCCCTTTTTTACCTCGATTTTTTGTAGAAAATTGTACCGAGCTGCGATGTTGTCTCATTGTTGTGATTGTTACATATCCTGACACACGAGAGTTGTCTTTTCTTCCTGTTTTGAATTTTTGTTGACTGAACATAAATTTTTGCTGTTTTAAAATTTACAAGTTGAATGCCAGTCACTCAGTTAAATGGTTTGTGACAGTTTATGGATTGCATATACAATTGTACCCCCATCCGCCGCAGTCTTTATGTATCTTATTTTTATTTTTGTACTTGTTATTTGTTGTGATATACAATTTTTCTTTATTTAACAATTAAAATGATATTTTGGCTGTCCCTCTTTTCCTGGTCGCATCGAAAAGATCGATTTATCTGCACTGGCTTGGAATCCTACGGTATGTCTGCGTGTCCTCGAATACTAGAAATTTTACTATGGCTTAATTGTTATATTAATATTAGTTTGGTAATTTTAATGTGTCAAAATTTGTGATTTATATACTTACACAGGCTGATGTGGGGCCAATTGCAGCCGATGCAATTTGCAATTACGATTTGCTGGTGGCCGCCTATTGCTGTCGTAGAGCCATTACAACCGAGATGTTGCATGCATAACACGATACAATCCGCAATTTAAACCTTAATAACTAGATAAAATTAAAAATGTATTTACCTAACTTCAATCTTTATATTGAGACAATCTTATATTTTATGTTATTATTAATTAAATTAAACAGTTCAGTGCTTGTTTAAGTTCAAAACAATGCAAATTTGAATAGTCAAATTTGACATAAAAGATATAATTAAGTAGATAGTATTTGGGAGGCAACTGGTCTAGTGCTCCTCTACATCTTTTGCAAAAGAGCTGGTGTTTGTCTAGCATTTTAACGTCAATGGTGGCCTCCTACCATTTGATCCATGAAACTTAAATAAGATGTTTATCTAAAAATAATTCAATACACTTTCTTTCAAACAAGAAAATGGCAAGTTACACAAGAAGGAAGAATCTATTGGGAGCCAGTGGAATCTTGATCGCTAATACATCAGAGGAATCTGATATCAATTCAAAACTAAAGTTGGATAACAAAAAAAAAGAATAAAGAGTAGACTTGATATAAGTACAAAATTGATTATCAGAATAAAATTACACATAATTCTTAAGAATCATAATAGCTGTTTTGATTCATTGATTCAAGTAGTAACTTATTGCGTTGTCAACTTATTTTTGTCAGTGATTCCAAACAAGCAACTATCTCTAACAATAAGTGATTCCAAACAAGCACACTATTGAATTTTAAGAAACTGTATATTATTATTAAACATATTAATATTACTTTAACATAATTTAATACAGGTTGTTGCATACCAGTACTCTATCATGAGGCCCGGGTTGCCCTAAACTTGCTTAAACCTTCAAGCAAAAATACAAGAGTGCTTTCGTGACAGAAATTCAGCAAGGACACCACAATTCCTTAATATCACCTTAACAGGTAGATAAACTTGAATACGCTGCAATCTATCAGGGAAATAGAAAAGACGATGCCCAGTCCAATAACAGGGAGCACCATCATCTACTTGCTACTAAGCACAACACTAGTAAATGAAACTTCTACTCTTGGACCAAGGCAAGATCATGCCAAGCATCCACATTAACTTGTTGCGTCTCCTGATCTGATCAAGATATCAAAGCACACCGTGTTAATTAATAGTCAAGAAAACTAGAAACAAGCTTCCAATAAAAGACCCATCTCGTTAACAATAATCACTTCACTATTATTTACACGTCCAAACGTATGCTTTTTTTTCAAGACAACTTAGATACAGAACCTTAAATTTAAAGTATTTTTTATGTTCTTCAATTAGAATTAAAATTTCATCCCAGTAAATAATAAAAGTTAACATTAAAGGTCAATAGAAATGAAACTTCAATTCTAATTGAAGATCATTATCAAAATACTTAACAACCATATCTTTACTCTTTAGTACACCAATTTCATAGTTTTGTATCTTCTCAGGATAACATTAAATTTTCAAATGTTCAATTTAATTATGTCCAAAAAGTACCATTTAATATAACAAATGTTCAATTGAAAATGTTTTAATAGACCATTGAATTAGTGAATGAAGAGACATACTTGAATCCTCAGTATCATCTGTCCTAACAACCAGTGTTGGGGGCAGTGGAAGATCTGTAATAACAGCAAGAAGCATCATCACATATTCACACGGATATAAATAAAGCAGGAAAAGACTCATGTGAGAGGGTTTAGAAGGAAAATAAAAAGCAAAAATATACCATCATCAGGGAGAGTGTCTCTCATCCATTCCTCATCAACGATATCAATTAGAATTCCCAAACTCAGTTCTGCCATTTTTTTTTTTCACTTTTTACCAACGCACCGTGTTCCTATTCAGTGTTAACAGTCATTGTAATTGTAAAATTAAATCAATATAAATACCTAGTTTATTCATACCCATAAAAGTGGATGCTAAACCTAAATTTAAATTTCCTTCAACGAAATCTGTTTATAGTTTCTTAAAACCCACAGATTCGTCAGTGTCGCCGCCGGTCGTATACGTGACGGAAAGCTTACAGGCGAAGATGCAGAAACGATTTGAAGTAATGAAGAAAACGGTGCGTAAAATGGGAAGAAGGAATGAAATTGAAGAGTGGGAAAAAAAATGAAAACAGAGAAAAGGAGAGAAGCAAACGAACCTGCTGAGAGGATCAATTTGAGAGTGCTGCCCTGCCACTGCCACTCAAAGTAATGATTTCGATTTTTTATTGAATTAACATTTTATAAGACCGTGTTAGCATGCATATATATATATATATATATATATATGTGTGTATGTTTGAATTTCAATTCAAAAAGTTCAAAAATATTATTATTTTTAAAATAATAATTTTTTCCTTTTTTTTATTTTATGCACTTAAACTGGAAATTGTATATTAAAATTTACAAAAAGTCTTTTTTCAACCTCTGGCCCAACCCTAACGAGGTGAACCATTTTTTAAATGCCTACGTTATTGTCACGCACTTATTGTGTGAAAATTACATCTTAGTATTTTTAATTCTTACCGTAGTAATAATTCGTGTTTTGAATCTACAAAAATTTTATCTTATTATAATTTTTAATATATTTTAATTTTTTAATTTTATAAAAATATGTTAGTAGATGAATATAAATAATAACGGATACTAATATATATTTAAATAATTTTATATTCACATCAATTTTAGATTATTTTAATTTATATAAACGTGTGTTTTAAAATAGAGTTTAATTCCTATACATTGTTGATATAAATTTTTTCTATTATCAATTAATTAAAAATAATTTTATATATGATTTATAAAGTAGTTGTTGCAAAAAAAATTAATAAATTTACTATATAAAAATATAATACACACGAGACTACTGTTTCAACATTTTAGTGAAAACAGTGATAAAAAGAAATCCTTCAATAATATTAAGGGACAATAATATACGAAGACTGGGTTGGAGAAAAAGACAATATTGTAAGTGTCAACATAGCAATAATTCAAGATAACATGAAAAATCTCTCGCAAAGAACCTTGAATAATATACTCTTAGTATTGTAAATTTTTTCTTTTTGGTGTATAAAAAAGTCTCTCCTCCCCTCCCCTCATTGGAGACACTAACAATTTTGAGTGTGTTTTTGTGTACCCTTTTGGGTGCCCTGTGTGCGTGAAATGTGGAATTATAATATAATGAAATGCATGAACTAAATACAAAACGAATGCCATGAATATGTTTTGTTCCTGTATCTAATATTTGTTTTCAATTTACTCTCTCTGTGAATCTCGTATAATGATAATGCAAGAGATGACGAGGATAACACTAAAAATGATTGAATGTCCAAAGATTAAATTGAAAAACCTTTTTCATTTAAGTACTATAGGACTACATTATATTTTAATTGAAAAAAAATATCATTCTTTATATATCCATATTTCATGGTGCAACACATTACTCCAATATTTTGTGCTTGTATATTTTAATTTAACTTATATCCATATTTTATGTTTCTTTCTCAAAATCAAGCGAAGGTATCATGAAACTGGAAAAATGTCAATCTTAATATAAAAAGGTTAAAAATACAGATGCATCGTTAAAGATAAATTTTAAAATATAACGCAGAAAAAGTGAATGTAAACGCATCTTGTGCAGAAACCTCCGGCATTTCATCTTTCATTCATCTTTTCCTGTCTGTTCCTAAACCACGAAGGTTCAAAAAGATCTTAAATAACATGGTTAAGTAGAATACAGGACCATACAACCCCCCAAAAAAGAAATAAAACCATATTGTTAATACTATTTTTATCCGATACCACTGCCCAAAACAAATACTAAATTTCATTGAGACTTATCCAGAACACGCCAACACGTGAGATTCTATATAACTCTTTCGAGAAGCATCCTTCAATTTTCCGAAACCCATTAGGCCAACAACAGTGGCAGCAGTGGACAAAGCGGTGTCCCAAAAAATGTGGGAACTTAAAAAAAGCTTCGCCTGTTGTTTGAAGTATTTGGACAATCTGATGCACGATGACCAGATTCCCCGCAATTAAAACAGGTCCCTCCAAAGCTGCCTCTGCAGCACATTCAGATGTCATATCAGTTACACAGACTTCTTATAATTCGCATAGGAAGAAAATTAGCAAACAAAAAAATTTAAAGAATTATTTTAACATGGTATACTATTATAACCTGTCTGATGATGAAGGCCTGCTTGATCGTCTACCTCCAATTAGCCAATCATCCCCACTGCTTTTTCCTGCTCGAGACCAGCTGTTGCCACCAGATTTAAAATTTCTACCACCTCTCCTAGATCGATCACCAAAGTCATCATCATCAGAGTCTTGGTCCCCATCCCATCCCCGTGAGGTTTTAAAACCTCTCCGGTCCCTTGAAGCAAAACCTCCCCTAGAAGAAAAGCCTCCCCGAGAAGTAGAACCTCTTCTGTTACTTCGATCTCTGTCAGAAAACTTCCCATAGAAATCACTTGGAGGCCCGTCATCTTGCAAAGGCGGTAGCTGCCAATACAAAGTAACATATGCAATGTGTTTATAAAATTAGTTATGCAATAAATTGGTGCCAACATATGGGGAAGAAAACAGACAGACACAACAAAGAATTACAATAAAAAATCTTAACCAAATATTGTAATTTACCTTGGTGACCTTGGAAATGGTGCTTCCAGGTGGAATGTCCCTATTAAGTAACTCTTTAGCAATTTCCTCGGGAAGATCAAAAATGGCTCCTTGAACCTGATTAGGTATTGACAATGTCAAAGGGTTTGAACTGTGTGGGTGTCTTCCCAATAGGATTGAAGTTCCAAGTAACACAAGTACAGAAAATAAATAGAGAAAACAACTCAGCTACAAACCTTTTCATCTGCAATTATATGGATTTTTCCAACTTCATCAGCTGCTGCAGGATAAACATCTGAAAGAAACCCAGTGACTGATCTTGCCGAAAAATATCTTCTATTATCTGAATCTCGAGTTAGTTGCAATGTAATCCATCCCTGAAATATCAAAACAATTTTAATGAGCCAATGAGATAACATGGGTTAAAAAACAGCATATATATGAAAGATCAAATGAAAAATCATGCATCATATTGTGCTTGTTCCCACTAAAAACTATGTATATAATAATCAAATACACAAATAATAAGACATCATGAAATATCTACAGTCTATGCTTTATAATCTCCATGAACTAGGGAATGACCCTGACACTAGTTTAAATGCTTAAAGATATAGATCACACTGGTTTGGATCATGGATTAATAACATTATCATATTTGAAAAATCATTCTGAGCCATTTGCTAAAACAAAATCCCTGATTCAGTAGCAAGTATTGCTTATTTAAAACAAAGGTGACATCTAGAAAATTGTTAGACAGGGTAACTCAATTGGAAATATATGCTTCACAACACCTGTTCGTGGGTGATAAGAGACCGGGATGATGGAGGTCGGGAGAATCCACTCAGTTGAGCAAGTGCAGCTGCAAGGGCACTTGTTCCTTGTTCTTCGATCAGTTTTTGTGCAGTTGGGGTGAAAAACTCAACAGACTCGGGATGAACTCCATTAAGTGTCGCAACAACTTGCTCAGCAGATGACCCCAAAACCTCTTCCATAGCTGGTGGACTAACAAATTCAAAATGGCAGCCTACATCACGTTCAAGGGATCTAACTGTTCTCCTCTGGCTACTGGTGTACAACAGAATGGCAGTACCTTGTTTTCCTGCACGCCCAGTACGACCAGAGCGATGCACGAAAGTCTCAGGATCATTGGGAAGCTCATAATGGATAATCTGAATGAAACAGGTAAACCCAATAAGCTTTCCAATATGTTAAGAACAGATAGCATTTCAGTACTAGACCAAGGCATTAAAAAGAACCTTCCAATTCAAATATAGATTTTAAACTTCTCTAAACAGATTTGAGATTGGGAAGAAATAATTAAACAATGAAATAAAATAAACACATTTATTTCCACAGTGTACACATTATCTCAAATATAAAATTCTAACTCCTGAGTCAGATGAGACAGAGTACAGTGAAAAAGATTGAAGAAAAGGTCAAGTGCAGTTGAAATCATCTCCTTAACAAAATGGGAAAACCTAAATTTTATTATGCAAGCATGCTTCTTCAGAATAGCCAATAAAGTCCCAATCCAATCTAGGGATAAGACACCCAAAACAAACTACTAAACCCTAAATTCCAAAAAAATGATAGATAATCCTGAATCCTCAATTAAAAACCACAATCACCAGACTAAAATTACTCAAGTGTTTTGCTTTATTACTTCACATCCTCAGTTGCCATTAAGTCTAAACTAACAAATAATAAAGCTGGAACTCAAGCAGATTCATTCAGAAACCAACACCAGAGATCAGAATGGTAAATGTAGACTGCAAAGCATCCTTTGGACTTTACCAAATCAACATTGGGAATATCAAGTCCACGAGCTGCAACATCAGTGGCAACAAGCACTGTGAATTTTCCTTGCCGGAAACCATTCAATGTTCTCTCCCTTTGATGTTGAGATATATCACCATGCAGTGCTTCAGACATTATACTATTTGTTAATGCCAATGATACTTCATCAGCATCTCTTTTTGTCTGCGTAAAAACTATAGTCTTCCCACCCTTTGCATATACCTAAAAGACAAAGGAACATTAAATGAAATTATTGAACCCCCTCCCAAAATAATTCTTCACCAGTACCTTAAAGCAAATGGCACAATGACACCATGACAGGAAATAATAGCTTGTAAAACATCCGAAATAGAAAATTAACTAATTTAATATATTTTAAATTTGCAACAACTGGATGAGTTATAGAAGAATAAATTGCCTTAAGTTTGTTTTGAGGTGTGTGCATAAAATCCAAAAGAACTAGAAAGTTTACTTAAGAATGCATCTGATAATTTTGAAAACAAACAGATAATGAAAATGATGGATTTGTTAATTAGAAATTTAGAATCAACAAAAATATATTAGATCATCTGTGCAAATACAATATTGTACTCAACAATTACATTTTATATTATTTGATATATTTTTTGGTTACCTAGACCAGTAACTAGTAATATTACTCAATATAATGACTAAACAGAACCCTCAGAAGTAAACTGAAGAGATTAAGAACATCAAGCTACGATAGAAAAAAATTAACAACTGCCAACTTACAGTTATAAGATCAGAAAGAATTGTCCGTTTTGAGGTGGCAGTGGCTGCTATAGCATAAAGTTTTATCCCTTCAGCAAGTTTTTCTTCTTCATCACCAACCTTTTTAAAACAAAAAAAGAAAGCATCATAATCATGATTTATTATTTTCAGAATAAAATACATCATAATCCAGATTCAATTCTCATTCTACAACAACTTAAACATTAGTATGCACAATTATGCCTGAATTATTTGATGATAGGGTCAGGAAATCTCAAAGTAATTAAGGTTAATGCTGCTAACTAGAAAGAATTTGAAGACAAAAGAGCAGATTTATACATGCATAAAATTTTCCTTTCTTTTCTCTCCATTTCCCTTGTACCAAACATAGCATAGGATGTGTCCAAACAGATGAAAGGTTTGTGAGCAGAAATTGCACCACATCACCACTAACTTTAAACTATTCAGAATAGAGGTGTATGCTTGCAAACAATGCATGTTTGTTTCACCTTAGATGAATATGTTATCCACCATTTTGTCACAGGTGGCATAGAAATACACAGTCAGAAACAGCATATGCATATATATTGGCCAAAAACATGTGTATGTGTATGTAATGCTCTTCATAAGAAAAACTTTGTAGATATAATATTGCTGACACGATCATATGCTGTACTATCTGTTTGCACTGAACTCTATAAACAAACAGATTATCGATTGACTAGTAATATAATTAGAGTAGGGAAGACAAAAGTGACAAAAGTAACAAAAATTCACCAAATCGATTGTCAGTGGGTTGTCCAAATATTTTCTTGCCAATTTCTTCACCCAACCAGGCATGGTTGCAGAGAAAAGCATGCTCTGCCTCTGTGATGGGAGTTTTTCTAAAATTACTTCCACATCCTCCTCAAACCCAACAGCAAGCATCTGGTCAGCTTCATCAAGAACCAAATACTGAACCTCACTCAGCTTGAGGCTGTTCCCATTTATGAGGTCAATTATTCTACCTGGTGTTCCAACCACCACATCAACGCCACGCGTAAGTGCACTCTGCTGAGTAACATAAGAAACACCCCCATAAACACAAACAGTGCTGAGATAAGGCGCAGATTCCTTTATCTCTTTCTCCACCTGCTTCGCTAACTCCCTGGTAGGTGCAAGGACCAAAACTCTAGGAAGCCGACCAGAACGCCTGCAACAAAGAAACAAAAGCATGAGCATGACCATGATATAGTGTGTGTTTGGATAAATGTTTGCAAAATTGACTTTGTCTATGTTTGGGATCTCGTCAAAAAGTAAGAATCACATCAATTTGGCCCCAAAACGTGGAAGCTATAACTATAACATGGTAAATCACAATGGTAGCGTGAAAAATCACATTGCCAACGTGCAATTAATTTTGAAGTGATGTGTTTTTATGTTAGAATGTTTTTATTTTAAAAGGAAATTAGTAGTAAGATTCGGTAAAAATAAAAAATAAGATTATCTAACACAAGAACTACTTAAAGTTGCTTTAACTCAAAATCAATTTTGGACCAAAAACAATTTCTCAACGTGGAACTAAACATATGAGCATTTAACTAAAATTTCATTAGCTAGAATATCAACGTGAGTTAGAATCATCTAACGTGAATCCACACGCATATACACATACATGAAGCAAAGTGCAGCACATGAACAATGATTACCTATGAGAAGGTGCATTCTCATCTTCAGTGAGGCCTTTAATAATTGGAATCCCGAACGCTAGTGTCTTTCCGGTCCCGGTCTTCGCTCGAGCAATGATATCTCTACCTTCTAGTGCAGGTACTAACACCGCTCTCTAATAACACACGAAAAAGAAAATGAAGCAAAATGTTGATGTTAGTGTAACCCTAACGAGAAAGGAAGAAAAGAAAACGAACCTGAATGGGGAAAAGGTGAGTAATCCCACGGCCCTGGAGGGATTCGACGAGGCGCGGGGGCAAGTTGAGCTTGGAAACGTCGAGTTCGTCAGGGTTGGCGGATTCGGCGGGGGCGGCGGCGGCAAGGCCGAATTCGTCGTCGTTTTGGTCGAAGCCGCGGCCCAGTCCTTTGAAGGCTTCTTCGCTAAGGAGGGAGGAATTGGGCGTGGCGACGGCGGAGGGAACGAAAGTCAGTGTGGGCTTGAGGCCCGTTTTGAAGTTGGGGCCAGTGGTGTGGCGGTGGGCTCTGAGAACGTTGTTGAAGTGGGACTTGGAGTCTAAACATTGCAACCTAACTGAGGAAGTGGAAGTAGTGTTTGGCCTCTGGTATAGTTCGAGAGATGGAGTTTGGTAAATGGAGGAGACACCTATGATAGAAGCCATTTTTTTGGTGTCGAAGAGACGATAGTGGCGAATAGAGAAAAATGAGAGAAGGAGATGATAAGGGTGGCCAAGCTCTTGTTTGGGAATGTATGGCCCTTCCAACCTCCACCTCGCTCTGTTTAGTGAACATATATAGTAGGATTCTCTGATATTTTCGATATTTTTATATTTTTAAATTGCCCTTATCCGGGATATTTCCACCCTACGATTAGCAAGGAGTAATTTTGAGTTAAGGTGGGACATTATTGTCCTATCTCCCTATATATTCACATTTTAAAAGACATCCCCGTCCAAAATTATGTTTGAGAAATGCCTCATATGCATAGTTTCTCGACTACTACTAGGGTGGAATCCCTAGGATTGAGTCGGATGAACATTTTTAGATTTTAATCTCCTTGATGTTGTTATGTTTTTTTATTTTATAAAAAAAACATAGAAATGGTATCTTAATGGAAACGAGTATGAGTATAGAGTAGAGGAAGTTTCTTTTTTTGTGCGAAAAAATATTAATTAAAATATAGTCTTTAAGTCCGAAGTATATATATATATTTAATTATAATAAGACAATGTATTTTTTTTTCCTAGTTTGAAGAGTAGCAATGGATAACATCAAAATTTAAGAAATAATTGGTCCTGAAATTTATTGTTAAATTTAATAATTTTAAAATTTATAAATTTATATTATGAATAACTATATTCCTAATATAATTATATTTATATGATTTAAGAATAAATTTTTATTTTAGTTATAATAATTTTTTTAATTAATAAAAATATTATTTATGATTTATTTATTTTACACTTAAGTGTAAATATAATATATGGAATTAAAGTTATTAGTTGTTTATATGAGATGGAATATAAATATTTTTTTAAGTGCAATATAGAAACAGGTAATATAATATTCTACCAATTGTCTTTCATAATTAGAAAATGTGAGCATTCTTCATTGTATTTATAAAGAAAATATTTTACAAACAACTAGAGATTACCTATTTTAGACAACACTTTTAATATAACAAATATACACTCCTCGGTAAGCATAGAAGCCAATTTGTATGATCAACATCTAGATCAACCTACCAATTGGCTCTCATGACGTGATCGCATACAAACTAATAGGAATTGAGGTTATACCACTCGCCGCAACTATCAAATAATCTTAAGCACCTATCACTTCACTCGGCGCTTGTGGGACCATGCACTAGCCTACTAACTGACTAAAGTGACGTGATCGACCAATCGTAAGTGTACTTGTACAACTCGCATTTAATGCTCATGGTAAAAGTCATCTAACACTAAGCAGGGACCAGGTAGCGTGGCTCAAGGGCAAACGATACCCCTCTTAAGCCTGACAAAACATAAAGAGTGCAAGCGACACCACGTGCAATCTGTGAGGCTCGATGAAAACACCCTGGCACAATTAGAAGGCAGCTTCCAATGCCAATTTGTGAGGCTCGATGAAAACGACACCACGTGACCACTATAAAAGCCCCCTAAAAAGGAAGGCAAAGAAGGAACCTTTAGTATATGTTAACTCTATAATCGAAAGTCCTCCCATCTCCACCTACAAGCAATCTGAAGCGCTTATCACTTCACTCGGCTGGGGTTGTAGACCAACCTACCAACCAAATCCAATGACGTGATCGCATATGAACGGATAGGAATTGAGATCATATTACTCACCATGACTATTAGACAATTTTTGAAGTGCCTATCACTTCACTCGGTGCTTGTGGGGTTGTGGACCAACCTGCCAACCGACCAGAGTGACGTGACCGATCGACCGTAAGTGTACTTGTACAACTCGCATCCAACTAGGAAGGGTCATTCAGAGTTTGAGAGGTGCTCGACTGGAGAACCTCGATGGGACATCCATCCTAAGGACGTGGAACACCACACACCTTAAATTTTATTTTAGTTGACTCTTGACCGTGTTGTACTTCTTTTCTTCAATCAACTTTTCCCTTGAAAAATAATATGTAAAAGGGCTTTTGTCGAAAAGGTTTTGATGAGGCATATTACATGAATAAAATATTTGTATTGATTAATTTCTATCTGATTTAATTCTCTTATTGATTACTTTGCTGCTTAAGGCTCTCATTTGCTGAACACTCCCCAAACCCCTAAGGTCCACAACTTCCAACAGACTCTCAAGTCTATGTCGAGGGCACGGTCCATCCAACCTCCCTCAGACGTTCTTACATGGACCCACCGAGGTCTGTTCAAGAGAAACGCACGAGGTCACACCTCTTAACAAACTTTCGAAGTATATATTGGGGGCACAATCTGTCGAACCTCCCTCATATAAGAGATTTGAAGTCACCTCTAACAAGCTCCCGACGTCTATGTTGGGATTCGTGCTAGGGTAGTCCTTGGAAATTCGTTACAAACATGCAAAAAAACAATGACAAAAAGAGAAATTTTCCATCAAATAAAGAGGGGTTACAAAAGGGGGGCACACAATGACAGTTACATTCAATTCATTATAGTTCATCCTCGTCCATGATAGCCTCGTCCTTCATGTCCTCGAGGACATATTTCAGTCATATCGACCATAGACGCGACCACAACCACCTATCATAATGCCTAGGTGAAGCCTTCTTCATGCTGCCCCAGGATGGCTTTCTTCGCCTCCTCCAAGTCCACCCGCACATTCACTAATTCTTTGTCTCTCGACTAAAGTTGTGCCTTCTAGAGACTTGGTCAGCCTAGCCACGTCTGCTAGGAAGGTGGCTGAAGCAAATCGTGACCTTATCAAAGCATTAACCTCTTTCTCCTTGACCAGTTGTTCCTCCTTGGCCACCATCCCATACTACACGGACGATAGGTCCTTCAACAGCTCATTTGACATCCTCCTAACACTATCGACCTTGGCCCTCAACGTGGTAAGCTCCCTCTGGCTCTTCTCCAACTTCGCGCTCTTCTTGTCCAATGCGATGCTCTAATCGTAGGCACATTTATACTCCTCACACCAATTTCGAGTCTTGGCCCACGACTAAGCTTGGGCGACTGAGATGACCTCCATTGCAACAACAGGCCTCACCTTCAACATTAGCCACCTATTAGTTTCTGACAGAAATTCGGACCCTATCATGCCTCGAGGCTGGAAATCTCGGCCCTAAAGCGATTGGCGACTAGAGTCAATGGTCACATGTGATAGTTGGAGAAGCATGCTCTTCAAATGGATTAACAAGGGGACCCTTACTAGAGATGTCGGCTACGAGCTCGGAGTCCTCTTCGAAGATGACATGTTGGCATCCATGGAAGGGGTTTTCCTCTTAGGGTTCCTCAAGGGTGGCCACCTCTAGGGTCTGCACCACCGCGACAGGGGTTGAAATGGTCGGCACTTTCGATTTGCTTAGGGTTGCGGGTGCCTCCATGCATTTCCTAGACCATTCATGGTGAAGAGATCGAAAGTCAAACTTGCCCATGACCTCTGCAAAGAAAAAAAACAATGGATAAGTAAGCCATCAACATATGCACGCCACCCCTACACAATAAAACAAACACTCACTCGCCAAGTTCTGGACCAGGGTGTGCAAGAAGACGATCTTAACGACCTCCTAACAATTGAGACCACAAGGCAACTTTTATAGGTTGTCAACATCGAACTAGTTGGAGGCTAATGTATCCTCACGTGCCAAACCGTTGAATTTGTTGGGCCACCTCTAGTACAAGGGAAAGTTGAGCTGCCTATCCCTAACGAAGGCTTTCATTGGGACCCCATCCTTGACTTTGATTTTGCAAAATTCCCCCTTGAAGCCCTTGTACGAGGCAGAGTAGGTGTTGAACAAACAGGACTTGAGCAAACTCGTCAATGAAACCCATCTGGTTTTCTAACCAAGTCGCACCATGTAGTGGTGTAGGAACCTAGCAACGGTTGGGTCCATGCGTAGGCAATGGCACACCATCCAGAAAGTCTGCATAAACCGCCCATTCGTTAGGGTGTAATTGGCTGGGGGCGACGTTCAACCTCCTCAATACATCAACTTTGAGCTCCCCTTCTCGAGCTTGCAGAAAGGCCCTCTCCTCGACCATGCACAACTCCACTGAAAATAGGTTGGTGTGCCTTACCGGGGTCAACGACACTTCCCTTACAAGATTCGCTACAACGCTCGATGTGGTGAAACAATAAGGGTAGGCCTCAACCTTAATTCTCAACCACTCGCGCCCAAGCATGCTAACTGGCAGAAATGTCATCTTCTACATGGAAACTTGCTACAAAGGCAGCACGATTGTGGAATCATCAGGAGTTGTTGGTGGAGCCACCACTAGGCCCATGTCAGGAGGAAGGGGGAACTCAGCGGCCCCGGTACCGACGTGCTAACCAGAGAAGCCACCGTCAATGGTGGCCTCCAACAAGCTGATGTAGCCAGACCCTGAACTTGAACTCGGTGACGAATTTGATAACAAAGCGCCAATAGGGTGCACCTTGACCTTTAACATTCGGTTAACCCTAGTAGACAAATCGTTAGAACTCATAACAAAGGGAAGAACAGGCAAATGGAGGTGGCGTACCTAATGGTGGGGAGGTTAAACAACAATAGAGAGAGTGAAAGACAAAACTGAGCAGGGTGCAAAAGTTAAGCAAGTGGGGAGCAGGCAATAAGCGTCCCCTCCCTGGTCATGTGCCATTTATACACGAACTAGCAATGAGATCAAGGGGTAGGATCAAAGCATGTCAAAGGTCGCATGCATTGATTGGCGAAGACCAAACAACCCCAACACATGAAACCATACGTCACTACATGCTAAGGGTCACGTGCATTAATTGACATGCGAAACAAGGTGTTGCCTCGCAAACATGCCTGCTTGCCAAAACGATGCATTTATGTGCACTGCAGTACAACCTTGCACTAAAATGCAAGAAAATTAAGTTTTCACATTCTCAAAAATGAACTCGAGACTCAAGGAGCATTTGTACTCGGACACACCTCAGACAATTGAATAAAGAGCTCGGCCTCGTTAAGTGGCCGACCTAGGACCCTAGCCCCTCACTAGCAAGGGATGTGTCGAGACTTGTCCCAAGATATGTGGCAAGATTTGTGGGATCTTGGTAATGAACCGTTACTAGGCATGGATTGTGCACCAAAAAATCAGCCATTATATAAACATGCTTAAGTCTAGGAAACCATATAGAAGGGAACCAACAAGCCAAGCACCAAGTGTGTTTAATCTAGAAGATCCCTATGAGAGATAGTTGACTTGAGCGTTGGATTGCTTTTGTAGGTACCTCATCCCACACCCCTAGCGAGGTGGGAGAATTCGAAGATCGAGGAGAGTTCAAAGGTTGACAAAGAGAGCTCAAAGGTCAACAAGGAGAGCACGAAGGTCAGTAGTGACAATCCCAAGAGAAAATCTGAGATAAGAACAACATCATTACAATTAATATGTATAATCTCCCATATATAAACAATTATATTATATGGGTAGTGAAGATTATATACTAGGAATGGGGTGTCTCCACTTCAACCTTGTATGGAAATGAGAGTTAACACCTCTATATAAATTGAAGTTGATCATGTTAACTATGCACCAATTTTACTAAGAAATATCATATTGTCATTTAAATGTTGAAACATTGATAAATGTTACTATTGTGTTCAGTTTTGTGTTTTGATGTTTGTGCAACTAATTATAAAACTATGTCTAAGTTGTTTTCATCACATTATATGGTGAACAATTTTCTTCTTGCATTGCATATATATTTTATAAGTTTTTTTTTATTGTGTTTAATGAATTAGCATTTTTTTTTTACTTTTATGCATTTCTAGTATGAGGTTTGGACATTTTTAATGATGGAGCATTTGATATTTCATGTTTGATATTGTTCTCCAAACTAGGATTGTGGTACAAAAAAAATATAGAAAATCAAATCACATATTATTAAATAAAAAGCAAAATAATATTATAAAGTGATGTTTTTAATGTTACATGTGTTGTTGGATAAATCAATGAGTTTATTAAGATCAATTCATTTTCTTGCATGAATACTATTAGGCATACAAATTTCTTGAATTTCATTATACTAAAGTCTCTTTGGTGATTTTTATTGATGATTTCAAATTCATTTTTTCCTCAATATATACTACAACTCCATAATTTGAACTTTAGCACTAGTGAAGAAAGTAACAATTGAACTTCATACTCATTTCCTATGAATAATGAACAAATTTTCTAATCTTTTGTTGCATTCCAACCATGTGTTAGACAATAATATATTTAGATTTGAAATCCTGTATAAGAATGTTAAGTTAGATTTTTTTTTTCCAAAAATAAAATTATTCACCACATTTTTTCGAGTTACAAATAACCTTTATTTAATGAATAAGACATGGTTATTTTTGTTTTTTTTTCTATCAATTACTAAACTAATTTTTTTTTGCATACAATTCAGGAATGCATAACTTCTATCATTTGGACTAATTGACAATTTAATATAACTTGCTAGAAACATTAAAGTAGTAAACACAATTGAGCAAAATGTTGATAACATGAAAATAACATAAATGTGAAAAATAAAATAACATTTTATTGTAGCATATGATACATTGCATAATTAGTGTTTTGTTAATGTTTTAGCTTAAAGGAACATGCATTATTTGTGATTATAATAATATATCACTTCTTTAAAAAATTGATTGAAGTTCTTAGTGTTGTGCTGCAATAACGTAGTATGCATCCATATTTATTTGTGTTACACATCCAGTAAGATTAAGCTACTTTAGTTATTATAATTTTTTCAACCTTTTGAAAATTTTGTTCTACTAGAATGATAAAAAAAAAGTCAATTTTTTTGGTGGGAATATTCGTTGGTTCAATTCAACATGATATTTTCATTCATATTTTGGGGGCAAAATTGATAAGTAAGTAAATGATGGAAATGCATCTTTTGTGTTCATTATGAATGATGAAAATTGTCACAAAATTGAAAGTTAACCTCTAATATCCCATGCTCATTATAAATGATGGAAATGCATCTTTTGTTGCAAAAAAAATTAAAATATGCAGAAAACAATATTGCTTAGTTATTTATGAAAAATATAAATATATTATGTAATTAAATTTTATATATATATATATTATTACATTTACTATGTTTGGATTAGGTAACATCTTATCTATACTTTGTTTGGTTTAAGAAAGAGAATAGAAAAAAAAAATGGAAAGAAAAGAATGAAAGAGAAGGAAAAAAAAAGTAAAAAGTAAAATAAATTTTAAGTTGTTTAATAAGAGAGAAATAAAAAAAAATTTATTTTCTTTTGTCTGGTTGTATAAAAAGTAAAAAGAAAAAATAAAAATATAATTACATAAATATTCCCAATAAAAATATACAAATAAGGATTTTTTAGTATTTTATTCTCATGAAAACATTTTTACGCCCCTTTTCATCTAAAACGAAGAGATTGAAAAAATAGTGAGACCTACTTGCCTTTCTTTCTTTCCTAAACACTACGCTAAATAGTTGAAGGGTTTATTTTTAAGTTTTGGTCTTTTTGTTCCATTCTCTTTTGTGGTGTCAAGCTTGTTCCAAATGAACTCTTAGAGACACATCATCAATGAAAATTTTGGACACAAAGTTGTAATGAAAGAAAATCTAGCTTTCCTCCTCCTTGTTATTGTGCTAGACTTTACATTTTGACACTCAATCTAATAGAATTGTAACGTGCACGATTTTGCATTTAAGGAATGCCTTATATATCTAGATAATCTCCCATATTTGTAAAAACTAATGTGTTTTTATTATATTTTTTATTAAAATTGAAATATTATGAAAAAAAGATAAATTATTTACTTCAACCTCCATCTTAGGTTTGATTTATGATGAGATTAAGATATGATCAACAAAAGATATGTCCCAATAAGGTGAGAACTAAAAATTAAGTCACTATTTATTTAATTTTTTTAATACTTTATAATCCATGGTGTAGCAAGTCATCAACATTATTTGAGTACTTGTTATCAATTTTATAGTTATTGTTTTTTATTGCATGAACAAGAATAACATACATATTTAAATCAGATGTGCATATATATATATATATATATATGTATATGACATATTTTGTGACTGTATACAATAAACACACTATTTACACTAATTTGATTAAAATTTTAATATTTGTTGTTTAATTAGTGTTGTTGATTATATAAGTTAATTAAACATGTCAATGCGTGATATTGCAAAAATGTGATATTATTGTACAAATAATATTGTTGATTTCAAACTCCTATAATGTTTTGATATATATATTATTTTCACTTTTTGACATTCAATCAAATATAATTGTTATTCGTAAGGCACGTTGATCTCTATTTCTCCACAAGGCACGTTGATCTCTATTTCTCCATCTTTCAGTAAGTGATTGAGTTTGAAAAGAAAATAAAAATCTAATATATAATCTCATATTATATAGTATTATATTATAAGAAAATATGCTATAAATTAAATCTTATGAATAATACATCTATTAATTTTTATAATAATATTCTAAAAGTCATACTAATTATAATTTATAATTAAATGATAAGTTTTACATTATCAATGTCAATATAAAATTATTAAACTCATATATTATATATCTATAAGTTATAATAACATTATGATGCAGAGTTAAATTTCAAATTCAATAAACACAATACCTATTTCAATTTTAATTCTATATAAAAAAAAGTGATGTACATGAAAGTCACGATAAAAATTGATTTTTTACTATACAACAAATCAACATACTTACTAACAAGATTAGACACAACATGTATATAATTGAGTTTCTAATTATATCATTAGATAATATTTTATTGAAAGAAATAAAACTCTGCTCTCAAAAAGAATTAGCACCATGACTATCAGTTGAAAAATATTATTGGTGCAAATAAATAAACATAAAAAATCAACATACTTTGAGAAATATTTTTAATTGTAATATTTTGAAAATTAAAATTAAAAATCAATATTAATGTAAAAATATATATTTTCAAAGTGTATTAAGATAAATAGTTTAATTATACACTTATTTGATAGTTTTTTAATCATGAAATTTATGAGAGTAATTTATTTTTATTTTGTTTAAGTTATAAAAATTCCTTAAGTCATGGAAAGGTAGCAGTGTAAGCCACTAGGCCAACCTAAAAGATTACGTAAAATTACTTTAACCAAGCATAACCATTAAAATAAATATATAAAATATTTTAATAGAGAAAAGTACTCATAATTCATAATACTAGTTTATATATAAAGTTGGTTAATGAATATTCCTACCGCGTGTTTCAAAAAAAAAAAAAAAAAATCTTACCGCGTGTGATGCACGGTTGGTTGGAGTGGGCGTGTTGGGCCGGCGGGCTAGTTGGTTGACGAATAGTAAAACTAAAAAGCATAGTATTAGCAAAGGATAGCTGTTATTATTAATAGTTTCAAATTAATTTAAAAATTGATTTTTCTTGGCAGCAAAGGCAAGCAGTGGCCATTATTGTTGCCAGTGAAGCAATCTTCTTCTTCTTCTTCTCCTTCCTTCAACTTGGCGGATCTTCACCCTTTTCCTTCCTCTGTTCAGAATGGCGGTTCTGCTCCCTCTTTTCTTCTATGCTGTTGCTTTCTTTTGCACCATTGCAGCTATCGCTTTGGCCGTTCTTCACATTTACAGGCACCTTCTCAATTACACCGAGCCCACTTACCAGCGCTTCATCGTTCGGATTATTTTCATGGTTCCGGTCAGTTACTTCTTCATTTCACCACAACCACTCTCTCTTCTGCTTATCAATTTATCTCATTTCTACTACCTAGGGTTCTTCCTTTACCTAATTGGACTAACTACTTTTTACTATTACCTAAAGTAATCAAAGATCATTCAACTCTTAATATGACTTAGGTCAAATATCAAACTAGATGCACATCGTATTATTCTTTCACTTCAGAGGAAAACCTTTGAACTTCTTCACTTGCACCGTCAAAAGGGGGTAAGCGAACTGGGATTATGGGTTGGGCTGTACGGAATTTTCTGGAAACTGTTTTTTTGTCCCAGAGTTCTTTTACTGGCTCATTTAACTGTTTAACTATTTGGTTCGGTGCCATCTCTATATGGTGAGACGTGAGTGTTTTGAAACTTCATAATGATTGACCTTGACTTTGTAAATTTGATTCTGGTTAAATTTGAGTTTGAGACTTGAAGTGAAGTTATTTATGTTTGGGAACTTTTATCTCTGAAGTTAGTCTATAGACATAGTATTAACTTCTCACCCCAATTCACAAGCTACATTTTTTTTTGCTTCTAGTTGAACTTGATTTTAGAAGTAAACATGATTCTAGGAAATAATCACCGAACATGATAATTTTTTGCACAATCCTATTTTTTACTTCCAAAAGCAAGTCTAGGGAACATGAACACTCCTGCAAATATACTTGCTGTATTTGATACATGCATAAAGACCGAGTTTTCCTGTTTCTTGTTAATTGTAGTTACCAGCACGTCTTGTTTGTGTGTTTCTGGATATTTCTTTGGTTTGTTTTATTTGATCCTTTATTTTCTTCATTTTTGTATCATTGCTCTCTTGAAATTCCACTTGGAATATCACCATTTTGAATTATGTAACATTTCTTTCTATGATTCATTTTAAGCAGTTATAAATTTTATTTTCTTTTGCAGGTTTATGCACTAATGTCATTCTTGTCCCTTGTAGTACCTGCGAGCTCAATCTATTTTAATTCTATTCGGGAAGTGTAAGTTCATCTGTCTTTCTCTATTTACTATTTTATTTTGGTTGTTGCTGATGTTTAGTTTGAGTTTTTTTTTTGTCTATATTTTTGTTCATTCCTGTTTCACGGTTCACATGTTGTTTGTGATTTGGGTGATTAGTGGTTACCACTGATATGAATTATATAGTGTTATTCTACACAAATTGTGACTTATGAAGACTCAGAAGCAGTTCTTGTCTTTCTATTCAGAAACCCCTTTGAAGTTGCTAATTGAACTAACCGGTCTGGTACCCTACTCAAGATGGAGTTCAAATTCATTGGATAGAAAAATGTGTGTAATTCTTCAAATAGATTATGAAAGTAATGTTCTTCCATTGTTGACGTGACTGAGGTGGTGTAGGTGATTGCTGTCACTGCTGTTGCAGCAGTGCTTCCATATATGCAGTCACAAGAGTGGGAAGGCTACCCCCCCTTTCCTGTTTAGTGTGATTTTATTCTCTTGTACCTTCTTTACTGTATCTGCTACATTTTAGTATTGGAATTTTAAGTTCACCCTGCAAATTTTGTTGTCTGTTCTAAAATTATAATGAACTTTGCTGATCTATGTTTGTTAGCCAGGTGCAATTTCTTAATTGATTTCTCTTGTCTACTGTTGCAGCTATGAAGCTTGGGTCATTTATAATTTCCTGTCACTGTGTCTGGCATGGGTTGGTGGTCCTGGAGCAGTTGTAATAAGTTTGAGTGGTCGAGTTCTGAAGCCATCATTGTGTCTGATGACTTGTTGCTTTCCTCCTATACCACTGGATGGGTGGGTTTGTATCTGATTCATATTTTTGGATTAAAAGCTTTTGTGCCTGAAAATAGTTAGATATACCTTGAAAACTATCCCTTGAATTTTCTATGGAGATTTTTTTGAATTACCTATTTTTTTGTAACTTGTAAGTGCTAGACTTCTAGGATGATGCATTTGCCACACAATATGGAGATTTGTTTTAATGGATTATTGGAGAACAAGCTAGACATCCTAGAGAAGCAACACATTTTGATAGAGACCTCTAACATGGTCGTATGACATTATATCATAATTTATGTTCATCTCTCACTTCTAAAACTTCCATTGCAGGCGTTTCATACGTAAATGCAAGCAAGGATGTCTGCAGTTTGTCATATTGAAGCCCATTTTAGTTGTTGTTACACTTATACTTTATGCAAAGGGGAAATATAAAGATGGAAATTTCAATCCAAAGCAGTCATACTTGTATCTTACGATCATTTATACGATCTCATATACAATGGCTCTCTATGTGCTTGCTTTGTTTTATGTGGCATGCAAGGATCTGCTTCAGCCATTTAATCCAGTTCCAAAGTTTATTATAATAAAATCTGTTGTATTCCTGACTTATTGGCAGGTAATTTTTATAACTTTCCTTTTTATGTTTTATTATTTTCTCTTATTTCAACTATATCTTGTTGCTACCTTGCTGATTGTATGGTAATGTAGGAAGAACAGAAAAAAAGAGTGACATTTTTTGGGTACATAAAGAGTGGCAATTATAGTTCTGTTTTCTTGTGACCATTAGAAAGGAGGATGCAGGTGTTGTGTAAAATGAGGATGCCTTATTTGATCTTAAGATGAGCTGTAATTTGTTTGGAGCAAAAGAAGGAAAATAAGAATTTTGCACCTTAAGTCCTGGGATATAAAATAATATTTCCTTATTGAACAGACATTGGATATACCCTGGATTTATAGCATCTTTGCTAATATATATACTAGAAGTTGGATTTGGTGTTAGTTTTCTTCTCAGGCACCAACACAGTTTAAATTTTAGGAATTGATTTGTTTGTGAAAGTCATCAGACACCTTTCATCTTCCCTCCATTTGTCTTTGTTTTCCAAGTTTTGCTATTTTCCTTATTTTACTTAATGGTATAAACTTATTTGAGGCCACTATTAATGGCATAGTAATTAGAAAAATATAAAAAGAGAATTGACACTCATGTATGCACGTGTTATGACATATAGTTTAATATATTGCCAATTTTGTTCAATAATTTCATCTTATATTATTTTTATTGAATACGTCAATACACAAAGTTCGCCGTGTTATGGAATTATTTAGAATTTGAAGATGAATATGCGTTAGTTTGGTTTTGCTTGGTTCTACTGTTTTATGCTTTTCACTTTTGAGGTTTGAAGCAGGGTGACATTTTTTTTATTCATTTCTTAGGGTGTGTTATTCTTCCTTGCTGCAAAGTCGGGATTCATTGAGGATGCTGATGAAGCTGCCCTACTTCAAAATTTTATCATTTGTGTTGAGATGCTTGTTGCTGCTGTTGGCCACCTTTATGCATTTCCATACAAAGAATATGCTGGTGCTAATATAGGTGGATCCCGTGGTTTGACAGCTAGCCTTGGGCATGCTTTGAAGTTAAATGATTTTTACCATGATACAGTCCACCAGGTGAATCTCACTTTTGTTTGTTCTATCTGTAGTTTATGGACATTGTTAACGTATGGCTTTGCACCAGGCTTAATGCCTGGCTTTGCAACAGTTATGCTGCAATGCATTTCTGGTTCCCCATGTTTCTTATTGAAATTTCTGACTCTCCTTCGCTTTGTACTTTCTCTGCTGATAATCTGACACCACTTAAACTTGTGGCAGTTTGCACCAACGTATCACGAATATGTTCTCTATAATCACAGCGAAGGTGAGGAGGGAACACGGAAGTACAGGTCACGGACTTTTGTTCCAATTGGCCCGGAGATGGATACTGCAAGAAGAAATAAGCATATGTTTGGAAACAAGTTAGATGACATACAGCTCTCAAGTTTATCTTCTTCTAACAGTAGCACTCCCTCAAATTCTGGTTCCATGCCTGATGCTTCAAATTCTGATGCGATGAAGTCTTCCTTGCTTGTGGATATGTCCAATTCAGTTTCGTTACCATATGACTTGACCCTCATTGACTTGGATGTATCCAGTTACCCTGAAGAAGTTCCTGCGGCTGATAAAGCTGGTGATAGGTGACCACGAGGAATATAGGTTTTGTCAGAAAAAATGTTATCACAAGAGGAGATTAGAGGGGCATCCAACATATTTTCTGTGCTTGGAAAGAACTATGATTGTGGTTTCTTAAATCCTGGGATAGGAATTAAGCAGATCATGTGCCAACATACATTTGTGTGAACTTACTTAAACGTCTAGTCGGCCTCACTCCAAAGCAAAACAGTCCTTGATATTGGTCTCTCTCTTCATACTGTAATTGTCTCCAATGGTTGTGTGTCCTGTGTGTAAATTGTAGATACTGAACTTGTTGACATGCCTCAAAGTTCAAACATGGAAGATACTATACAAATTGATTTAGAATTAATTGATTCTTTTCTCCCATGCACCATGAAGATACTAGTTCTTGTTGGTTTTAATGCTTATAGCAATGTCGTGGTAGTTAATTTTGCCTATTTTGGGAATCTCGTTATATTTGTTGTGTTTGATACTATAAATATTATTGATTGAGTTGTATTATTTATACATTTTATACAATATTTTTGTATTTATCTCTCTCTATTATATTATTTATTACACATTTTTTTTAATTGTGGAATTTGTTGAATTAGTTGTGCATATAATATTTCTCTTATCGATTATGACGGTCTTTCGGTACAATTAGTACAATTTTCAGGCTAAAAATTCAATGCATTTTATCCTTGTGTGAAGCTTCCTCCTAACCATGTTTTTACTTCATATTTTAGTAACTTTCAGCTCCTGGAAAACTGCTTTAATTAAATACTAAACTCTGCTCAGGTAGTGCCACGTGTTTGACATCCTGGAAGAAATTAAAATCTTTTTATATTTTTGATCCTCGTGCTTGTTCACTCTATCGATTTGGGGATGCATATAGGTTGCTATTTAGTTCTTTTTTTCACTCAGTAATTTGAATGTCAGTGTACGTGACTAGACAATACCATGTTGTGCAGGAAATCAAGTGGAAATGATGGAGGCAATATTGTATGGTTTTTGTGATCAGTTTATGGCGCTAAATGCAAGCAAGGACATTTACGTATGATTTGGCAGGCGAGAAATAAGAAGACAGGAGATTAAGCAAAGAAAAGACGATCAGATAAGGTACAATGATGGTTTGGAAAGCAAGACATGGGAGAAGAGAGAATCATTTTGTGGCGATTTCTTTAGGTTAAAAATGTATATATTTAGAATTTTAAATATTTTTTTTACTATTTTAAATATTTATTGTCGGTTTAAAATCGTTAATTTCTTATTTAATCGATTATCAAATTTGATAATTGATTATTCAGCAATTATACTTGATTCGTAATATTTTAAAATTATAAATAAATTAATAAATTATAAAATTAATTATTTTAGTTAAATTAAAATTTAATTATTTTAATTAAATATTTTAATTTCAAAATTTAAAATTAATTATTTTAAATAAATAATATATAAATTATATTTATTTATTTTTGTTTCTTATTTTTAAAATTAAACATTTTTATTTTTATTCTATTAATTAATTAAAATGTTTTTTTTTATATTTTCTCTTTCTTATTTCTTTTCTACATACACCTTTATTTTTCACATATTTTCATTTACCTATTTTCTCTTTTCTATTTCTCATATTTTTTTTTCTCTCCTACCAAACAAACTATCATGGAGATGCTAGGAGCGGAATATGACACTTAATAGATATGAATGTATTTGTCTCTCGTTTTGACAATACTTTTTCTTTTTAATAATTTTTTAATAAAAATTTTATAAATTTAACTATTAAATTATTTTATATTATCTTGATATCTATGTATGTTAAATTTTAAATAAACTAAATATGTTAAATATATAATTTTAAAGCATTTATTTATATTATAAAATAAGTAAATAAAGTATATTGATAATATAGGAGTATCAAATAATGTATTTTTTTTAAGTTTTTGTCGAATTAGATATATTAAATAAGAGATTTCAACCCAAAGATTCAACTAATAACATTTAATATTTATAAAAAAGATGTTAAGTTTATCAAGTTATTCAAAATTTATTCTTGACATAAATACATCTCTTTGTTATAATAATAATGATTGTTCTGATATTTATTAAACCTACTTAGAATCCCATGCAAGGTAAATAAAACATACACGTTGGTTCAATGTTATTAAGCCAATTATTTGTCACCTCATCACACAAGACACATAATCTTGGCTTAAAAAAAAGTCTCATACGAAATTCTAACCAGCCACAAATAATTCTATGTATTTTATCTTTATTTACCTACATTGATTTGAGTGGTTGTACTACACATCTACATTAATTGGGGTTTGGCTTGCAGAAGACTGTCAAAATATTAGTCAGACTTTATGAAGAGAGAAGATATATTAGTCAGACTTTATGAAGAGAGAAGATATACAATACCACCGAATATCAAATTTTCTTGTTTAGATATTGAATAGAGTTTGGTTTCAACCAAACTTCTCTATTTTATAAAAGGACTATTATGGAGCATTTCTGAACGTGGACAGTGGAAATCATGTTCGTTACTGCATGACCACACACGTGTTTTTATCCAACCAAATCCTATGAATCCTCTATTTTTATCAACTTCATCTGTTTTTCTTAGCCCTCACAAAGCCAGAGAGAGAAATGGAAGCATCATTGGCCACAAGTCCATGTATAGTTCTCATAGTGATACTTGCTCTATGTGCATGGAGGGTGCTGAACTGGTTATGGCTAAGGCCAAAGAGGCTAGAGAGGCTCCTAAGGGAGCAAGGCCTTCAAGGAAATCCCTACAGGCTTTTGGTTGGAGATTCAGAGGAGATTCTCAAGATGCAAAAGGAAGTCACATCCAAACCCATGAATCTCTCCAACGATCTAGTGCCTCATGTCTTTCCCTATCTCCAACAAAGTGTCAACAAACATGGTATTATGTCTATGCCTAATTTTTCGTGTCAAATTCAACTAGCACATATAGGAAGTTGTCCTTCAATTCATGTGTTCATTTTCTTTTCTTATTTATCTTTAAATTTAAGCCTTGTTATAAAGTACGTTGCTGATGGTATGTAGGGAAGAATTCTTTTGTTTGGTTTGGAACAAAACCAAGGGTGACCATCACAGAGCCTGAGTTAATCAAAGATGTACTTAACAAGATGAATGATTTCTCAAAGCCTGACACCAATCCATTTGTCAAGTTACTAGCTTCTGGTCTTATAAATCATGAAGGAAAAAAATGGAACAAGCACAGAAGAATAATTAGCCCTGCATTCAATTTAGAAAAATTGAAGGTTGGTTTTCCATTATTAGATATAGATCTTCTATATCAATTCGCTTAAGAAAATTATTTGGTACAACAAAATCACTCAAGTTAGTTTAGCCTGCAACCTATACTTTTGCAAGTAAAATCAGTTTGATTTATAAGTAACATGATGTGAAGTCTGAATGTTTATGTGCTTAGTTTGACATGGAGAATTTTAAATCCTTGTTATTTCATTGCTACACCACAGAATATGCTACCAATATTCTTCAAAAGTTGCAATGATCTAATTATCAAGTGGGAGGAAATGTTGTCTTCGGATGGATCATGTGAAATGGATGTATGGCCTTTTCTTCAAAATTTAACTAGTGATGTTATTGCTCGAACAGCATTTGGAAGCAGTTATGAAGAAGGAAGAAGAATATTTGAACTTCTAAAAGAGCAGGTAGAACTTGCAATGAAACTTATATCGAAAGTATACGTCCCTGGATGGAGGTAAGACTAATATGTATATTTTAAGTGAACTAAAGCTATCAGTATCAACCCTGTTAAATGAGTTTTAAGTGAACTAACCTTACCGTATATTTTATACACATGAAACAGTGATTACCAAATAACTTTTATCATTAAGAGTCACAAATATTTGTTTTATACAACAACTAATTCACCTAATATTGTGATGGGAACTTGTGGTATCTCTCAATTGCAATTTAAATAGCAAAAAACTTCATTTGAAATAAAACTATTAGCAAGAAACGTTTCTCATCAAGAATCTATGCGTTATATTCAATATCTATTCATTTATACCTACTGCTTACTTGCAGATTTGTACCTACTGCTACTCATAGGAGAATGAAGGAAATTGATAGAGAAATAAAAGCTTCACTTACGGATATGATAAAAAACAGAGAGAAAGCACTAAAGGCGGGCGAAGCCACTGAGGATGACTTGTTAGGCATACTTTTGGAGTCAAATCACAATGAAATTGAAGAACACAGAAACAATAAGAATGTTGGAATGAATCTTGAAGATGTAATCGAGGAATGCAAGCTATTCTACTTAGCAGGGCAAGAGACCACTTCAGCTTTACTTGTTTGGACCATGGTGTTGTTAAGTAGGTATCCTGATTGGCAAGCACGTGCAAGGGAGGAAGTTTTACAAGTATTTGGCAAACAAAAACCAGATTTTGATGGGCTAAGTCACCTTAAGATTGTAAGTGTCGCATTGTTATCTTCTTTTTTGTGTTTTACACAAAAAATATCTTCCAACTAATATGTTAGAATTCATGGTTCATAATAGAAAATTGAGAAAAAACTCAAAATAGAAGAATATTTAAATGAGAAAAGTGATTTCATTGAACTATCCAATAAGTAAGCTAATAATTAACTAATAAGCATTTATTAATAAATTCTTAATTAATTTCTAATTAATTAGGAATTACATCTTTGAGTATTGAGTAATACAATCCAAGATAAAGAAAAAACAATGCAATTGAGTAATGACAATTACAAAAAAATTACAAGCTGTAATTACACAACTACATAACAAAGGATGTAATTACAAAAAAAGTTTTGTTGATTACTTACTCTTTATATAAGTCACATTAGATAACTCAACGAGGTCACCTTTCTCATTTGAATATATTACTGAACTATGAATTCTAACACGATAGTTAGAGACTAATTCTTTTGAACAATAGAAATCATAAAAGTGGGTATTACCTCTCCTAACAAAGTTTTTCCATACACATGACTAAGAATCTAATCCCTAACGATATTCTTATGTGACCTTGCTACCAACTGTTCCAAACTTTATTGGTGTTGCATTATTATTTTGATACTTAATGTTAGCAAAAATACTTTTATGTAACAGGTCACCATGATTTTGAATGAGGTTCTTAGGCTGTACCCACCGGCAGTTGGCCTTAATAGAAATGTTCACAAAGATGTGAAACTTGGAAACCTATCATTACCTGCTGGAGTGCAAGTTTCTTTACCAATAATGATGGTTCACCATAACTGTGAACTCTGGGGTGATGATGCCAATGAGTTCAATCCTGAGAGATTTTCTGAAGGAATTCTAAAAGCCACCAATGGCAAAGCTTCATTTTTTCCATTTGGATGGGGTCCTAGAATATGCATCGGACAAAACTTTGCCTTGATAGAGGCAAAGATGGCTTTGTCACTGATTTTACAACATTTCTCATTTGAACTCTCTGTGTCTTATGCTCATGCTCCTTACACACTAATTACTCTTAAACCCCGATATGGTGCTCATGTCATTTTACGTAAAGTTGAAATATAAAAAATAATACTACGCCTTGTTTGATTTGCATTTCACAATTGCTAAGTTTATAATGCAATGATAGTAGCAGTTTGCTACCAATTCATGCATTTTAATACACTGTATATTATTTGATTCATTTTCTAAAAAGATATTTTGAGAAACGCTATGAACTCTCATATCTTCATAAAAGTTTGACCTTCTTCGTATGTAACAGCTTGAAAAGACTATGCCTCCAACTCAAGTAATGCTCACTCTTTTTGAGTGTCAAAACTGCCTCCCTAGGTTAGAATCAAATCATAATCAAATACATTAATTTAAATGTAAAATGGCTTAATATTGTTGGCTCACCAGTTCCTTGGTGCTGTGGCATACTTTTGCTAATGCTTGCAAGTTACAATTGTTTATCATGACTAAGATATTGCCTAAGCTTTTGTATTCTTCTAATTGTTTCTTTTTTCAAGTTCAATATAGGTCAATAATTCCCTTGAAAAATAAGCACCAACAACCAACAACTAGCATCGTTTATTACATCTTTCCCTTGAAAGCGACTTTGGTCCATAAATAGGTAGTGTCAAACCTCTCACGCTAAAACTAGTTTCAATTGTGTATTTCAGTCAAAATATACAACTAAAATTACCGCATAGTATGACAAATATGTTGACAGCCACATCAATTACCGCGTAGACAATTTAGATAATGTGGTAGCCGCGTCACACAAAATATTCGTAAAGCATTTTTTTCAAAACTTTCTGGCCATTAAAAACCATTTGGCCGTTTAAAAATGTTAGAAATGTTACCAACAACTAGAAATGCTCTACATTAATACTGCTAATATTGAATAAACAAATACAATAAGAATAAAAAATTAATATATATATATATATATATATATATATATATATATATATATATATATATATATAAAAAAAATTTCATAATAATTTTAATTAATAGCAAGAAAATATTGTTTATAATTTAAAATTTTATAATACTATTTCACATAATTTTTATTTTTAAAATATTTGCAGTAATTTTTTTCATTAATTATGCTGCAGTAAATTTTCCATTAGTTAAAAAAACGGAATGCATCCCATTAATTAGTAGTCCATCTTTTCATATTTATCTAGATGAGAAACCACTGTTTTTTTAGAATACAAAAGGTTTTATTTAATATATATTTATTTAATTATATTTGCTATTAATTTAATGAATTATTATATTATTTATTAGATATAATAAATTTTAGTGGTAGTCTTTTCATAATTCTTATAGATATAGTTATTTAATAGTAAAACACTTTAAAATAGAACATTTGTTTAGTTGTGGAGCATAGATAATCATTTGGCTTCTCTTTTTATTAATTTAACAATTTCTAACACACTACGATATTACTAAAAATTTTAAAATTTGTTATCAAATAATTTTGTAACTAATTTTAAAATTAATAGTTATTTTATAACTAATTTCTAGTAAAATTAATTAGCTACAAAATCACTATAATATTAATGGTAGCATGAAATAAGTAATAAATTAATTAAGAAAATAATCTTAGTTAATTTGTAGTAAATTTTTAAAATTTGTAGTTATTTTTTAGTTAATTTATAGTAATAAGAAATATAAATAAATATAACTTAAATTTAACTATAAAAAATAATATTCTAGTTAATTAATAGTTAATCTATGATTTAGCTACTAATTTAAATGGTAGCTAAAATTAGTAATAAAATAAAAAAAAATCTTGTAATATTCAAGAAAATTTATATTACTAGAAGATTACTTGAAGTTTGTATAGATTAGATGAAAATGTCAACTTACTAGCGCTATAATTTTAATTTATATAGCATCTATATACTATATATTCTGTTTAATTTTATACTACAGAACAATTGCTTGAAAAAAAGGTTTTCTTACTTATGAAAATCTTTTAACTATAAGATTTTTTTTTTATTTTTCTACTAATTTTAGCTACCATTTAAATTAGTAGCTAAATCCTAATTAATTAATTATTAATTAACTAGAATATTATTTTTCTAGCTAAATTTAAGTTATATTCATTTATATTTCTTATTACTACAAATTAACTAGAAAATAACTACAAATTTTAAAAATTTATTACAAATTAACTAAGATTATTTTCTTAACTAATTTGCTACTTATTTTATACTACTACCAATATTATAGTAATTTTATAACTAATTATTTTTATTAAAAATTAACTACAAAATAACTATTGATTTTAAAATTAACTACAAAATTATTTTGTAACAAATTTTCTAGTAATGTAATTGCTCAAAATGAAACACAGTATAAAACTACAAAGTACAAGTTTTATGGGGGAGCACAAAGTTTTTTTTTTTTCATCTTTCAGCATTTAATTTCTACAATTCACCATGGTTTGTTGATGAGTCATTTAATACATGTTCATATATAATTATTGTATCACAAATTAGTATATATTTTTATAATTTTTATTGTCTTGGTTCAGATGTGATCGATCATATTGTTACAAAAAAATGACATTAAGAAGGTCGAGAAAAATGGTAAAAAAAAATGTATTTTGGTGGATTTTGTACTTATTTAGAATATGATATAGTCTACAATTGATTTTGTTTATGAATTTCAATAACAAACATTATTATAAATATTTTATTTTTTTTCATATGCAGCGTTTGTTGGAAAATAACGGGTAGAAAAGCTATTCTTACTAAACGGTGGGACTATATTTTTTTTTGGTAATGGAGGAAACACAGAAAGAATTTATAAAATAAATTGTAAAAATCAAAGTAAAGGATTTCTTTTAGAGCAGAGGAAACATTTCATTCTAAATTAAAGGAGTTCTTTTTTTACATAAAATCTTCATATATGTAAATAATACAATTTTTTTTTAATAGATACATTCAAAATCTTTTATTAGTACTCGAGTTGGATGATGAAAAATTATTATATCAATAATAAGGACTAAATTTAATTGATTTCATAGTTGATTTGAATGATTGTTTTATATTTTATTATTTAGCTATATATAAACGTAATAATCACGATTATGGATGAAGGTTATATTCATTGAACAATTCTATTTCTTCTTTTAAATTAACTATATTGCATTGATTATGTGCAGTCGTGAATCAATTGTAGATGAAGTGCAATATCAAGTATAAATAGAAAGCAAATAAACCAATGGAAATCATACCTTTCGTATGAAACTTACACATATCCTTTTATATGAATGAATATTGTATATTTTTTTACTTTATTTCATGAAAAAAAATGTATTTAACTCTTTTTGCTTTTGTATATTGTATCGTTCTCCTTTGTTTTGGTATTTGTTTTAACTCATTGAGTTTTATCTTAGTATTCGTTCCACACTTGTATATATACGAAAGGATATTTTGCAAAGAAAATATCATGTGCCTAATCTTTGATACAATTCAGGGTGGCTAACCTACTTTTAATAGTTTTCTAGGGTTAAAGAAGAAAAATAGGTATCATCTCCCACATTTTAGAAATAGACTTGGAATAAGGGAGAAGAGTGAAGCTTTCAATTATTATATTTAGTGTTCGAAGTACAATTGAACTTGCATTTAGTTTGTGTGAAATGAGGTGGAAGATATTGAATGATATGACTTCTTTTTCTTTAAAGACATAAAGCCAAGTCATTCTTGCTTGGATGATTTAAGTAACTTTATTAAGAGAAATTTATATGAGTGAAGAATTTGATTCATTTGATAAAAACAACTAATATGAAAATAATGACAATCAAAATGAAAATGAAGTTGGTCATAGTACTACCAATTGGAAAGAACCTAATGCTCAAATTGCTTTACAAATGGAACAAGCAAAAGAGTCTATTAAAAACATGTTTTTGACACGCATTTAATTTCTTTATATTTTTAAATCAATTATATTACTTAAATGCCTTTTCTTTTTATTAGAAAAAAAATTATTTATTCATGAGATGAATACATTTGGATAATTTTATATTAGATGACATGTTATTTTTTATATGTTCTTGTGTATAGTTACTGTTTTATATGTTCTCACGTATAGTTATTATTTAGACAAATATATTTTTTTATCAAAAATTTCAAGAGAATAATTTTAAGTGGAAAATAAAAATAAAAATAATTTCATTAGGAAGGAAAATAATTATATTTTTTATAAGATAATGATGAAATTTTATAATTGAACGTTCGTTTTTATAAAATTAATGTATAAATATTTTTTATAACCATTTTCAAGAAAATACATAAATAAAATAACTTTCAATTAAAAATTAAAGTAAAAATAATTTCATTAATAAAAGAGTAAAGAAATATTTGTTATTTTTAATAAAATATAATCATTTAATCATATACAAATACTTTTAATATTTTATTCAAATATCACTTTTAAATAAGTTCTTCTTCTATAAATTCTTAAGTACGTATGTTCCAAACATAAAATTAATTTATCTAAAAGAACTTTTCCCAATAAAATTTTTAAATAAGTTCTAGTTATAAAATCTTTTAAATAAGCTTAATAAGCCCTAGATAATGTGTACCGCTGTTGTGACTTGTGGGCAAAGATTAATAAGTCTTCCTTCCATTTATTGCTATGTACGCATAAGCTTTAGACCGTGACAGCGTTACAATAAAGCTTTTTGCCTCCGTTCCACTCGACGGGAAATCAATACTAATTTTAAATCCTTTCGTGTTAATGATTAATAAGATACTGTTAGGTTAAAGAATATAACTTTCATTATATATAATTAGTCAGTTTTACCTTCAATAAGGTTTGTTCTACGTATTTTTAGAACTAAAATAAATTTTGAGATAAATATTTATTAATTTAAAAGTTAAATTTAGTAAAAATTATATATTAAGAGATACTCTATTTAAATAAAATTAATAATTAATTTTAAATTTAATAAAAATTGATATATTAAGAAATAGTTTATTTAATTAAAACTAATGACCAATTATTTTAAATTTTGTAAAAATTAGTATATTAAAAGATAATTTATTTAATTAAAATTAATGACTAATTAATTTTCTAAGCGAAAGAGAATAAAAAAAATTAAAAATCATACAAAAATAAAAACACCAATAATATACCACTTTTTTTGGAAGGCTAAAACAAAGACTTGTCGGGCCTTGTACTTGAGTCGATCTGGCCTTCAATCGTTTCTATTTAATAAAAACTGTGTACACAGTAATATTTTCTTATTTAACAATATTTTCAAATAATAGTGAAAAAAGAGAGTAAAGAAGCATAAAATTTCAAGTATGCTCCCTCATTGGACAATCATAGGATAAGGATGGGTCTGATTTAAGCCAACCGGGGCATCGATTCCATGGAGAGCACGAGAAATGGATGTTACCATGTGATTGTCTTAACGACGAATCACACACATAGCATATATAGTGAAATAAAGAAAGAAAGAAAGAAAGAAAGAAAGAAGAAACTTATATAACAGTATGTAATAAAAGTAATAAAAAAAGTGGTCAAACCACAACATGCACGTGACCGTCCATCTAAAAGAACAAGAACCTATCTAACGATCCACGTGTAAAAGTGCTTACTCTTATACAACAACAAATGGTACCATGGCAAGGAACTACAAAAAAAAAAAAAGGACTTGTCTCTAGCTAGCTATTGCGGCGGCGCACAGGTTGGTTCGCATACCAAGCAACAATAAGGTGCGTGGTATCTAATCCCTTATCTCTACAGTTCAGACCCCCTTTTTCTCCTGTTCTATGTCACAAACCGTTTCTTCTGCTATTTAATGGCGCTATATTTTAGAATTATTCGGTTCCATCTGTCTTTTCTGTTTTAACTTTTCAGAGCAACTTTTGGGTGGCAAGACCATGACAGTGGTTGGTAATAATCATATGGGTAGCCTTAGCATGAACCCATTATTTAGGAGTGAGTCTTTTGGGCATTACTACCCCGAGGCTGAGCATAGCTACACTATGATGGAGAAGAGACAACTCTTTTTGAGAAGTTATCAGTTCTGTCGAAAGAAGAGCCTCAAAGACAGAGTCAAAGGGTCTTTGGTTCGTGTCAAGAAGGTCCTCTTGCTCAGGCTGCGATCTGTTAAGAAACTAAGGAAGATCGTCTTTTCCAGGATCAGAATCAAATGCGGTTTCTATTACCGAAGGAGAAGCAGGTTTTCACGCCTTCTCAATGCTCACAACCGCAAAAGGGACTACTCTTCCTCCTGTTTCTGGTAGCTAGCTAGGACCCTATTCACGAAAAACCAAATACCATAATATTTAATTATGTCACTTTTTATTTCATCATTCATCAACTTACTACTTGTACTCTTTTATTGTTTATTTAATTACAAATACAAATTCGAAATTGGAAGGAAATTAAATATAATATATATATATATATATATACAGCAGATATTGTTATTCGTTGTTTGTCTCAAATTGGTATCCTCTGCCTTTGTCTCTTCTCTTCCTTATAAATCATGTAAGACAAGCGAGTCATATCTTTATAAGGCCATGTTCTGGGAACAATAACTTATTCTTATTCTTATTCATATATATCAATTACCGTCAAACGAGAGGCTTTCTTTGCTCCACCACAATTGATTTGTTTTTTTTTTTTTTATAATTGATACGCATAAAAGGTAATTATATTTTCGACGCATAACTTAATTTAGATATATATCAATGATGATTTTGTATTATTCTCATGGTAAGCGTAAGGGTGTTTGGTTCAAAATTAAAATTCCCCAGTATGGGCCAAAGAACAAAAAATTCAAGCATTGAAAGTAGATTGGTTTTCTACTTATTCCAAGTTAAACGGTGAGAACTCAGAAGCAAGCTCCATGTGTCCATACCTTTCTTTTAGAGTATGGGTCACAACTGAGTGCCATGATTGAAAATAGTGTTATTGTTATCACTACTTTTCTGTTGCCAATGTAAGGGGCGGTATAACTGATTCAGAATTCAAGAGTCACGGGCAACTCTGTGTTTGGTGGTTGCTACTGTCACTGTTTTATTTATGAATATGGAAGATAACAAAATGGTCAGGTAAAATCGGGTCGACCACTCACCTAAAACAGATGTTCCAATTCTTTCTGGTCCTACTTACTCACTGTCCATAATTAAAAGGTATATCAGCAAATAAAGCTTTTCCGTCATAGGCAAATAAATTTTCAACAACCTCATTTTATTATAGAATAATAATAACGCGACCTACTTTTTGGAGAAAGAAAATTCGTTAGATAAACATATTTAAGCCTTTAAAAAAATCATCTCTCCATTCTAAATCCTGACGTATCCATGGCATAAAAATACAGTAATTCATAAAAAAACACCAATATAGATTTATTTGTACAGCTCATGAACTCAGCACTGAGTTGACAATAGCAGCAAATAAAATGAAACTGATAGATGTGGAGCATGCATTTCTTCTATAAGAAGAAAACCAGTGCTCGTGAAGAAAATTGTATAAGGAAAGAAACAAGCACAACCAAATATTTTATTTCCTTTTTTCCTTTCGGGTTTGCTCTTATGTGAGCTATTTTATTACAATGTTATAATAAGGTGGGTTTTATTGTTTAAATTAATTAATGTTAAGAAATGTCAACGGCTTTCGCATTAAGTTGCCAACGGTAACATACATGCCAATTAAGCAAACGAAACATGCATGCAATTTATTTCGAGATTCGAGTTGTTCCTGAAGGCCATTTAATAAATAGTCATTAACGGGTAAAATGCCTCTGTCAGACTAACATGAAATAACGTGCAAGCAATACAAATAAGCAAAACAAACACGAACCAAAGCAATTTAATGTAGCAAAAAGATTTCGCTGCTGCAAGTTACTGTGGATGTTCTTTTCCAGAATCTGTGGCGGGGTTTCTGAATTGTGAGGACAATTTATTACATTATTGGAATTTTATTTTGGGAAGAAATAAATTTTTTTCCGAAGTCTTTTAAAAAAATTAAAAAAGAAAAAAAAATAAAATCAAACTGAACCAAATATCATGATTTTTTTATTTTAATTCGTGTAAAAATTTATTCAATTACCGTCTTAAAAATTTTCAAAAGTCATATAATTTTAGTCCTTAATAAACTACAGTCATATCATTTTTATTATATAATAGAACAATTACCTTGGAAACATGTTCCCATCTCTTATTTTTTATTTTCTGCATAAAACATTTCTCAATGGTTAGGAATAAGCCATGTATCATAAGGAGCGATTGTGAATCGATTAAAAGCGTGAAATCTTAAAACCCTCCCAGCTAGCTGGATCTCACACGAAATATTTTATTGAACATTATAAACACTCTTTAACTACAAGAACTCGAACTCATGAGACATTAAAATAAATTTAATGATCTGCAAATATATTTTCCTGAACATGCTAACACTTTTAAACAAATTTACAGACAACTGTCACAGTCGGGTCCCACATGAGGACATATATTTTAACATTAAAAAACTAATTTTCTATATTTTCACTACAACATATTCATTAAAAACACAACATTACAAGTTATTTTCATGGAGACGTTATTTTAAGATATAGATACATAGAATCATGAACTATGTGAACGAATTTGTTAACTTATAATTATATTTATATGTCATCTTAATACATATCTGAAAATAAACGTGACTTGTAAGTTGTAGGAGTGTCCCAATTCATCGTACTAGTTGTAAAGCCTAAAATCGAATTAAAAATTTTAAAAATTATGATATTTTTAAGAATCGATAACTTATTTAACCCCAACAAAAGTTTTAAAAAGTATAATACTTTTTTATGAAAAAATACCCACTACATTTAAATATTTAATATTTATTTGTTTTTTTAAATATTTTGAAAAAAAAAAGTCTACTGTTATTTTTAGTATCCTCAAAACGAGATCGATCAATCTTAAAAAAAAAAAAAAACCGATAAAGTGATATATTATCAAGTCCAAAAAAAATACCGAATTAACCTTGAGAAAATTTGACCAAGGAATCGAAAAGCTGATATTTTTTTAGTAAATTATTTATTTAATTTTACATTTTGCATCATAATATTAATTTTATATTATAAATTTAAAAATATTTTTAGTTCATATAAATCAAACAAGTTCTTATTTTAGTTCCTTTAATTTTTTTCATCTTTGTAAAAATAAAAATAATTATTTTTTGTCTCTATTAATATATGATACATATTAATTATTTATGTATTTAATGGAAAATCAAGTAACCATTTTATATGGCATTCATGGGTGTTTGTAGTCTTATGTCAACGCGTGTTACCTCAAATTTTTTTTTTAAATCTTTAAAATTAATGTTATTTATATTCTTTAAATTGAATGGTAAGAACAAAAATAATAATTTTGAATTTTGAAGAAATGAAAATAAAAAAAAATATTTTACAGGAAACATAATTAAAATTCACTCACTTTGCATAGATTAAATAACAATTTCAAATTTTATAGGGATGAAAAGTAATTTTTTTATAGGGATCAAAATCAAAACTCAATCATTTTATAATGACTTGAAATATATTTAAGCCTACTATATATTAAATAGTTATTGATGTTTTTAGTCTTTTAAAAAATTTTAAATTTTGATTTTAGTTTCTAACATTTTAATCATTAGATTTTTTCTTCATATTTTTTTTATATGCCCAAACTTTGTTCCTTACACAAGGGAAAAAGTGTCAGATTTAGAGGTTAATATTTGAGTATTTTCAAGAATAAAAGGATGAAAGCTATTGGTTTCAAAACTTGGGTACAAAAACCAAATTTTGATAATTTTCCAGGGATCGAAAACACTATTAAATCTTATTTAATTCAAAATATTCTCAATTAGGTTTAAAATAAAATAAAAGTAATATACACTTTAGGAGACATTGCGCTTTCGTTACGTTGATTAGTTTGGTAATACTATTGCACATTTTAAATATTATTGAGCATTAGTATTGTCGTACTAATTCATTATCAATATTTTAGAAATATAATGCTAAAATAATAATAAAATAATATAACTAGGATAATAGTTAAAATAAACAATATAAATATAAACATAAAATAAAACAAAAAGAATAATAAACCCTAAACATAAGAATAAAAAATAAGTTTAGCAAATAATTGAAAGGTAAACAAAAATAAAAATTTGAAAGCTACAAGCTAAAACCCTACTTACAATAGCCGGTAGGTATAACTTAAAGCATGAGTATGATAAACCTCCTTAATCGTCTTTTATTCGTACATAAAAAAATACTCCTTGTTTATTAAATAACATTAAGACGATTATATAGGTCTTATAGGTCTTTCAGCTAATTGAAAAGTTAAAAACCAGTTTAAAACGTTTGTCAAATATACTTAGTTATTGAAATGTAATGTTGTTACGGTTGTTCGCACTACAACTGCTTTTATGATAAATAGTCAAAATAATTTTGAAGAATTTCTCAGAGAAGTATACAATAATATAAAATGTACGAATGATATAAAATAATTCAAACTTCTTTCATATATTACAATTAATTATCTATTTCGATTTTTATAGAACAATTCCTTATTTAATTTCTCCATAAAACTTCTACACTAGATTTTCAACCACTCCCATCATAAAAATTTAAATGAATGGCCATAGGTGCTCCACATGCACTGGCCGAAAATTATTAACCACAAATGGGAGGGAAGATATTTTTTTATGCTAAATTTATCTCAAAATTTGATCCAAAGTACCTAAGGCTTTACATAAGTATTGGTGACAAAGACTTGGGCACATATATAATAAATAAATTAATTACATTACAAAAAGTATTTTTTGTACTTTATTTTGACATAACTATACTACAGAAATCAAATTTCGTACAATTTTACGTTGCAAAAATTAATTTTTGTGAAGAATATTTTCGTCAAAAACAAATTAAAAAAAATAACAAGGGGTGCGAAGAATAAAATGGGAAGGTGTGAGTAGCATCTAGCATGTATCAATGAATAACTATTTCCTCTTTATAGGTAAATTTACTAGTAGACCCATCACATATCACACAAATTTACGCTAGACTCACGGCACAACCTCAAATATACTATGGAGGAGAATAGCATAGCATACTTCCTAGCTTTACACATGGGTTTGGTGGAAATAAATGATTTTCAAAGGCCAATGGGTGTGTTCAAAATGAGTTAGGTGATAATTAGGTTTGCTGGCCTATGGGTTATGATTTATGAATAGCCCTATGTCATTTTCGTAGTAATGCTGAGGCATTTATTTGGGCCAAGGATCCAAGACTTCCAAAGTAGGGCAAATTCTATTTTCTTTTTTACTCAACAATGATAATTTAGAGGTTTTTAATTAATTTTTATTCAAATAAATTACATAATTGATTCGGATAAAAATTGTTCAAAAAACTTTAAAAAATAAAAAAAAGTTGGTAAAAGTCAATAAAAAAATTGATTGATAGCAACTTAATATTTTTTTAATAAGATGTCCTTTTGATTTTTTTAAGTAATGAAAAAAACTTAAACTGTTTGTCATTTTTTTTCTAGTCTAAATGTAAGTTTTTTAATTAATGAATGTTGTTGTATTTTGTTAAAATTTAGACTTAAGTATTAAAATAAATTTGATTTGAACTTTTATGCAATTTTTTTGTGATGGTGATAGATACGAAATATCTACCAAATTTATTATGATTAATATATATTGAAGAATTTGATCGATAATTTTTTATTTATTTTCTCTTTTCAACTATGATCTTTTTATTCATATGTTAAGAACTTATAAAATAATATTTTATTTTTAATTTTGAGTTATAAAATTATAATATTATATTTTTAATATTATTTTATGTATTAATTAATTAATACTAGTTCAATCTTAATTGAAATATTGAACTTTGAATTAATGTATTAACCGATTTAATAAATATTCTGATTTTAAAAATTTTGGATAATATACACTTGTTTCATTATTGGACATTCATATCGATTCAACCATTAGGTAGATTCCAAACACATTATAAATCAAAATTAAGTATGATCCATCTAAAAAAAATAATGCTAAAATTATATTTTTTTAAATATATTTCTTCTATTTCATTCTTTATTATTAGTTAAAATTTATTAAAAATTATAAAAATATAAGTGAAATTTATCAAATAAATAAAAAGTGAGACTCATGATTTTCAATAGTTAGCGTGCATTTCTCAACAAACAATAGCCAGTTCACGTTATGACACCAGGCTTTCTAAAATTTTGGAAAAGAAATAAATAAGAAGAAAAAGGGTGGTTAAGTTAGTCAAAGAACAAGATTTGAAACTTGGACTAATCAGGTAGTAGTTCATACTATATATTTTTCCTGTTATAAGAGGACAAATAGGAGGAACAGTTAATAGGCTTGATTTTGAAAAAAAAATGTTGTTAAACAAAGTTAGAAATAATTAGATATTCGTCATCAACTAGATTCACAGCCACATACATTCCACAGTTAAGCAAATGATTAGTTTCAGCTCATATATTTTTAACGGGAACATCAATCATTGCACATGCACCAAATATTCCTTCAACCACCAACTAATTTAGATTGCTATAGCTCTATATATTTAACTGAGAGAATGTGAAAGAACAACTTACACAGACTCTGAAGTGGCAACTTTTTTGTAGCCATGTGTTAAAATGTTTTAAAATGAGGCAACATTGTCTCTATCTGCATCAAGCGCGTTAAGGTACGAAGACAGGCATATTGAGATGTGTTATATAAGGTATCTAATATGTAGCTAGTTCAGATCATTAACATCGTCATCACTCTCTCTGTTTAATGTTTATGTTTGAATTAAAGGAGTTTTAGGCTCACATATATTAATTCCCCATACATACACAATGATGAAGATGGGTTGGCAATATTTGGCTACCAAACGCATGAGATGTGGCTATGAGAAGCTAAAGAGTTCGAGTCAAAAGATGATGAGGGATGGACGACGTTGTTGGGTGAAGTCTCTGAATGGACGATTACGTGGCTTAAGGTTGTCACGCTCTAGAAAGGTTTCCTTAGGAGTTGTGTTGCTGTCAAACAGAATTTTAAGGATATATACTGAGGTTGTCAATCGAATCAACATGGAAAACATATATCCCGCTATTCTTCTTTCCACTCACTGGGGTCTTCCTGTTCTATCTCATTCCTCACACGTGCGCACAAGGAACCTCACCCCTCTTCACACAAAAGTCACTTTCTGTTAGCAACTTTCATTTTGCTCTCTGTTCTCCTTCTTTTCTGCTCAATAAACTTCTATAATGTTATGGTTCTTGGTTAATCTGCTCATCTTCCACAGTAATTTCAATTAAGATTTCAAATTTTGTCACATTCAATTTTCTCTCTAATATATTTTATTTAAATTTAGCTATGATAATGCTTTAAAGCCAATTTTGTCGTAAATTGTAGTGTAGAATAATAATTATAATAATATATACATGGAGTTGATTGCATCTATATTTAATTGAAGACAAAAATATATTTTTTATCCTTCTTAAATTTGTTAAATTTGATTTTTTTTTTTTATTTTTAATCTTTAAAAATATAAAACTTATTAATTTAAAGCTCTAACCTTGATTTAGTTAGTAATACTATTCATATAGTCAATATTCTTTGACGTAAGTTGTTAATGAGTTTAATAAATTTTAAAATTTATATTGTATATCACATTCAATAATCTATTAATATGTATTTATGTTGATTTTTTAAATTTATTAAATACATTTACAATTTATGTAGAATGATATTAATCACATGAAAAATATTATTAACAAAATCAGGATTAGATACTTAATTAACAAATTTTATATATTTGAGTAAAAAATGAATGAAAAATTTAGAACAACAAAAATTAAATTTGATAAATTTTAGAAGGGTGGAAAATATATTTTCGCCTTCAATTGAATATATATATATATATATATATATATGCGCGCGCAGGTTCATGTATGTATTATTATCAATTATTACTCTACAGTGCAATTTATTACAAAATTTGCTGAAAAGCATTATCATAGCCAAATTTAAATAAAATATATTATAATTTAACTTAGTCACGAGCTACAAGGTTCTTCCACAATTAATTAGTTCTTCCACGCTGGGTTGAGCTTACATAACAATGTGGAGAAATTGTGTAGTGGGAGGGAAATAGAGTAACAGAGCGTGTTACATTAAAAACTGAAATTAGACAACTGTGCAATCACTTTTTTCTGGTTGCTAAGAAATTGCTAAGAAAAAGTACGGACACTCCTTTACAGCGATTTGGTTCAATTATAATGAGCTTATAAGTTTTTGCCAACCAAGTATTCATCACAAATCATGTACGTAGCATTGTCCAAATTCCATGCACTGTCTTTGGAAGTGGGAACTCACAATTAAATTAATACTACAAAATTTACATATATAGAATAGCATAGATGAGTTGTTTTTCAATTGAAATTATTTTTCCTTGCAGTAACTTAATTTGGGAGCGATTAGGGAAGTAAAATGTTATTTTTAAGGGGATTTACACGTAAAGTAATTTAATTTGTGAACTTCTTTCAAAAACTATAACCACTCAACTAAACTAAGAAGCTTACTTTATAATGTGAAAAATATATTATATATAATATTATTGTATAATTATTTAGTATTTATTTTTATTATTTTAATTTAAAAATAAAATATTTATTATTAAGTTTATATAGTAATACCTTCATTCATTTTAAATTTAAATAATAATATTTAATTATATAAATAATTTATAAATTTATAAAATAAAATAAATTATGTGTATTCTAAATGAAATTAAATTAACTAGTTAAAATTTTATATTAAGTATAATTTAATAAATTAATTAAAAGAATTTATTATTTACTTTCTCTGCTTAGGAGTGAAAGTATGCTAGATCTCCTGTTTGAGGCCTAGCCTATCTTATTTAGCAAAAATTGTTCGAATTTAGTTTTTTTTTTTTAAATCTTTTTACTTAAGCCTATTAATTTATGAACTTTTAAAAGTCTATTAAGTCTGATAAATTGGATTAGTTTTTAGAATAGAGAATCTTGATTGTGAAATTTTGACAATTATATTGTTTATGATTATAATTTTGATCACCAATCTTATTACTTAGTTGATTAACACAATATTTATTGATCAAATAGATATTATTAGTTTATTAAATTTGAGCTTATTACACATATCTTTTATCTAAAAGTGAGAGACGAATGTTTAAACTTATTTTAAACTACAATTCCATCGATCTCTCTAAATACATGATATATTTTGACTTCTCAATCATTTGTTAGACAATTACGGATAATATTCACTATTAATTTATACGGATGACTATCAACAAATTCAATAACAAACATAACAATAATTTTGGAATTATATTCCACTCAAATATACTTAATACCCATATTCCAAGTTAATTGAGAGCCTAAAGTTCTTCAATGATTTCTAATTTTCTAAGAACATCTTAATTAATTGGTCAACCAATTGATAATTAATGAACAAATCAAAATTATTTTTTATATAGTTTATTACTAAAAATTTAATGATTTATTTTTTAACCAACTTTATGTTTTAATTTTATTTTTAATAATTGATAATTTGTAATCTAAGAAATATATAAAAAATTAAAAATCTTTAATGGTTAAACATAATAATTAAAATTTGAGAAAAAAATATTTTTCTGATAATTTTTAATTCAAAAAAATGAAAATATTTAATTATCAATTACTACCAGATTAAATAAAATAATTTAATTTTTTAAAAAATACTCTGATAATTTTTAATTAAAAATATTTAAAAAATCTTTAAACTAGTTCTGGACAGTTATTGAAAGATAATAATTTGAAATTTGAAAAAGGATATTTGTTTCGTGGGAGGCTAGTTGGGCCTGTGGCATCATCCGTTGGAGCTGCGAAGAGTTTGGAGGCTTTATAACATAAGCCCATAGATTTCAAGTCAGTGGTTTGTCCCGAAAGAGTGGCTATGCTATGCCTATGGCGGTGGTAATGGCCGTTGTCGTCCCTCACTAGTCATTCCTCGCTTCTGTAAATAACTGCAATCGCTTTCTCATAGGTTTTGTTCCCTCTCTATTCTATTTCCCTTATCAATTACGCTATTTCCTTGCCCCTCTTCTGTTGACTCTTCAATCCGTTTACCTTACGAGTTACGATGCACAACTTAGTGTTGTTGTTTTAGTTTCAGACTCGTTGTGTCACCCTAGTCATGCACTCTATGCTTTAATTCTTGTCGTTCCCTTTATTTTTTACCTATGGCTCCATAATGTTGCATTCTATTACAAGCAATTTTCTCCATGTGTATGAATCCTAATGCAATTTTCTCTATTTAACATGACATTAGATTACAAGCTGTAGCCATTAAACAAAAAGAACAATAAAAAGCTGAACAGTGATATGATAGCTAATGGACGGGTTGGGTAATTGGATATCCTTCGTTACGATTGTTTGATTGGTGGATTAGGTATCCGTGAATCCATCCATTAAACAAGTCAAGGGTGGATCTTTTGTTCTTTCTTTGTTTGTAATTTTCTTAATGGACCAATACTTCGAGTTTGGTCCATTTATTATAATTCATTCCAAAATCAATCTAATCATCCACTTGCTACCCCTAGTTTTTTTATTTGTCGTAGAGCTATAAGTGCTGTTGAGCTCTCACTTCAAACTCCAGCTTCTTCAGGAACCAGTGAGTTTGTCCGTTACAAGTTACCACAGTTGAACATCATTGTTGATGGCTGAGGTGTGTTGTAAAGAGGATACTGGAATATGTTAAATTACAACATTGAATCAGGAGGTATTTTTTAGTGGTAAATTGACTAAATGCAAATTGACTGCTGTCTGTGTCAGCAGTGATTGTCATTTTTAGAAAGTATAGTAGTGACCTTGGTTTCTTTGTCAAGTTGTCGATTTCCTAAATCACGTCTAGAAACTGAAATTTTCAGTTACCTGAAAAATCTATAATGTGGGGTGGCTTTTGACCCCCTTTTGTATTTATATTATTGTTATTTGGTCTTCTATGATCATCATCGTAATACCTTTGTGGGCTGGAACTTGAGAGGCCAAATGATGTCTTCAGCTCATACAATCTGAAATATTGTTGCAATTATTGTGGTTATTGCTAATGCTGATATATATATAAAGCCACCATTGATGAGCTGCTGACTACTTTCATCACCTTCCCCGTCTATTGTTTTATAAATAATTTGCATTAGGCCTGATTTTGCAGTTATATGCTTATGAATGGCGTGGCACGTGCTTGGAAAGAAGGTGAGTTGAGTTTTGTATGCATATATGCCATATGTTCTTTTCATAAAAAAATTGTATCAAACATGATAATTTATAATTATTCAGTTTGCAGGTGAGTGAACTTTTCCTGTAAAAATTATCGTGTAGTTTATTCTGTTGCTGATGATGTTCTTTTTATTACCTGAATGCAGAGAATATATATCAATTTTACTAGAGCTTTGACTACGACACCATTTAGGCATGTGACAGGGTCAAATTATGCATCCATCTTTGCTGCACAATCTGTTCATGCATCAGCAAGATGTGTGCCTGGTAATTGACATTCTTTATGCTTTTAATATTGTATTTCATGCTATTATACATTATATACTCAGTTACTCACATTCTTTGAACTGCATGATGCAGATTTCATCAACCAGTCATCTCAGGGAGTGGCTGGTTTTGGCAGAGAGACTAAAGAATGTGGAATACGGTAAAATAGTATTCAAATTTCAAGTTTCAAACTGACTCATTGATAGCATTACAGTTTAGGTATTATAAGGATGATAACAAAATAGGGCCTATGCATAGTGAATAGGAATAGTAGTGAGCTTAACTTTCAAATATATGAATATGTGACTGAGACATGAGGGCATATTTAAGCAGCCTAAATTGAGTTGATAAGTAGTACTGCAGTGGTGATAAGATGGGTTTGTTCCAATGTGGTACCATCATATGTAGGTGTTCCAACAATGATAAATGATTTCATAAATGCTGATGTTTGTGAGATTGAATAGAGATGGGTAAAATTTTCTTTATTGATCTTTGATTGTGAGATTTGACATAATTAGTAGTAGGGAAAAATGTCCTTTATTGATCTTTTCTTAGTCGATACTGGAGCAAATTCTTTCTCTCCATATTTTATGTTCTTAATCTCATCCGTGTTGTTTTTATTTTAAAATGTTTTCTATTTTATAAGTAGTCACATGACTAGCATTAACAGTTGACTTCAAAGTGAGTTCTACACTGGAGGTTATTTGGGCTTTGAAAGATTTTTCTGGGTATAGTAATATGCTAATAATCCTTGTATAAACAATCCTGATTTGTATTAAGCATTTTCAGCTGTAGATGAAAATGCCAAAGCTAAAATTTATTTTATTTTACTTGAAAGAAATAAGTGGCATTAGTTGAAAACTTGAACTGCATGGAGATTTAGTACTTGACTTATATGTAAAAGTTGCTAAACTGAAAAAGAAAAGGCATAGAGGTAAGGTGTTTTGATTACATTTGTAGGTGCTTCCATGCTAGTTCACAAGTTTGGGCAAGAAATGATGGATCATTAGGTTTGAAGACCCCAAAGAGGGTGAAATATGGGAGAAGGGATGGTAGATACCAGCCACCTGTTGAAGCTCCTTATGTCCGTCGTAATGTCACACCTACCAAATCTAACACAGATAAAGCAATAGAAATATTTGAAGGCATGACCCTTTTTGAACTGGCAAAGCGTACCGGAAAATCAGTATCTTCTTTGCAGGATATCCTCACTAATGTTGGTGAAAAGGTTGAATCAGAGTTTGAGCTTCTAAGCATGGATATTGCTGAACTTGCCGCAATGGTATTTTCTCCCTCTTAGTCACAGATGATGTAACCAGTACCTTCTTTTGATCCCAATACTTGTTTTTCTGTCCTTGTCATTTACAAATGACAACTTGTTATGAACAAATTAAAAATAGCTCATGTTTTACTTATTCTTCACTCGAAGTATATGGTATTTGAAGTTAGCTTTCATAATTTTTTAGTGGTTTGAGATAAAATCTACAAGTCTTATTGTGAAGTTTTGATGGATCTGATGGAGTTTAATGGTGCTTGATGAAGTGTTTTTTTTTTTTTTTCCCTGAAATTAGTTGGTATTAAGCTGTCTTGTGCAACCTTCCCTTCTGTCTAAAGGATACAGTATGCATAGAAAAAAGAAAAGAAAAGTAACTAAAAAGAATAGGCCTAAAGTATGGGTAGGTAGGTTTGGATAAAAACCATTGTTGAAGCATTATACTAATGTATTCTTACAAGTTTTTATTTGTTTATTTTCATTCTAGGTCATTGCCTCAAAGGCTTCACCCTCCACCCTCCTTTTTCCCCCCTCTAAATTTGCCACTTGATGAACTTTTTTGTTTCTCTTTGTTGATATTTTTTCACTTAATTAGTTCATTGCTGCTGCAGGAGGCCGGCGTTAATGTTAAGAGGCTACATTCAGCGGAAGGTGCAGAAATTTTACCACGTCCTGCAGTTGTAACAGTGATGGGTCATGTTGACCACGGTAAAACTTCTCTTCTTGATGCCTTGCGTCAAACGTCAGTGGCAGCCAAGGAGGCTGGTGGCATAACTCAACATCTAGGTGCTTTTGTGGTGGTCATGCCATCAGGAGCATCAATCACGTTTCTTGATACTCCTGGTCATGCTGCATTTAGTGCAATGCGGGCTAGAGGTGCAGCAGTTACAGATTTAGTGGTGCTGGTTGTTGCTGCAGATGATGGTGTGATGCCTCAAACACTTGAAGCCATGTCCCATGCAAAAGCAGCTAATGTACCAATTGTAGTTGCAATTAATAAATGTGATAAACCAGGTGCAAATCCTGAAAAAGTTAAACTGCAGCTTGCTACAGAGGGCTTGCTGCTGGAGGAGATGGGTGGAGATGTTCAGGTTGTTGAAGTTTCAGCAACTGAAAAAATTGGACTGGGTAATCTAGAGGAAGCTTTACTACTTCAGGCTGATATGATGGATCTTAAAGCACGAATTGATGGTCCTGCTCAAGCATATGTGGTGGAAGCAAGACTTGACAAAGGACGGGGTCCATTGGTAACTACTATAGTGAAGGCAGGGACTCTTGTTTGTGGTCAACATGTGGTTGTAGGCTCACAATGGGGAAGAATAAGGGCTATTAAAGATATGACAGGGAAGTTAACTCAACGAGCAACACCTGCTATGCCTGTTGAGATTGAAGGGCTTCGAGGGCTGCCAATGGCTGGTGATGATGTTATTGTTGTTCATTCTGAGGAGCGAGCTAGAATGCTTAGTTCTGGTAGGCAAAGGAAAAATGAGGAGAACAGGCTTAGGAATAAGATGATACAGGACAAGCCAACTACTTCAGAGGATTCTGAGGAGGTTCCACAGAGGGTTGAAATGCCCGTAATAATAAAAGCAGATGTTCAGGGAACTGTTCAAGCCGTCACCGATGCATTGAAAACTTTAAATAGTTCTCAGGTTTGTGAAGATTATAGTAATATAACTTCTTTGCATACGCATGCATGCTTACCCACAGGCAGAGAGAGGGCAAGGAAAAAAGTTCATGTTTGCTAGTTTAGAGATATAAGAGTTTCACCTTTTACCCGTTTGGTATCAGAGCCTTTTTTTTTAAGTGATTAGGACCTTCTTGCTGTTTTCTTTTTCCTAAATTCTAACAATTTAAATTTATCAGAAGGTAATGCGGGTTTATTCTTTGTCCAAACATCCGTGTTTTAAAAAGTGCTTTTGAGTAACCAGTGGTGTTAGAGATATAAGTCATAATGAGTCATGGGCATGCATCTAACTGATTCAGGTTTTGGGTGAAGCGCTTTATTTACAACAAGAAATGTTTGATTACTGGATATAATAGTTATGAATGCTGTCTTGTAATCCATTTAATACAGATTTATATGGTGGCCTGATGAAAATGCCATGTGGAAAGGTATTTACTGGAGTAATCAGTATAAAAAAAGTATATTTAATATATCTTGGACAATTGGGAATGTTTTGCTTTTAATGATTACCGGGTTTGGCATACATGCTTGAATCAGATTTGTGACACCCAACAACATACTATAGTTGTCATGAGCTTTTAAGTTTAAAGTGTTGCTTTACTAATATTACTATTTGTTGCTAAGACATGTAATTTAATTGCTAGGTTTCCATAAATGTTGTCCATGTGGGCGTTGGGCCTATTTCTCAATCTGATGTGGACCTAGCACAGGCTTGTGGTGCTTGCATAGTTGGATTCAACGTCAAAAGCCCGCCAACTGCTCTTAGTCAGGCAGCAACTCGTGCCAGTATCAAGGTATTAAATTCTAAGCTTAAGCTCTATGTTTAACCATGTTATGATGATGCTTAAGATTCTGTGACAAGAAACTTCGATTTCATTGACAACCATTCGGTTTGGTTATAGATAATTCTGCAGCGTGTAATTTATCACCTCTTGGAGGACATAGGCAATTTGATAATAGAGAAGGCCCCTGGAACTTCTGAAACTCAGGTTGCTGGGCAGGCAGAAGTGCTGAACATCTATGAAATCAAAGGGAGCAAGTCCAAGGGACCCGATGTTAAGATCGCTGGTTGTCGTGTAATTGATGGTTTTGTGACAAGGTCAGCAACCATGAGGCTTATGAGGAGTGGGGAAGTTGTGTTTGAAGGACTTTGTACATCTCTTAAGCGCGAGAAGCAGGATGTGGATAGTGTGAAAAAGGGAAATGAGTGTGGTCTAGTAATCAGCAATTGGTATGATTTCAAGATTGGAGATGTTATCCAGTGCCTGGAACAAGTCGTAAGGAAGCCCAAGTTCATTAAGTCAGAGAGTGGTGCTGTTCGAATTGAGTGCTGATCAAGGTAGTTGATAATTCTTCAACGCACATTTTTGTGATAACGTTACACTGAGCCACCAAAATAACTCCCCTATGGATGGGGATTGTTAGAGTAATTAATTTTTGTTGTACCAAAAGAAAGTGTAATTAATTTTTGAGGCACAATTTGAAACGCTTAGTATACTAGGTTTTTTGACATGTGCTTTGCACGTACTAATCTGTGTTTTTGAATTACAAGTTACACTCCCTCAGCCCTATAAGTCCTCAAAGAATAGGAATGCGTCATTTGTACCATTTTAGCTCAATGAAATATTTATATTTTTATCGTGTGAATTACATGCATCAATAACAATCTTGTAATGTAAAATTAATACCCATAAAAGAAAGTATATTTCTTAATTAAATTAAATACTTGATCAATTTTTTGATTATGTTTTTGTCATCAGTTTTTCTTGAGGTTACTACATTTTGCAAAGGATATTATAATTTCGTAAAGTTGTACCTAACGTAATTAAATTTTGGGGCACAAAAAATAAATAAAATAAAACTACACTAATAACTATTTAGGTAAAAATAATTTAAAAAATTAATTACATATGGACGAGGATAGAGTCGGATATTTATTGGATTCTATGATCTGACTTGTTTAAAACTTAACGTAGTCTAACATTTTTAATAAAAATACTAAGTTTGAATTTTTGAAAAAATCTATTTACTTAAATAGATTATGTTTAAGCTTATAAAAAAACTTATTAAATTTAACCTGTCAATTGTTTAATATTTTAGTATTTTTATCGAAAATAAAATAAATTTTATTCTTAAAAAATTTATTATTACTAGTATATTTAAAAATAATTTTATTGATTCATTTAAAAATAGGTTTATTGGTCAAACTATATTTTCAAATGTCTTAATATAAAATAAATTTTAAGTAAGTTAATAGGTTAAACTAAATTTTTAAAAATATTAGGCCAAACTTAAAAAAAAAATTAATAAATAATAAATTAAACTTAAGCTTTAGTTTTATAATACAGGACCAACTTCACAAAATCTAAACGTAGTTTCATGTCTATTTATACTAGATAAATAATAAAATCTTATACAAAATTGTTCTAGTGAAATGTTGTCGTTTTTTTTTTTCTAGTAAGATAAAAACTATCTCAAGAGATATATAAAAAAAAAATTAATGACAAAGCAAAAGTTGTTACAAAGAAACGAAAAAAAAAAGAAAAATATGTTACCGTGGAATTTCGAAAATATCTATGCCTTGGCTCATCTTTTCTACTATTAATTAGTATAAGATGTAACAATTACTCTAGACATCGATATCCTCCAACTCTTGATTAAAGATGTTTTGGCGAAACCTACGAATGATTAAATTGATATAAAATTGTGAAAATATTCTTCTACATTCGACAATAAAATAACTTATTTTTTTTGTTAAGTGGATAATTTTTATGTTCTCACTTGAGATTACACAAATGTAAGAAAAAATTTTCTTTATACACAGGGATGAGAGAGCAGGACATTTATCGTAGTCTATAATTTAACCTATTTAAAACCTAACTTAGTCTAATCTTTTTAATAAAAAGAATATGTTTGAATTTTTGAAAAAAATTATTTATTTAAATAGGTTATTTTTAAACTTATAAAATTTTTTATTAAATTTAACCTGCCAATTTATTTAATATTTTAATACTTTTATACCAGAAATAAAATAAATTTTATTTTTAAAAATAAATTACTATTACTAACATATTTAAAAATAATTTTATTGATCTATTTAAAAATAGGTTTATTGATCAGATTATATTTTTAAATATCTTAATATAAAATAAATTTTTAATTAAGTTAATAGGTCATACTTTATCTTTAAAAATGTTAAGATCAAATTTTAAAAAAATATTTAATAAATAAAAATCAAACTTAAGCTTTAGTTTTATTTAAAACAAAACGAATCTATTTACATAAAAACTTAACCTATTTTCATGCATATATATATATATACAAGATAAATTTTCAAATACAATTTATTTTCAAATACAATACAAAATTGTCCTCCTAGTAAAATGTTAATTTCTTTCTCTTTCCTCTCCTACTGGCTTGTAAGATAAAAACGGATCCTCTAAAGGTATAAAAAAGGTTAATGAAGCAGCAAAAGCTGTTACAAGCGGAAAAAAAGAAAAATAGGTTAATGTGTAACTTCAAAATATCTATACTTGGCTCACCTTTTTTACTCCTATTAATTGGTATGAAACGTAACAATTACTCTAGCTCTTGATTGGCTAAACCTACGAATCGTTAAATTGATATAAAAGTTGTGAAAATATTCTTTTGCATTTAACAATGAAATAGTTAATTTTTAATTTTTCTTATATTAAGTGGACAATTTTTATGTTCTCACTTTATATTATAATTAAATATTCAATATCTTTCTGTGATACATGTTTTGTTTCGTTTGTCATAAATTTTCTTCGGTGGCTGCCATTTGCATCACCCGAAATATTTTTGTAATTTGTGTTTGAAAAAATAAATTTAATTTAAATTATAAGGTAACATATTTTATTATATTATTTGTAGTTAATTGGTTAATGAGATTATACAATTTAAAAAACTATGTATAAACATAGTTGTTGTTGCAAGAATTTTTATTACTCATTTAAAAAGTTACATAAAAAATTGAAGGTGCTGAAGAAATTAAATTTTTTATTTTAATTATTTTGTATATATATCAAATCAATTTATTTTCTTTTATTCTAAGATTATTTGAGCACATTTAAAATATGAAATGAAATCAGTTTAATTTAAAATCCAAAAGTTAAAAGTTCTAAAAGAGAATAATTTAAAATAAAATTCTTACTCTATGTAAATTAGAATAATTATATTGAATATGAGTGTTTTTAAAGGTTATTCTTTAATATGAATATTTTTAGAAAATTTGTTTTGATGGAAATATTTTTAAGAATTTTTTTATTTCTTATCTTTTTTAATCTATATTTTTAAATTAAATTTTAATATTTTTTAAAGAAATTATTTATTTATATAAATTAAAATAATTATCTTGGATGTACATAATTGTAGGGATTATTCTTTAATGAAAGTATTTTCAAGAGTTTTTATTCGACAAGTAGATTTTAACTTGTTATCTTTTTTAATTTATTATTTTCTATTATTTATAAATTAAAATTTAATATTTCTAAAAATAAATTATCAATAATTAAAAATAACTTTATATCATAATATAAATGATTTATCATAAATTTAAAATATAATTTATGTATTAAATTTTTTTTTTTACAAATTCTAATTTATTATATAATTTATATATTAAAAAATATTTATTTATTATATTTAGTTATATAAAATAAAAATTTATAATGTGCTTGTTATCAATAACTAAAAATGACTTTGTGTCATAATATGAATGGTTTATTATAAATTAAAATAAAACTTATATATTTTAAAGAATATTTATTATAAATTTGAGAAGTGTTTAGATAAAATACCTATCTTTGAATATTACACATGCTAAAATTTTAATATTATATTAATATTGAAACAAATTTAAGTTTTGATTAAACATTACTAATTTAACATTGGTAGTTTTAACTTTTTTGTTCTAAATTAAAGGGTACCGAAAAAGACGCTAACAGAAGAAATTAACGCTGTACTAGTTAAGAAACCAATTATTTTCAAATACACGTAATGCTTATTAATAATATTTATAATTATTTTTATTGTAAAAAGAAGTTTTTTTAAGTTAATTTTTTAAAATTAAATGTGAGATTAACTATGTTAAAGTTACTTAATTATAAAACTTTAATTAATAATTTAGAGTTAAAAAATTTAGAAAAATAAAATGAAAATCGATTAATCATATCGTAATAGAACTCAAATACAAAATTTTCCTAATGTTTCAAAAATTTTAAACACTGTTAAGTGGCCACCACAAACTTTACGTTCCCGCTTCATTTTGATTATAACTATTCAATATTCCCTTCGACTAAAAAAAATTCTTATGAGTTTATTTTAAATATAAGTAGTTTTCACTTCATTTAATAAATTTATCTTTAAAATATCATTCAATAATTTTATTTTACTTTTAACATCAAATTTTAATAATAAAAAATATTTATTATTAAATGATGAATACAATTAAACAATATTTAATTAATTTTTAATTAAAATAAAATAATTTTTTATTATTTATAAGATGGAGGAAATATTGTTCCGTGCTAATTTTTTGTTTTGATTGGTAGTGATAAATTTTCCTTTATATAGAAAAACCAATATGGTCTTGGGCTTTTATGATGACGTGGACATGGATGGATGCGATTAGTGGATGAGCCTAAAGTCTTGAAAAAAAGGGTTAATTGGTCCCAAAAACAATAATGTGTGACACCGACACCACATGGTATGAATATGAAGACGAAACCCAAAAATAATGAATGAAGCGAAAGACAAAGCTGACAGCGAGTTTAGGAACCACCTAAGCATCTGACACGTGGACTCTGCATTGCGAGGAGGAGTCGTAAAAATGAAGAGTTGGGACATTAACGCGAAACGAAGGAGTCGCATGACATATATAAGGTTGAATTTTTAAATCCGTCTTGGTTTTGGTTATGATTATGCTTATGGTTATGGTTATGGTTACCTTACACTTTTTTCTACTATCATACACTACTAGACAATTATAATTTCACGCTATCTTTCTCTCTCCTCTCTCTTATTAACTGTTTCATTATTATTCCCGAAACTCAACTTACATGATTGAGAATCCTAATTTGCGTGACCTAATTGGCTGCAATTGAGAAACAAGCGCCGTTTGATTTGATGTCTGGTTGTTCCGATGAGGAGATCTCAGACGCTGATCGTCACGGTTATGAAGGAGGAAGTGATGACGACGACGACGACGACGACGGTTCTGAAATTGGAAAGAATCAACAAAGGAGAAGAAGAATTGGTAGTGGTTTTGGGAAGGTGGTTCTCCATCAATTCACGAAAGCGAAGAAGCAAATACGTAGAATCAGAAGCAGAAAGCCTCTTCTTTCGCAATCACGTTCGGGGAAGGAAGAAGGTAAGGTGGTGATTGTTGACGGTAGTGGAAGAGGGAGAAGGAGTGCGTGTAAGTTTTGTTTTTCGCGTCCCAAAGTGTTGGAATCCCCTAACGAGTCTCCTTCGAGTGACCCCAATAACCCTAATTTCACTCATGCCATGTTCAAAACTTTGATGGACAAGAATGATTTCTATTCCAAAGAATGCAACCCCCACTTGGATTAGTTACTGTTGCAGATACCTTGCGTTGGGGTTTTTGGTGCCTTGTTTGAGCATGTTCTGTTCAATTTGAAGTGGTATAATGCAGAATGATGAAATTGTAACATAATGGCTCGTGAGGGCGATGATTGGATAATGGATGTTCAATAAAAACGATAGAGCTGTGAAGACTTGAGAGTATTGCTCGACCCCCATTTGCATTTGTATTCAATTAGAGTAATGTGGTGCAAGAATTTATTGACAGGGAACTAGCTGTCATTCAATGATTGTGAATTGAAGATTTAGAACAGTTTCATTTGGATTAGAAAATGGATGGGTTGCTTGATCAACTCCTGTTGCTCTGTTGAAGAGGTTGATGAACACTGGATTTTTTTTACATTCTGGAAAGTGGAATCAAATCTCTGCTTGTGCTCACTTGGAGAAGTGGTGGTGTACATACTGACATACTGAAAATTTTTGATTGCTATTTTCATAATCTCTTTCTAGCTATTAGGACTTTTTGATTGGTTTCCTCGTGCATACGAATTCTTTATTCGTCTTGTGAGAGGTCTTGAGTTGATTGTAATTTATGGAATTTTTTCTGCATATCAAATTGAACACAAACCGTTCTTCTCATCATTGGTTGGATCTAATTCTTTTGATAATTCATGTCCTCACCTGTGTTTGATGATCTTTGGCAATGCCTCTCATACTTGGAAAAGTTTAGAGAACTTAGGAAGCAAAGTTTTCAAGTCATTTTGTCTTGTAAAAGCTAGCTGGGAAAATTTGTTTGATAGATTGGTCTGGCATATGTTTGTTGCAATCTACAAGTATTTTAATTTTTAGTTTACTTTATAACATATGTTTGTCATCCATTTGGTTAGGCTGCTGGCCTCAATGGGTTTTCATGATAAGTATACATAATTAGTGTTCGATCTTTCTCTTCTAGTTGTTCAGTTGAGTTCTCTTTGGTTCCCTGCAAGATCTTTTCTACATCCAACAATTTTGTGCTCTCTTCATTTCATTTGGATGCTAAAATCCAATTTCAAGGGATTCAAACTGTGAAATTTTGTAATTAATGGTTCAATTCACACAAATTTACATTTCCAGTTTATTATTGTTTCAAATGTTTTTAAATTATAACGTTCTTTCAGACATTTTCTCTCACTTTTAATATATACTTTTGGTACTCCATCGTAAGATAATTAATATAGTTTTTGCCAGAAAAATTTCTTTGCTCCAATTTATTCCAGCCAAAAGCAAACTTAGAGCAGTTTTTATGGCATTATTCATCAGACAGAATGGAAACCCTTTTCTTGTGTTTGTTTAGCAGCCCATGCTATTTCCATGTTGACTAAGGAAATTAAAAGCTAGGTTCGGTAAGGTTTTGTTCTTGTAGTGGCTTCTGTACGAAACCTTAGTTCAAGATACACATTACCATGGTCGAGCTGTTGAGTTATTCTGTTGTTAGAGGTGATCTACTTATCGGTCCCAAACTTGATGGTGGAAACCACGGGAGGTACACCTTCATCTCGTCTGAGACTTGTATCTTTGACCTATAGAAAAGCTAGAGATTCCTTTAAATGACTTTTTATATTTAAATTTAAATTTAAATTTTAATTTGGAAGCATTTCGAAGTACCACATGCTTCCCTTTATGATGTCTACCTTAGTCATTTAATATAAGACATTTCTATTATAAGTTCCTCAATTTTTTGTGTTATAGAGAATTTAATAGGTTTGCAAAATATGTTTCCCATGCTTTCAAATTAGATGGCTGCTGAAGTGTACTGTAGTGTTTGGCCAAATTTAGTTTGCTGCACTGTCCCTTTGTTTACTTGGCTAAGAGGATTTCTGTGTTTGCTGCTGTTCTTCGTCTCTTCTAGGATGGGGATACATTCTAGATAAGATAGAAAACAAGAAAACCAAGATAAAAAAGAAGAAAAAGGTATTTTTGTTTGTTGATTTCTCTTTCTAGTGTTTGTTTCTGGCATATATAACATTCTCATCACTAATTAAGAGGCTGCTGTCCCTTAATGAACTCTCATTTTTTTTTGGGGGGTGGTGGTGGTGGTGGAGATTCAACTCACTACTGCGTTTTTTTAATTCGCTTTTATTGAAAATTGATTTTCTTAATTATAGAATGAGCAATGTAATGGATGCAAGAGAATAGATGGGTTATAATATTTGGCAAGGACAAAAAAAGATTGTGGGCTGCCCAACAAGGTATCTTACCTGAAAAGATTACTTGCGATTTATGATTTGGTAATTTTGTAACAGATGGTAAAATAACAATATTAATCCTCCGGTGTCATGCGATTAATCTATTATACATGATAATTATCGTGGGGTATCTGGTTATTTTAAATTTGACACAATCTATTTTTGAATGGGAAATGTAAGTTAGCTTAAATGATCTCATAAGTTGATAAAGAAAGTCAGTAATGCTATACTGCACATAGTTTTGATTCTCAGGCAAAGCGTGCAGGCTTTGACTAACAGATAAGAAATATGGTATCCCTATCCCATCCGCAGAGAATTTTACTTATGGGATTCTTTTATCCCTAAAGCTTTTACTTTTGGTTACAAACAGGAATCCCAAAACCAAAAGCAAAAAAGCATTTTATTCCAATAGATGGTCGCCAAGCTGGAACACAATTTTGTAAGTAGATATAATTAAAATTCAGCGAATCACCATGTAAAAGGAAAACAAAAATTCAAGATTTTTAGGGAAAAAAATATCTGGAATTGTAGTACACAAAATGTTCCGAATCAAATGCGACTTATCAGAA